>JAHRHZ010000100.1:3606144-3702794 GCA_024137785.1 Ginglymostoma cirratum
CTCTTGCTCCACGTATTGCAGTGGGCGCATTGCTCAAATGCCATGCAGTTACTGGCATTCTGCTCTGCTTGTTGGACAAGGCAGCACACAATAGGAAAGAGCAGGCTGCAACAGAGAGAGGATGGGGTCGCTGGCATCCCTTGCAGAGAAGGCACTTCCTTCCTTCATGAGGTTGAGTGCGATGGCGCTCCCAGTACCTGATCTTTCTTCATTTTTCTTTACCTCAAAACATGTCAGCTTAAGAAAAAATCGTTTTCTTTGTAGCAAGATAATATATACAAATGCTGATGTCAAGACTGATGATGTGACTCTGGCAAGGGGTGAGAGAGACTGAGTGAGGATGTCAGTCTAGAAGGAGTGTGCAGAGAGAGAGGAGTTAAACACTGCATTCGAGAGGTGCATTTAGTAAGCTGAAGCATACCGATGTAAGTAAAGTATTATGGTAAAGCAGGAGTAAAAGTTGCGCGAACCTTTTTGAGAGAAAATATTATCTCCTCATCTCTGTGTATCCTAATTCTGGACTCGCCAACAAGAGGAAACATCATGTTCGTATCCAGCTTGTCATGATCTTCCTGTCACCTCCACACTTCTAACTTTCAGTAAGAACAAGCTCAGCCGAGACAACCTATCCTTAGAAGACATCCCAGCCATTCCAGTTAACAATCTGGTAAAGTTCCTATGAACTGTCTCAAATGCATTTACAGCCTCATTTAAGTAAGACAGCCAAACTGCACACAGTATTCGAGACATAATCTCATCAACACCCTGCATAAAAGTAGCAGTATTGTGCCTCAGTTGTGTCCAATTTATCTCATAATAAAGGATCGCATCACATTAGCCTTTTTGATTATGCGCCGTACCTGAATCTAACCTTCTGTGATTTAAGCACAAAAGCATCTCAATCTCTCTGCACCTTGGAATTCTGCAGTCATTCGCCAGTTAAATAACACCATTTCTTTTATTCTTCATGCTGAAATAAACAACTTCACATTTTCTACATTATCCTCGATCAACCAGATTTTTACCCACCCACTCAACGTATCAGTCTACATCCTTGTAATTTCACGATCACAAAATGCTTCATAGAATTCACGCAGCAGAAAGCAGGCCATTTGGCCCATTGAGCCCACACTGACCCTCCAAGGAGCATCCCAACCAGACACCGCCTCCCCCATCCGCCAGAGGGTAGAATTGAACCTGGGTCCCTCGCTCTGAGACAACAGTGCTAACCTCTGAGTTGCTGTGCCACCCACGTACTTCCCTACTTGTCATTGTGTCATCGGCAAATTAAGTCACTGTGTCTTCATTCTCCTCATCTAGGTGATATATGTGAATTGTAGAGTGAGAAGTGCCCTGCGGGACCCCACTTATCACACCCTGCCAAAAGGTTAAAGACCCATCTATGGATATTCTCTTTATTGACCAGCCAAACAATCTTCTATCTGTGCTAGTATACTAACCTCAACACCATGAATTCCTACTTGGCGTAATAACCTTTTACAAGGTTGTCAAATGCCTTCTGGAAATCCAAGTACAGTACATCAACAGGCTCTCCTTTATCTATGGCACATGCTGCACCATCAAAGAATTTCAGTAAAAAGGTTAAATACAACTTCCCATTATACTCAATCGTTCTGATTCTACCCGATGACCTTTCCAGTGACAAATGTCAAGCTCAGGAGCCTCTAATTTCCTGTTTTCTGCCTCCCTTACTTCGGGATAAGGAGCCAATAACTGCATGGAACATGTATGTAGAAAATACACAGCTCAGAGCTGATAAGGAAACTTATCTAGTAATGTTGGTAGCAATGTCGACTTGAAGCATGCAATAACACATTCTCTGCTTTCTCAACTCATACTTTCAAAACAAACGAATATTTGAGGGATCATCGGAGAAAAAGCAGTGATGCTTTGGGACTACTAAGTGGTAAATTTGAACACAAAGGCATGAAGAGAAATTCTGAAGATTATTCTATTCTCTATTTTCAGATTAAAATTCCATTTCTTTTTAAAATGGCCAAATTTACTGGACTCATAGCTGACTCCCATCGCATGGTGTAGCAAGTTGTAAAGGGAGGCAATAGCTTAGTGGCATTATCGCTGGACTGTTAATCCAGAGACCCAGATAATGTTCTGGGGACCTGGTTTCAAATCCTGCCATGGCAGATGGTGGAATTTGAATTCAGTAAAATATCTGGAATTAAGAATCTAATGATGACCATGAATCCAGTGTCGATCGTCAGGAAAAACCCATCTGGCTCACTAATATCCTTTAGGGAAGGAAACTGCCATCCTTGCCCGGTCTGGTCTACATATGACTCCAGACATGTGGTTAACTCTGAACTGCTCTCGGGACAATTAGGGATGGGCATTAAATGCTGCCTAGACATCAAAACCCTCATCCCATGAATGAATAAAGGAAAACAAAGTGCTGTGCCCCATGTTAAGATGCAAGTACAGCAAATAATTTGGATTGTTCTTAAAAATCTTATTTTTGTGTTCAATCTCCTTTTGTGATAAGTATGTTTCAGTTGTGCATTGCAAGATATTCAGAGAACTAACATTTGGAAAGGGCAGGCAGTCTTATGAGTGAAGGTTGGACAGGCTAGGCTTGTATTCAGTGGACTTGAGGAGATTGAAACAGAAAATCCTGAGGGCTATCCACAGGTTAGAAGTGGAAAGGATGTTTCGTGTTGTGGGAGAATCGAGAAATAGGGTTGCCCTTTATGACAGAGGAGGTGAAATCAGAGGTAGTGAATATGACCGTGTAGTTCTGCCTTGTGCCTCTACTCATTTCCAAGCACATGCTCATCCTGCTGTTGGACATGATCAGCAGTCGGCTGATGGTCTCACTGCTTCCCACCCCGACTCTCCTCCCTCACAGCAACGTTCCCCTTTTTACTTCCTGCTTTCAGACACTAGGCAACTGGCAGCGTGCCCAGCTCCATCAAAAGTAGGAGATCAGAGAGCAACACCGCAGTACCTGGTGAAGCTACCCCCGCACTTGATCTGACTGTCAAGAGTCCCCAGTTCAGGGAATGCAACTGCTGGAATGTGGTACAGAGTTGGATCTGTGCCTGTTGACCATAGTTTGAGTGGCCTACAGCAAGGCAAAATGTAAGGGATGATTTGTGCACCAGCTCACTGGAGGACAAGTTAGGAGATCTGTAATACTCCAGCAGGAGTTCTGACAGGCTAGCGTACAACAGTGTGCTGAATGGACACGAACACCAAGGTGTTGGGTGCCTTGACAGCCACACCTGGCCGTCTGCTGTCACTGTTAAAGAGCTTGGAGGCATCGAGCTACAACTTGGCAGATGGCATAGTTCCAGAGAGTGCCAACTGCACAGCCATTGTATCCCTTTCTGTCTTGTTGCTCACCCAGAAGCACAACCAATGCAGACATTTTGTACCCACAGACACAGACCCGCACAGAGATCCACCCCAGCATGGACAAGCCGCCGCCACCTTTTCCCTACTGTTGCGCCCCTGACCGCTAGTATGAGGGCACGGAAAGCGATCTTTGGCAAAGAGCTCACTTAGCACCACCAAAAACACTGCAGAATGCTTCCACACACTTTGTAACAGGAAAGAATACAAGAAGTCACTTCATTTGTAATTTGAACCAAAATACAGAATCCTTTTTGTTGCTGAACAATCAAGAAGCAATGTGCATATTGGGGATCATTCATTAAGGCTTCATAGCAGCTTGATATAACTGACTGGCTTGCTGGCCATTTTGGAGGTAGTTGAGAGTCAAGCAGATCGCTGTGGTCTGGAGTCATGTGCAGGTCAGACCAGGTAAGGATAGCAATTTTCTTTCCCTAAAGAAATCAGTAAACTAAATGGGGTTTTGCAAAAATGGGCAACGGCTCATTAGGTTAATTTTTTTTAGTACTTAAATTTATTGACCTCAAATTTCACCATCTTCCACAGTGGGATTCAAAACTATGTGATCAGAACGTTAGTCTGGGGTACAGGGTTATTAATCCAGTTACGCCATCACCATGTCACCACGTCCCACACTATTGCAGTTATTGGTTGATTGTGGAATAGCATCAGGTCACATTTCCCAGAATTCACAGCACTATGCAAGGCAGTTAAATGTCCTAAATTTCCAGATAGAATGAGTATTGCACACTTGGGATGAAGGGTGAGAGGCACAAAGCTCCTATTGAAATAGCACTGAAAGAGAACTAGTGTTTAAATAAATTATATTTCTTTAATTTAAACTATTTCTGTCACATATTTAACGTGAAAAATGCATTCTTTTTGATTAAAGGAAATGATAATCATATTTCAATTAATAAAATAATGAGATCATGTAAAATGTGGAAGACAATTTATTTTCGTAAAATGATTAAATTCTCATTTAACTTTTGTTTAACATAATTACGCAGCTCTACTTAACAGGAGCGATAAATCAAAAACATGCAAGCAAGCAGCTATTTTTTTTTAGACAACTAGACACATCACATTAATTTCTATTGCAGAAAACATGTACGATGAATAGGACCTGGCACAGACTCTTAACACACTCTCAGAGGCACTTCCTTTGTTTAAAAGAGGTATCTTTAGGCACTATATATGATTGCGGGGTGGGGGGGAGGGAGGTGGTAGAATGAAATTACATTTATATCAAGCATTTCATGACCTAATGCTCCAAAGTACTTCACAGACCATGATTTTATTTTTGGCATGCTGTCACTCCCATAGGAAATTGCAACAGTTGTTCTGCATTCAGCACAGTCCAAAGACTGGCAGAGATTAATAACCAGATAATCTGTATTTTCCCACAGGATTGGCTAAGGGTGGATTACTGGCTCGGGGACAGCAAAATAACTGTCTTGCCTTTCTTTGAATGGTGTCATAGGATCTTTTAATGTTGAAATAATGGGTAGATGGTGCTTGGGACTTCATCGAAAAGATAGCACCTTTGATAGCATAGCATGCCCTGAGTAGGTCCTTGTGTTACTGAAATGGCGCCTCACCCTATAATCTTCTAACTCCAAAGTAAGAGTGCTACCAGATGACTAAGGTGGACACCAGTGAGAGAGGGATAGCGAGAACTACAGATGCTGGAATCAGAGTCAATACAGTGTGGAGCTGGAGGAACGCAGCAGGCCAGGCAGCATCAGAGGATCAGGAGAGCTGACGTTTCAGGCCTAGACCCTTCATCAGGACCTGCTGCCTGACCTGCTGAGTTTCCATTTCCTGCCACCAAAGGCAGCTTCACTAGTGGCTAAAAGGTGACGGTCTACCAGTGTGTCCGGCTTTATTTGACACCTTTGAAAGATTATGAAGGGTAAGCCTTATCCTCAACTTCACCCTGAAGCCCACACAGCCCAGGGTAAAAAGCTGACAATCTAGAATAGATCTTCTTGATAACTATTTTCTTACTTCACCCCAAAACATTGAAACCAATTGCAGATGCTGACAAATTTGACAGTTTGGTTGAAAGCAGAAACTGTATATGGTACAGTTTACGGTGTTGAGTCCCAATCTGGTTGGTGCATTTACCCACTGAAGCAACTGTACTTTCGATAAAATTATGTGCTGAAGAATAACATCTGATGAATCTGATGTGTTTACATATAATGTTTTGAGTTTGATCTGTGTTTTTGTAAGCAACTGTGAAGTGACCAATTTATTTTACTCTAAAGTAGGTTGGCTGCATGTTTAAATCTGAAACATTATCCTTGATTGACTGGAGATTGTAATATTTAAGCTACAGACTGTACCATGTTTGATATGTTCGATCCTGTCAATGGACAAGGACTTAGCTGTGCTGGGCGATATCGCAGGCTGCAGGTTAGCTCAAGAGTCTGTGTACGATTAATTGGGAATAGACAAAGGGATGGTTTGGCTTCACATCGCTGCAGAGCTCCTGTTTGCTCTGCACTGCTGAGTGGCCTGGATTGCATGGAAGCCTCGGAGTTGTTGGGATCTGTGCGATGCTAAGATCTGGGACTTTGGGAAACCAGGAGCAGGACTGCCCCATGTATCTGAGGGAATTAAAGCCAAAGCCATGGTTGCCTGCTGAGAATTTGGGACCATTCATGTATTAAATGCTAGAGTGTAGTCTGGTCGATACAGTGGGAAGTGCAGGCCAGGTTGAAGGTTAGACCATAGATCATAGAATCCCTACAGTGTGGAAACAGGACCAGCTGAAAAAGAAGATCAAACATTCTCAAGCTGCTAGAAGATTTGAGGTAAAACTGGAAGACTGTGCCTTTTCTGTTAAGATTGTCCTCATGGAACTCGGGTAAAGGAAAGCTGTCATTGGCTGCGGATCAGACGATTTATTTGAAGTAACAACTAAATATCCTTTCAAGGAAGACCGAGCTTTCTCGAGTATTTGTGTCTGGTCACTGGGTGGCTTGTTAACAAGTTTGGGGAAGCCCGTCTTAGTTGTATTTGCCAGTTAATGTGTAGTTTATGAAGCATCTGATCACCTTTACCTGTAAATTCATATTTTCCTCATGTTAATTCTGGATGTACAAGATAGAGAGTAGTGACAGTCTGCTTTGTTAACTCACAGTAAAAAGATCTGTTTAAGATTGTGGAATTTTGTGATTTTGTGCAGCAACAGGGATTTCAAGTTTTTAAAGATAAGCCCCTTGTTCCGAATTGGATCCCAAAAAACATTGGTCTCATCTGGGACACCTGGATGCCTGGCCTCTGGATCACAATAGATTTGGAAATCTTGTCTTGAATAACGCCAGAAGTTGGACATCTCGACTGTAACAATATCAAAATATAGGTGTGTACATAGTCTTGGTTATTTGTCATTGCCGGTCATCACAAGCTGATAGGGAGTTCAAATGAACATAGGTGCATTTGTATGCCACTATTTCTGTCCCAGATGTCACTGTCAGTGGATGGCTTTTGAATGGTATAGTTATCGTTGTTCTGTGTGCAAGCATACTAGCCAGTTCATACGTTGTAAGACACAACGCAGAAATATTCCAGCGGTGTTAATTGAAAAGTATTTGTTGCCTAGGATACTACATTGTTTGCCCCATTACTACCACTCCCAAACTGTTCCAAATGCGTTAAGAGTTCTTTCAAATCCGCCCAAGCAGGCAGGTGTGGTCTCCATCTTGACATCTCATCTGCAAGATGACTTTCCAACTCCTTCACTGGATCTTCGCTGGAGCATCATTCTGGATGCTTCAACTGTCAGAGTGTGCCCAGTTTCAGAAATGTTTGTCTCATCATTATTTTAAATACTATATTATTTAATACATAAGCTTGCAGAACTTTCATTGGACAATGTAATGCTGCTCAAAAGCACATTTTGAAGGAAATAGATAGTGATTGCATTATGAATAAAAGAAGCAAACACTCAGAGTCTGGGACACTTTTTAGGTGGAATTTCTCTTGATTTTTGTTTACTAAATTACTTCAAACCATGCATTATGCATGAAAGTGCTGAATTAAGTTATACAAATCCTGTTGCACAGCACAGTCCCAGATGTGCGTCAGCCGGAACTTCAGCCTGGATTGTCATTTGTTCTTATTGAATAAATGCAATTATTTTGTACCAATAACTTAGTTATTTGAAATATCAGTGTTTTTGAGTTATGCTGTCTTGTAGATTTGCTTATTTTGTTTTCTCACTTTTGAAACAAATAGTTGGAGCAACTCATGCCTCCTGTTGGATTTCCGTAACAGTGGATTCATTCTTAAGGAATTTCTCATTTCGCACTGTTCTTGGATCAGTTTGCAGCAACCCATTCTGCCCCTTGGCCATGTTTAACCTCACGGTGGCTTTGCGCTAAATAAGCACAGCATATTTCATTAAAATAGTGACTACACTTCAAAACCTAATATCCCTGAAAAGGCGAAATGTGCCTTCTAACCCATGGGAATTGTGACGAAATTGGGGAAGCTCATTCATGAAGGCAGCAAAGAGACTGAAACAGTTCATTGGGAATACGCAGACTTAAGGAGAGGTGTTGAAGGGAGTACACACAACTCCAAAGCACTGAGCTATTCAATCTTTCAAACACCACCTACCCTGCATTTAGCAGTCAGCAGATCATGCATTAGATTCAGCATCCATCCCAGAATGTCTTGAAGTAGGAAGGTTGTAATTCATCCTCAGTCTTTAAAAAGAAACACTTCAGAACTGTTTCATTGGTCATTAAAGTGCTTTGAGTTTAAATAATATTCACCAAAGGCATCCGTAAATGCGAGTCTTTCTTTCAGTGCGAATGCACCAGGATATACACATTTACAGTGAAACATAAAAGTCACAATAATACTTGCTGGGTCGTGCAGTGGTTTGCCACAATATCAGAACAGCTTGAGACATGACTTTTCACCAATCTGTGTTGGATTCATTGAGAACTCCCTTTCTAGGCTAGTTATGAGCTTAGTAGGAAATGAATTTGAGCATGGATTTCAATAATTACTAATTATTCACACAAGTGGGTTTTTATATTATCAAGTGTTATTACAGTGACTAATTTGGCATTTCATTCATATTGAATTGCACGCACATATGACAACCTCAGTGCCAACTCTGACTAACTGCGAGAATACTCTCTGATAGGGAACACCAGTCTCCGAGATTGACTGCCACCTTCAGTACCCTCTGAAATCTTGCATTGCTTTTGATCCTTGATGGATCTGGAATTTACAACCTTAATGTCAGGCTGACACTGAGATGAATTTCTGACTACATTGGGCAGCGCGGTGGCTCAGTGTTTAGCTCTGCTGCCTCACAGCACCAGGGCCCAGGGTTCAATTCCAACATTGGGCAGCTGTGTCTGTGTGGAGTCTGCACATCCCCCTGTGTCTGTGTGGGTTTCCTCCTACAGATGAGCACGTTAGGTGGATTGCTAAATTGCCCCTAGTGAGCAGGGATATGTAGGTTAACCATGGGAAATGCAGGGTTACAGGACATGTTTCAGGGGGCTGGGCCTGAGTGGAATTGTCTTTTGGAAAGTCAGTGTGAACACAATGGGCCTGCTTCCATGCTGTAGGAATTCTATATCCATATCATCTGCTCCCCTCGTACCCACCTCTGCAGCATTGCCACTCTCTACCTCTGCCTCAGTTCACTTTTTGCTGAAACTCTCCTTCATGCCTTTGTTACACCTATTCCTGTGAGCTGCCTTCCCATTGTTCATCCTCCAAAGACTTGAGATCATTCGTAACTCTGCCATGTACATCCTGATTCACACCAATCTCATTTACCTGTCACCAGCTCTGAATTAAGATTTTAAAATTCTCGGAATTGAGTTCAAAACGCCTCCATACTTCATTTGTCCCTATCTCTTGAACCTACTCCAGCATGACACTTCTCTGAGATATCTGCGCTCATCCAGTTCCGACCTGAATAACGGTCCCTGATTTTAATGGTTTCACCATCGATGCCAGTGCCCTTAGCTGCCTGTGCTTCTAGGTTCTGGAATTCCATCCGACACCTGTCTGATTTCCCCATCTCTATCTCCACTTCAAAGATGTGTTTTAAAACGTCCCTTTTTAACCCAGCAATTGCAAATTTGCCCAGACTTTTTCTTGTGTGGTTAGTTATCAAAATTTTTAAAGCCTTTTGGGATATTTTACTATGCAGAAACCATTATAGTTGTATTTTTTTGTAAAATAATGGTTCTTTGACCTGTGTTTTATGTGCCTGGTGCATTTTCTTCAGCTTGGTCTCAGCACCAGGGAGCCATGTTCAATTCCATCCTCGGGTGACTGTCTGTCTGTGTGGAGTTTGCACGTTCTCCCCGTGTCTGTGAGGGTTTTTCCTCTGGGTGCTCCAGTTTCCTCCCACAGTCCAAAGATGTGCAGCTGAGCTCAATCGGCCATGGGAAATTTGCTGTCAGTGTTCGAAGATGTGCAGGATAGGTGGATTGGCCATGGGAAATGTGGGGTTACAGGGATAAGGTGGGTGTGGGTGGGGTACCAATTTTGTAGAAATAAGCACCCTCTGTGCTTCCTTGAAATATTTGCAAAGCAGTTATGGAGTTGACAAAAATGTATTAAGTGCAATACTTGCTAAAAGGTCCTGTGCACAGCTTAAAATAACTATCTGTTGATCTAGACCACTTCCTGCTTTCGATCACACTTCTCCCTTCCTTGATTGGCCCTCCAAGATGGCCATGGAGATGCATAACGCAGAATCGCCGAGCAGAAACTGATAGCCAAGTTCCGTACCCATAAAGATGGCATCAACCATGGTCTTGGGTTCATGTCACTCTACATGTAACCCCACCATACTGTTTTATATCTGTAAAATCTTCCATGTTCTCCTGTTTTGACACCATCACCTTGATAATTTGTTATGATCTCTCTACCTTAATTAGTCTGTACAGTTTTAGATTACTTGTTACTTTGGTTAGACCCTGGGCATGTGACACATACCTATTGTGTTATTCTGGCCATTTGGTTTATTTCCAGCACCACCTTCTAATTTTAAATTATTTGTAATTATCTCTCTGCCTCAATTAATTAGATTACAAGTCATCCCTTCACTGGCTATTCAGCTGTTGAAACTTTACTCACACTGTCTGACACTTTTGATCACCTGCAGAGACTTAATATTCAGTTTGTTGACAGGCCACTCACAATACTTGTGTGATCTTTTGATATCTCTGCCTATAAATTTTGTGACTATGTGCTTCTCTTCACTCTACCTGACAAAGGAGCAGCGCTCTGAATGCTTGTGGTTTCAAATAAACCTGCTGGACTCTAACCTGGTGTCGTGTGACTTCTGACTTATTTCTTAATTTGTCAAATGTTATTGGAATTTGTGGAACTATGCCTCATAAGGCAGTGGGAGATGGTGTTGTTGAATATTAGTTAAAGATGTAGATTGGTTCCCTTGTCTAACAAGAATCTAAGATTATTAGGGTAGGCAAGAATGTAGAATTCAAAACAGGAAGAGATAAGCCTTAATTTAATTGAATTGTGGATTGGGCGCAAAGATCTACTTCTGCTCCTAATTTTTATGTCCGTCTGTCTACTATGCATTTTCCTATCATTTTCCTTAATTTTCAGCTTAATGTTCCTTTTTTTTTGTTTGACCTAAATGCATTGTGAAAAGATTATTCTACATCAGCAACATTCAATGAATGAGAAATGACAGTAAGCGTCAGAAGATTTCAGGAGCTCGTGGGCAGGCGTTTTTCACCAGCTGATGCTCACGAAGCGTGGAAGTCTCTGTAGTCAATTATCTGTGAAGCTGCAGGCACCTTCAATGGCAAGGAAAGATGCAGAAGCAGCTGCAGTCTTGCAAGCTATCGTCTGGAAAAGACTCCTATCATTGAAGCACAGAATGCAGCCCAGTTTGGCTTATAAAAGACCTTAAAGTAAGGGAACACTTAGGAGGCAGCAATCATAATATGGTAGAGTTCAGTCTGCGGTTTGAAAGAGAGAAGGCAAAATCGGATGTAATGGTGTTACAGTTAAATAAAGGTAATTACTGGGGCATGAGAGAGGAACTGACGAAAATCAACTGGAAGCAGAGCCTAGCAGGGAGGACGGTAGAGCAACAATGGCAGGAGTTTCTGGGTGTAATTGAGGACACAATACAGAGGTTCATCCCAAAGAAAAGAAAGATTATCCGGGGGAGGATTAGACAGCCATGGCTGACAAAGGAAGTGAAGAAATGTATCAAAGAAAAAGAGACAGCCTATATAGTGGCCAAGAGCACTGGGAAATCAGAAGATTGGGAAGGGTACAAGAACAAACAGAGGATAACAAAGAGAGAAATAAGGAAGGAGAGGATCAAATATGAAGGTAGGCTAGCCAGTAATATTAGAAATGATAGTAAAAGTTTCTTTCAATACATAAGAAACAATCAAGAGGCAAAAGTAGACATTGGGCCGCTCCAAATTGATGCTGGAAGGCTAGTGATGGGAGATAAGGAAATAGCTGAAGAAATTAATAAGTATTTTGCGTCAGTCTTCACAGTGGAAGACATGAGTAATATCCCAACAATTAAGGAGAGTCAGGGGGCAGAGTTGAGTATGGTAGGCATTACAAAAGAGAAAGTGCTAGAAAAGCTAAAAGGTCTAAAAATTGATAAATCTCCTGGCCCCGATGGGCTGCATCCTAGAGTTTTGAGGGAGGTGGCTGAGGAAATAGTGGAGGCGTTGGTTGTGATCTTTCAAAAGTCACTGGAGTCAGGGAAAGTCCCAGATGATTGGAAAATCGCTGTTGTAACCCCCTTGTTTAAGAAAGGATCAAGACAAAAGATGGAAAATTATAGGCCGATTAGCCTAACCTCAGTTGTTGGTAAAATTCTAGAATCTATCGTTAAGGATGAGATTTCTAAATTCTTGGAAGTGCAGGGTCGGATTAAAACAAGTCAGCATGGATTTAGTAAGAGGAGGTCATGTCTGACAAACCTGTTAGAATTCTTTGAAGAGGTAACAAGTAGGTTAGACCAGGGAAACCCAGTGGATTTTATCTATCTAGACTTCCAAAAGGCCTTTGATAAGGTGCCTCACGGGAGGCTGCTGAGTAAGGTGCGGGCCCATGGTGTTCGAGGTGAGTTACTGGCATGGATTGAGGATTGGCTGTCTGACAGAAGGCAGAGAGTTGGGATAAAAGGCTCTTTTTCGGAATGGCAACCGGTGACAAGTGGTGTCCTGCATGGTTCAGTGTTGGGGCCGCAGCTGTTCACTTTATATATTAATGATCTGGATGAAGGGACTGGGGGCATTCTGGCGAAGTTTGCCGATGATATGAAGTTAGGTGGACAGGCAGGTAGTACAGAGGAGGTGGGGAGGCTGCAGAATGATTTAGACAGTTTAGGAGAGAGGTCCAGGAAATGGCTGATGAAATTCAACGTGAGCAAATGCGAGGTCTTGCACTTTGGAAAAAAGAATACAGGCATGGACTATTTTCTGAACGGTGAGAAAATTCATAAAGCCGAAGTACAAAGGGATCTGGGAGTGCTAGTACAGGATTCTCTAAAGGTTAACTTGCCGGTTGAGTCCGTGATTAAGAAAGCGAATGGAATGTTGTCATTTATCTCAAGAGGGTTGGAATATAAAAGCAGCGATGTGCTTCTGAGACTATATAAAGCTCTAGTTAGGCCCTGTTTAGAATTCTGTGTCCAGTTTTGGGCCCCACACCTCAGGAAGGACATACTGGCACTGGAGCGTGTCCAGCGGAGATTCACACGGATGATCCCTGGAATGGTAGGCCTAACATACGATGAACGGCTGAGGATCCTGGGATTGTATTCATTAGAGTTTAGAAGGTTAAGGGGAGATCTAATAGAAACTTACAAGATAATGCATGGCTTAGAAAGGGTGGACTCTGGGAAGTTGTTTCCGTTAGGTGGGGATACTAGGACCCGTGGGCACAGCCTTAGAATTAGAGGGGCTCAATTTAGAACGGAAATGAGGAGACATTTCTTCAGCCAGAGAGTGGTGGGCCTGTGGAATTCATTGCCACGGAGCGCAGTGGAGGCCGGGACGTTGAATGTCTTCAAGGCAGAGATTGATAAATTCTTGATCTCGCAAGGAATCAAGGGCTACAGGGAGAGTACGGGTAAGTGGAGTTGAAATGCCCTTCAGCCATGATTAAATGGCGGAGTGGACTCAATGGGCCGAATGGCCTTACTTCCACTCCTATGTCTTATGGTCTTATGGTCTCACAACCTGTCTCCTAATGCTAAAGCATGCAGCCATCACATGCTAACCAAGGCAACTGTGCTGAGGACAGCTTTGTGCCAACAGGTATTGGATCAGCTTATGAGAGGAAGTACAATCTGCTAGTGACAATGATAACTTCTACACTATATAGGGGGACTTCGAAAGAGCATTTGGCCCCATTATCATCAAAGTTGCTCCTTTCAAGCCCGCAAATACGGAAGTACTCACAGAGAGGAATGAGCAAGTAGTTCACTGGATAGAGTCTAGCAACCCACACTCTCACTTGAGACTGGCATCTCCCAGTCTGCGCTTAATCAACTTCTGTAGTTACCTCTCATGTACGAGCCTGATGTAGACTCTTCATTACTCGAGCTGAAAAAGGCCAGTGTCTCCCCAGAAGGAAGCGGGCTACCTGGAAAGGATGGAATACTAGCTGAACTATCTGAGCATGGAAAGCCCTACCTGCTGCCATACCCTTCCTCCTCCAGCTGGATTGAAGTCTCTAGCTGACGGGATGTGCAAACGTCATCATGTTATACAACAACAAAGATGGTCAACGGTGTTGCAGTAACTACACGGGCCGTTAACTCTTCAGTGTCATTGGGATAGCCTTTGCCAGAGTCATTCAAGTGACGGTCAAGTGACTAGCCAATAATATACATGCAAAGGCATGATGTGGCTTCAAATAGATCCATGGTAGAGTCGAATTTATCATGATCTCAGCTGCAAGAGAAGTACGGGGAGCAGCAAATATCACACTGACTTACACATGCTTTCATGGATCCCGTGAAAATCTTTGACACCCGCAATTGGACGATCCCTTCCGAATACAATGCAGAATCAGCTGTCCTCCCAAACATCAGAGTCTCATTCTTAACTTCCATTATACATGTCTCACCATTCAATTCAACGGTTTCAATTCTAAGATGAATAACAGGGTAAAACAGGTTTGCGCCGAAGTCCGTTTCTGTTTTCCCCGTCCTATAGATCTATACCTTCCGTACTGACACAGAAGGGGTTAGCTATGCACACATTTGCAGTGAGAAATTCTATAACCTGTCAGGATTGAAAGTCAAGACACAAGTTCAGCATGTCCTCATCTGTGGTCTTCTGTGCTGATGAAGCCACACTGGTTGCTCAGACAGGTGGCCAGCTCCAAAGGCTTATGGATTGTCTACATTGTGCCTATGTCAAGTTCTCTCTCATTTTTAGGGCAAGAGAACGGTAGTTATGGGACAGGGTGTTTGTCTCCACTTTGATCAGACTCAGCAAACTCTGCTCCTTTGAATTGCGGTGACGAGTAACAAATCCTTTGCTCAGAACGTTGGAAAGGCTGACAACTTTGGACCAACCATTTTTAAGACGTGGGAAACAAGAAGCTGTCTCATTGGACCAAGATGGTTAATAATTTGGTCTTTATCCTCAAACAGTAGCAAAGTCCAGAGAATCCACACCTACCAAGAGAAAGGACTCGGTAACACCTCCATCTCTAATCTCTACAACTCCGTTGTCTTTCCATGTAATTTCAACAATGTCACCAAATGTCCTTCAGAGGACAAACACACCAAGTAGGCTGGGTACCACACAAGTAAAGAAGGCTTCAGTGGCTTGGCCCTGAGCATGGAAGATGGTCACAGCCCTATGGACCGATTTTATACTGGGAAGTGACCACCCACCCACCCACCCACCCCCCACACCCCCTCGGGCGAAGAGACCAGCAGAGGATCCAGAGTTCTGACTTGAGTCAGTTGTCAGAGGGGACTTGAAAGTATCAGCATCAATCATGATAAAAATGGGAAACTTGTCTGACGACTGAAGCAGATGGTGACATCAGCTGTGAGCAAAGGTTCACCACCACAATGACCTGTGGTATCGTAAACTCCAGAACAAATGCCATCCCTGCCATCAGTAGATATCATTCCCCTACCAACAGCAAGGGATAACTTCATGTGCCGCACTTGTGACAAACTTTGCCATTCCAGAGCTGGCTTCTTCAGCTGGCAGAGGAGGTGCGATGGATAAACTCATCTGACCTCAGCAATGTTCTGTTTTTGTTTCATTCATATCGTCTGTCACAGATGAAAGGATGCCAATTATTAGCTACCCTACTAGCAACCACCGTCTCCTCTCAGCTTCATACTTTTTTAGCCTTACTTAGTATTCCTGACTTGTATTTTGTCTGCAAAGTCTCTTTATACTGCTAATTGCAGCCAATTCTCTGATCCGTGCATTGGCATTTATGTTCAGATGATTTTACAGTGCGATTCGGGTAGAGATGGTGCATGCAAACTAGCTGGGTGACCCTTGTATCCCTTTGCAGTATTCTGCTTCTTTTAGTGGAGAGTTGTGTTAAGCTACCCTCAAAATCGGAATGAAACAGAGGCTAGGGGCTTAAGGTAAATAATTAACTGATCGACTAGTGGCCGTAACTCTCCAAATGAGAGAAAATGCTTAAATTAGCTGATGAAGTTTGAACCCTGGGTGGAAATATTTGCATCACACAACAACCCTACACTCAGCAAAGATGTGGCACATCTGGTGAGATTTTTAAAGGTTTGGTGCCGATTGATTTCCTTCCAGAAGAATTATATTGCCAACAGGGTAGCTAATGGGATGAAGTATATTAAGTTCTTAGAATATGACATTCTGCATGGCAGGGAATTATTATTCCTCAATATAATTTTTCAATTTTATGTTTATGGCATGTCATTTTGTGGGATTTAGAACAGAAAGTATGACCAAGGATTAATATCTTGACTTTCTACTGTTTACATTATTATATGATTGGCCAGGATTTAAAAACAATCAGAATCTTTGTTCTAGACATACCCAAAAATGAGAGAGGAGAATAAGGAAAGGCAATATGATTTAAAAATCTTGAGGATCTTGCTGCCTGAGAAGATTTAAGATGGCATGTTCTTTATATCAACAGCAATCTATCAATGTTCTGGACAGCTACCTAGTGACAAAATCAATACAAAAGGACCTGGAGACATGGGGATGACGCTTCAATCATTAGTCTCCACAGTAAATAGTACAATCTTACCAAAAGATGTAACAGTAATAACTCTGTCAGTATTAACCTTGTTATTTAGGCACAATGCAATGAGTTCAGACTCAATGAAAAATGTTCACATGCGTTTATGTTCACTTTCTCTTTTCAAATCTCATTCACACTCTCACTACACACATGCATTCTTTCTTATTCTCACAAATGCACTTGACTCTTCACAGTCTGTATATTTCTGTCGTGTAAAAACAAACATGTACCGGATCTGTTTGTGACCCCCTTCCACAGGACAGAGAGTCAAGAAAGGAAGTTAAATCAGTAAAATGAGAAACCATCTGTGATCACATTTAATTGTGAAGGAGTAGAGGCCTTGAGGCAGGAGATGTAACCAGGTCTGCAGAGATGGAACTCCTGATTATGATTTGTGACAGTGACTGAGTTCCTCAGGTCATCCCTTCACTGTTCAGCTGTTGACACTTTACTTACACTGTCTGACACTTTTGATTACCTGCAGAGACTTATTATTCAGCCTATTGACACTTCACCCACAACTCTTCCTCTGATACATCAATGGTATCATCAATGCTGCTTCCCTCTCTCGTCCAGAATTGGAAGAGTGCATCAATTTTCTTTCCAATTTCCACCCTGCCCTCAGCTTTAACCTGGTCTATTTCTAACTCCTCCCTTCCCTTCCTCGACACCTCTGTTTCCATTTCTAATGATAGGCTGGCCAATAATATCCACTATAGACTCACTGATTCCCACAGCTATCTGTACTATACATCCTTGCACCCTCCTTCACGTAAAGACTCCATACCATTCTTCCGGCTCCCCTTTCTCTGTCGCGTATGTTCCAATGAGGCCAGCTTCGACAAAGGAGCCTCTGAAATGTCCACCTTCTTCCTCAACTGAGGATTCCCCAGCACTATTGTCGACAGGGCCCTCAACCAGGTCTGACCCATCTCCCAGACTTCCGTCCTTAACCCCTCTTCCCTCCCTCAACAGCAATAGGGTTCCTCTTGTCCTTACATACCATCCCGTCAGCATTCACATCCAGAAGGTCATCAGCTGCCTTTTCTGCCACCACCAGCAAGATGCCTCCACCAGATATATTCCCCTCCCCTCCCTTGTCTGCTTTCTGCAGGGTCCGTTTCCTCTGGGACACCCTGGTCCGTTCTTCCTTCACACTCAACACCCACTCTACTGCCACCCCCCACAGCCCCACGGCTCCTTCCCCTACAGCCACCCAAGGTTTAACACCTGCCCATTTATCTCCTCCCTCCTCAGTATCCAAGGGCCCAAACACACTTTCCAGGTCAAGCAGCACTTTACCTGCACTTCCCAGGATAAAGGAGCAGATAGGTGGCGAGAAGACAGACAGGTCAAGGGGATGGGGATGGACCCAGTAAAAGTGAGTGTAGGTGGGGTGTTAGGATGGGGGTTGGTCAGTCAAGGGAAGACGGACAGGTCAAGGAGGCGGAGACAAGGCTGATAGGTTGGAAGTAGGCGTGGGGGTTGGTCAGTGAGGTGGGAGGAGCGGATAGGTGGGAGAAAAGATGGACAGGTCAAGGAGGCAGGGACGAGCTGGGCTGGTTTTGGGATGAGGTCGGGGGTGGGGAGATTTTGAAGCTTGTGAAGTCCATATTGATACCATTGAGCTGCAGGGTTCCTAAGCGAAATATGAGGTGCTGTTCCTGCAACCTTCGGGTGGCATCGTTGTGGCACTGGAGGAGGCCCAGGATGGACATGCTGTCCAAGGAGTGGGAGGGGGAGTTGAAATGGTTCGCGACTGGGAGGTGCAGTTGTTTGTCACAAACTGAGCGTAGGTGTTCCACAAAGCAGTCTCCAAGCCTCCGCTTGGTTTCCCCGATATAGAGGAGGCCACATCGGGAACAGTGGATACAATATACTACATTAGCAAATGTGCAGGTGAACATCTGCTTGATGTGGAAGGTTTTCTTGGGGCCTCGGATGGGGATGAGGGGCAGCTACACTGGCCCTATCCCCTACCTCTTCCTCCGTCATATCGATGACTGTATTGGCGCCGCCTCGTGCTCCAAGAGGAGCTCGAACAGTTCATCCACTTCACTAATACCTTCCTCCCCAACCTTAAGTTCACCTGGACCATCTCTGATACCTCTCTCTCCTTCCTGGACCTCTCTGTTTCCATCAACCACCTGGAAACCGATATCTATTTCAAGCCTACTGACTCCCACAAGTACCTGGAATATACCTCCTCCCACCCACCTTCCTGCAAAAATGCCATCCCCTATTCCCAATTTCTTTGCCTCTGCCGCATCTGGTCCCCAGATGAGGCATTCCACTCCTGGACACCCCAGATGTCCTCGTTTTTTCAAGGACCACAACTTCCCCTCCACAGTGGTCGAAAACACCCTCGACCGCATTTCTCGTGTTTCCGGCACCTCAGCCCTCACACCCCCTCCCCGGAATAACAACAAAGACAGAATTCCCCTCATCCTCACGTATCACCCCATCAACCTCCGGATTCAACACGTCATACTCCGTCACTTCCGGCTCCTGCAATCTGACCCCACCCTTATCTGCCTTCCGGAGGGACCACTCTCTCCGTGATTCCCTTGTCTGCTCCACATTCCCCACTAGCCCCACCACCCCTGGCACTTTTCCCTGCAACCACCAGGAAGTGCTACACCTGCGCCTGCACCTTCCCCCTCATAAAACATAATTTAATTAATTTTTAGTAAATTACAAACAAAAATAGGAATTTAGAATGAATTAATTATTGGAAAACTTAACAGAATAATAGATAATTAGTAATTAATACTTGCTAATAATTACTAATAATTAAAAGTTAGTAATAATGATCATTACTAATGACTAATAAATAATAGATATTCCTAATTAACTGTTCCCAATTTAGTAACATCCTATAAACACACCCCTCAGTAAAAAGGAAAAATCAGACATAGATTCTCACATGCAGTTCTCCCATCCAGGAGGAAAAACATCAAGTAAATTCAGAGAGAGTAGCAGCTAGGAGACAGTCACTGAAGCTCCCAACTCTTTTGAGACCCCAAAGACGACCTTATTAAAGCTAAATTTAAAAGCTAAAAAGAAAACTATAAAGCCTGATCTTACAGAGCTGGCCACAACCAGACAGCTTTCATTGTTCCAACTGATAAAAAAACCCCAAAGACTCACTAATTTTTTACTTTCTTAGAGACAGCTCATTACATCTACCTTTATAATCTCTTTCTTTAAAGAAAAGGACGAAATAATATGTAAGGTAACGGCATCATTACAAATGCTACAGCTATACAAAACTTTGGTTAAACCATACCCACAGTGCTGTAAACAGCTCTAGACACCACATTTTAAGGAGGGATACACTGGCCTAAGAGGAAAATGTGGTTCAGATTTACCATAATGATTTCTGGATTCCCAAATTAAATTAGGGCGAAGAATTACACACACTAGGATTGCATTCCCTGGAATTTGAGACGTTCTAGAGTGAAATGATCATTGTTTTCATGATAGGATTGAGAGAGGGGAAACTGCTTCTATTAATTGAGTAGTCTCTTTCTGAGATAAAAAAAAAATTAGAGCCAAGCTTTCAGAAGTGAAATTAGGACACTTCTACTCCATGCAAAGGTTGGTAGAAATTTGGAATTCCCTTCTGCAAATAGCAATCGATGCCAGAACATTTGTTCATTTTAGTATTGAGGCTGATAGCTTTTTGTTTTGTTAACTAAGTGTTATCGTGGGACAAAGACAGATATGTTGACTTGGGTCACGGATTATGGAATGGCACAACAGGCTTGAGAATCAAAATGGCTCACCTCATTTTCCCCTGATCTCTCTCCTCCATATGCCATATTGTCCCTTCTCGCTTCTGGATACATAATTCAAAAGAAACTTCCACATGCCGTGACATTTTGTTTCCTTGAAATCAAAATTCTTTTGACAGGAGATCAAAACCCATTCTTCCTCGTGCAGTCTTCAGTGCAACAGAATTGGTTTTGAGAATCCACTGTGGTACAAGTCCATCTCATGCCATTGCCTAACGCAATGTGTCAGAGCTTTATTGAAGTGCACCATTGCAAGGCCTACAATCAACTCCTTTTGTTTTTTTTTTATAGAAAGACTATGTAAATCCAACCTTTCTCAGGTTTCTGCAGCAGCAAAATAGTCCAGGCATGTTTCTAAAGAGAGCAGCTTGTTTTTTGAGATTAAGGTGAAGTTTGGGTAACCTCCAGCAGACAGTGATTGATGAAAAAACCTTTGTGGTTAAATATCAGCTTGCATGTGCAAAATGGATTTCCAGTGAAAGGATAGCAGGCGCAACCAGGGAATTTCACAGTGTGCCTGTGAACAATGATAGACCACTTTTATACAGACTAACCTATTGTTCTAAATTTAATTACAAGTACACTTGCACACAAAAGCAAAAATAAAAGACAGTGCTGAACACCAAAACCACACAGTCCTCTGATGAGTAAACTGGAAAAATCTGACATGAGTTAAAGCGTACTTCTTCGGTCTCTTAGGAATAAATCAGCAAATTCTTTTCACCGACATACATTGACAGTCTAGAAATTAAGTGTAAAATATGCTGGCTTCCAGTCCCAATAGAACTGGTGTGTTTTCATCGCAAGTAAAGATTAGTGGTCACAACTGGGATATTTATCACTTGGAATTCATTGACGTAAAAACACTTCTTCTGAAGCAGTGTAGCAAATAATAAACCTGAGCAGCCTTCATGCCTTGGTAGACCATGGGATTATGGGTTCTAACCAGCAGCTTCTCTTATGTAGTCTGCTGGTTTGAACTCACAACACCAATCATAAATTATCCTTCTGTGTGACATAGTTCTTCGTCTGCTAACAGCTTCTGTGCGCTGACCCCGAATTTCTGCTTTGCTCACTGACAATGGCCTCTGGACAGGGCGGTAACATCTGACTGCCTCTGGTTCCCCTGACCCGTGACCGATTTCCCTGATTCGGGTTAAGTCAGTGATGCCAGGCACTGGGTCAGTTTACGGAAGGAGATATGTGGGGCATGCCGTCGGAAGATTATTTTAAAGTTAGGCATTTGCAAACTTAATGGTTCACATACTGCCAAGATTTGTCAGAGCATTTGTCACTTTTTGGCACCTGTGCTGGAGCGGAGTTCTGATTGGAAGGATTCAAACGTTGATTTTCCACAAAAAAAAATTTGGATTTCAGATCTGACTCGACATTCAAGGCACTTAGGGTGGAAAAAAGAGAGAGGGTGGAAATTAGGTAGTATGGCGGGGCCAAGGGTTCACTTTATTTCTGAGTAGAGGGGTGATGATGGTTTTGAAGGAAGGGTAGACGGTACTGTAAAAGAGCAAACAAAATGTTAACGACACTAGCTAAGTTGGGAGCTGGGAAAGAAAGTTGGGTGGTCACATGTTTGGTGGGAATAGGTTTGAGAGGCCAGGATGTGGATCTCATGGACAAGACAAGGCTATGAGGGGAGGTAGAAGAACTAGAGAGTGATGCAAGTTTAGAGGGAAGACATGGAGGGAAGAAACAAAAGTAGAAATTGCTAGAAAAGCTCAGCAGGTCTGGCAGCATCCGTGGACAGAAATCAGAGTTAACGTTTTGGGTTGATTGTCCCTTCCTCAGGACTATGAAGGATGTTTGGCCGATTGGGCAAGTGGAAAGGAGGGTGTGGCAGAATCATACACCCCAACAGTTCAATCTTGCGATGGTGCTTCATGTTGTAAATGCAGGCTGCACTATAAACATGTGGAGAACGAGTAGGGAGCCTACATCACCTCTGAGGACAGGCAAGCATAGACTTTGTAGGAACAAAAACAAAGTTGCTGGAGAAGCTCAGCAGGTCTGGCAGCATCTGTGAAGGGAAAAACAGAGTTAACGTTTCGGGTCCAGTGACCCTTCCTCAGAACTCTGTTTTATCCTTCACAGATGCTGCCAGACCTGCTGAACTTTTCCAGCAACTTTGTTTTTGTTCCTGATTTACAGCATCAGCAGTTCTTTCAGTTTTTATAGATTTTATAGGCTATGTAGGATACTTGCTCACCTACAACAAGCTGCTGTGCTGCCAGCTTGAATTCCAGAGACTTGCAGACCTCAGGAAAGATATGTTTCCTCAACTCTATCTGAAGTGGAAGATCCATCAATTTCCATGAGAGGGAACATCCATTCAGCATCCGAAAACAAGATGCTAACTAGGGAGAGGATAGGACCACTGAAGGATAAAGGAGGGAACATATGCTTGGAGGCAGAGGATGTGGACGAGATCCTAAATGAGTATGTTGCATCAGTATTCACCCAGGAAAAGGACATGAAGGATACTGAGACTTTGTGGACCATGCTGATATGCCAGGGCCTTTCAAGATCAGGAAAGACGTGGTGTAGGTGTCTTAAAGGGTATAAAGGTGGATAGGTCCTCAGGGACACATAGTGTCAACAACAGGCTATTGGGAAAGGCAAGAGAGGAGATTGCTGGGGCCTTGACCAATGTCTTTGTTAGCCACTGGAGAGTCCCAGACGACTAATAAGTAGCTAACGTTCTTCCTCTGTTCAAGAAGGGACATAGGATAATCCAGGAAACTATAGACCAGGGAGCCTCACTTCGCTGGTTGGGAAGCTATTGAAGATGATTCTCAGGGATAAGATTTATGTGTATTTGGAAAAGCGTGGCTTAATTAGGAGCTGTCAGCATGGCTTTGTGCAGGGCAGGTCATGTCTTACTAACTTGATTGAATTCTCTGAGGAGGTAACAAGGGTGATTCAGGAGGTTAGAGCAGTGGAAGATGTCTTCATGGATTTTAGTTAGGCTTGTGGCATGGTTGGCTTATCCAGAAGATTTAGATGCATGGGTTCCATAATGCCTTGGCCATTTGGATTCAGAATTGGCTTGCCCGGAGAAGGCAGAGGGTAATGGTGGAAGGGTGTTTTTCAGGCTGGAGGTCCACCTTCTGTAGGGGTCCGTGATGGGACCTCTGTTGTTTGTGATATAAATAAATGACTTGGATGGTAATGTCGATGGGTTGGTTAGTAAGTTAGCAGATGACACAAACATTGGAGGAGCTGTGGATAGTATTGAAGGTTGTCAAAGGATAAGGTGGGATGTAGATCGGATACAGATACGGGCAGAGAAATGGCAGATGGAGTTTAGTCGGGGCAAGTGTGAGGTGCTGCACTTCGGGAGATCAAATGTTAAGGGAAAGTATACAGTAAATTGCAGGAACCTGAACAGCACTGCAGTGGAGGCTGAGGGGAGACTTAATAGAGGTTTATAAAATTTGAAACGCATAAATAGGGTTGACAGTCAGACTATTATTTTTCCCAAGAGTTGAAATGTCTACTACTAGGGGGCACGCATTTAAGGTGAAAGAGGGGCAGTTCAAAGGAGATGTGAGGGGAAAAGTTTTTTTTACACAGAGAGTGGTAGGAGTCTGGAACACACACCTGGGTGGTGGTGGAGGCAGATACAATAGGGGCATTTAAGCGGCTTTTAAATACGGGCATGAATATGCAAGGAATGGAGGGATGTGGACGAAAGGCAGGCAGAAAGGATTAGTTTAATTAGGCATCCTGTTCGGCACAAGATGGTGGGCCGAAGGATCCGTTCCTGTGCTGTACTGTTGTATGTTCTACCTACCCGGTCAAATTCCCTCAGCATCATATATGTTTCAGTTCAGTCACCACTAACTCTTCTAAACTCCAGACGATACAGGTCTAGCTTGTTGACCCTTTCTTCATAAGGCAATCCACTGATTCCAGGTAACACCCTCGTCAACTACTAGCCGAGTGAACTGACCCCCTAAGCCGACTCTTTATTCTGATATGCTCAGGCATAATTGATGCTAACAGGGTCATTAAAAACTTAATTGGCATCCGTCATGTGTGGGTGAGTTGTTTGCATTCACTCTGTTCTGTCTCTGACTCAGTTGCAAGTGGTTTACTGGTGGTTCCTGTCTCCCACTACCCTGGTGGAGGCTTGCGTGTAGACTTTCCTATGATTCAGCGGAATGACACTGCAGTGCAGCATCGAGCAAACACTGAACCAACACCATGAGAACAGATTAGTTGTACAAAGAAAGTTGGTAATCAAAAGTGAGATTAGTTTTTGGAATTTTATGAAGAAGCTGCAGAAATACAAGCGGAGGTTTCCTTGTGTTGTACAAAGGACATTGCTTATGCAAAATAAGCATGCAGAATTATTTATTGGAATGCATAGTTTGATCAAAAAATTGGTGTAAACTATTTTGCCATAACCACCAGAGTATTGTAGATATCTGATTATATGGGTAGCTGGTTGCAGGTACCGCTCTGAAATCAGATAGTCCAAATAGATCTGCTGTATAATTAATGACTACCTCCACCCAGGATGGCACAGTGGCTCAGCAGTTAGCACTGCTGCCTCACAGCACCCAGGGCCTGGGTTCGATTCTACCCTCTGGCGACTGTCTGTGTACAGTTTGCACATTCTCCCCGTGTCTGTGCGGGTTTCCTCCCACAGTCCAAAGATGTGCAGGCTAGATGGATTGGCCATGGGAAATTGCCCGTAGTGCTCAGGGGTGTGCGGGCAGTCTGGGTGGATTAGCCATGGGACTTACAGGGGATGGGTCTGGGCGGGATGCTCGACTGAATGGGCCAAATGGCCTGCTTCCACACTGTATGAATTCTATGATTCCAACTCTGATGATTCCATGGTACACCCCACCCACCCCACAACCCCAAGTGACTCAGTAGTATGCCATTGTCTGTCTAAAATATTCTCAGCAAATGATACAGTTGCAGTTGCCTTGGTATTTGTTTCCTGTCACGACATCCGTGCAGAGGGACACAGACTACTACTTTGTGTGGACAGGGAATAGTTTCCCAAAGTAAGGAATATAATGCCTCCTTTTCGTCCATGCCTATCTTGCTACTGCACATCAGTGTGTAGAATAATCAGTATACACTGTTGTTTATAATGCCATGGCTTTCTGTGTATAACATATATGATAAATGCCCCTACAGTTTGGTGTGCACAGCAGGACCTGTCCAAACAGTATAAGCTGTAAATTGAATGCTAGCAGAGAGGGTGTCTTGCACTGGCTGTGTACTGAGGGTGTTGCATTACCTGACCAAAAAATGGTTTGTAATTATGCAATGCCTTTAATGTAGCAAGCAATGCCATGATGCATCACAGGAGTGTTAACAAACACGATTGGGATTAAGCCATGTTATGAGCCATTAAGGCAGCTGACAAAATGCTTAGCCAAAGAGGTCAGACCGAAGGAGCATTTTAATGGAGGAAAGAGGAAGAGAAGCAGAGACCTGTTATAGGAAGAATGTCATTAAACTGGAGAAGGCTCAGAAAAGATTTGCCACTCTGTTTCTGGGATTGGAGAGTTTGAGATACGAAAGTAGACTGGAAATACTGGGATGTTTTTTCACTGGAGCATAAAAGGTTTGGGGGGGTGACCTTTAACACAGGTTTGTAAAATCGTGAGGGGCATAGATAAGGCGAATGACCAGGGTCTTTTCCTGAGGATGGGGGAGTTCAAAACGAGGAGGCATATTTTTAATGGGAGAGGAGAAAGTTCTTAAAAAAAAAGGACAAGAGGGCAATCTTTTTACACAAAGAGTGGTTAATGAGTGGAGTGAACTGCCAGTTGAAGTGGATGCAGGAACAGTCACAATATTTAAAAGACATTTTGGATAAGTACATGAACGGGAAAGCTTTGGCGAGATATGGGCCGAGGGCAGGCAGGTGGGACGGTTTAGATTGGTAACATGGTCTGCGTGGCCTAGTTGGACCGAAGGGTCTGTTTCTGTGCTGTGTGACCCTTTGAAAGGAGGGAACAATTAAAACTGAGGCTGAGTGCTGATATCTGGAATCATTTGAGACTGGAAGAGATTCCTGAGACAGCGAAGGGCAAGACAGTGGCGGGACCAGCAAACAAGGATAAGAATTTAAACCGGAGGCATTACAGGTTAAAGCCAATGTCAATCAGCAAGCTAAAAGGTGGAGGAGGACTGGAATTCAGCGTGCATTAGGACAGAGAATGCTGAAATTTTGATGTCCTCGGCTTTCGGGTGGAAGTGGGAAATTGATCAGGACTTGGGTTGAAATAGTCAAATCTAAAGAATAGCCAAATAGGAGCATTTTCTTTGAGTTTTAAATGCAATTACGCTTAGGATAATCTTTTAGGCAGTGATATGTACTCAAGTCCTGATTAATGATATATAAAAGTGGTCATTGTCCAAATTTCTGAAAATATTACTGCCATCAAATGTGAATTGGTCAGGTAATTTGTATAGTGCATGTATACTGCTTCCCTCAGGGACGTTATCCGATTCTTTGTGATGCCTGCTGCAGGAGGATGTGTCAATCTGCAACACCCCTCTGTGTAAGATTGGCAATTTAGTCATCTGTGCTGAATTCTGGATAAGTTTATCCTATCATTTCAAATCCACTAGAAAGTACATTGACAACAAAAGCAAAGTTGCTGGAAAAGCTCAGCAGGTCTGGCAGCATCTGTGGAAGAGAAAACAGAGTTAACGTTTCGGGTCCGGTGACCCTTCCTCAGAACTGATGGTGGCTGGGAAAACGTCAGTTTATATGCAGAAAATAGGGAGGTGGGTGGGGTAGGGAGTAAACGATAGGATAGAGCCCAAAGAGAGAGAAAGACAGTTGGACAGACAAAGGCGTTGCTAATGATCAGGCTGGGAGGGTGAATAGTTGTTAATGGGGACTGTTAGTGACTAACAACAGGGGGTGTGCAGCAGCAGGCTATGTGGTAACAAGGCCTGGTGTGTGGGGTGGGGTGCTGGGACATGGGAGAGTTTAGGCCCAAAAATTATTGAACTCGGTTCTGAGTTCCCCCTGTTGTTAGTCACTAACAGTCCCCATTAACAACTATTCACCCTCCCAGCCTGATCATTAGCAACTCCTTTGTCTGTCCAACTGTCTTTCTCTCTCTTTGGGCTCTATCCTATCATTTTCTATTTGCCAGAAATGTGAGACCTTCACTGTGTCTATCTGAGCTGGATTCAAACGTGGGAACAAAAGTGTGTCATGCAAATTAAATCTCTTGATTTCACATGTTATAAAAATCTAAGGGTGTAGTGTGACCTTGTTGAATATTTTGCTTTGAACAGCAAATATTTATGTGCCTTGAAAACCTATTTTGGTCATGTAATATTAAAACCTGGCTTTGAAGGTTGAAAGGCCAATGCCTGTGTAATGCAGTGCCAACGAAGCTCAGTATTGAATTAAAATAACATTGAAGGCAAGCAGATCTAGAGGAAGTGAATAGCATGCGAAGATGTGCAGGTCAGGTGGATTGGCATTGCTAAATTGCCAGTAGTGCCCAGGCATGCGCAGGCTGGGTTGATTCAGACATGGGAGCTGCAGGCTTAGAGGAAAGGGGGTAGGGGGGTGAGTCTGGGTGTGATGCTGTTTGGAGGGGCAGTGCAGACGCGATGAATGAAGTGGCCTGCTTCTGCCCTGTAGGGATTCTGTGATTCTCTGACAGTTCTGCATGTCAAACTCTTCTGGACTGGAAAAGGGAAAGAAAGTTGAGGGAGGTGGCACATTTTTGGAGTCCGCAAAATGATCGAAGAGTGTGAGACTCTACTATCCTCACTGAAATGAGAAAAGAGAACCTTTGGAATAATGCTGCATCACAGCACAATGAAAGTGATGCAGCGGTTTCATGATCTTTATTGTACATGTTGGGTTCTACTGGAACCATCTTCAAAGACTTGGGTAGGTTCATTGCCACCAATCTTCCTTATTGGTTTTAGCCTCAGTAGAAGATTGTCACAATCTTGACGAACAAGGTTTAAGACTTTTAATTTGTGGGAAATGGGCAGCGCATGTTGGCCAGCGTTTCTTGCCCGTCCCTAGTTGTTATTCAGAAGGAGGTGCTGAGCTGCCTTCTTAAACCACTGCAGTCCATCAATGCTGTGAGGAAAGGAATTCAAGGATTTTGACCCAGTGAGGGCGAAGGAACAGTGATTTATTTCCGAGTCAGGATGGTCAGTGGCTTGGGGGGGAGCTTGCAGGTGGTGGTGTTCCTATGTACCGGCTGCCCTTGTCCTTCTAGATGGAGGTGGTCGTGGGTTTGAAGGATTCTGCTGAAGGATCATTTGTGAATTTCTGCAGTGAATCTTGTAGATAGTCTACTCTGCTGAATATCAGTGGTGGAGGGAGTGCATGCTTATGGATATGATGCCAATCAAGCAGGCTACTTTGTCCTGGATGATATCAAGCTTCTTGTGTTGTTAAAGCAGCACACATCCAGGCAAGTGGGGAATATCCCATCGCACTCCTGATTTGTAGATAATGGACAGGCTTTGCAGAATTGGAAGGTGAGTTACTCACCGCAGAATTGCGAGCCTGTGACCTGTTCTTTGTAGCCTTTGTGTTTATGTGTCAACTCCAGTTAAGTTTCTGGTCAGTTGTAACTCCAAGGATGTTGATAGTGAGCAATTCAGTGATAGTAACGCCATTGAATATTAAGGAGCTGTCGTTAGATTGTGTTTCTTCTTGAAGATGGTCATTGCCTGGCGTTTTTGTGCCATGAATGTTACTTGCGTCTTGTGAGCCCAAGCCTGGATATTGTCCAGATCTTGTTGCATTTGAACATGGGCTGCTTTAGTACCTGAGGAGTCGTTGAATATTGTCCAGTCATTGACGAACATCCCACTTCTGACTTTGCGATGGAGGGAAGGTCATTGATGAGGCAGCTGAAGATTGTTTTGCCTCGGACATTACCCTGAGGAATTGCTGCAGAAATGACCTGGGGCTGAGATGATTGACTTCTGACAACCACGACCATCTTCCTAAGTGCCAAATATGATTCTGGAGTGTTATGCCATGTAACTAACTACTGAGGTGGGTTAAAAGTGACAGCCCTTGACATCAAGGCTGCATTCGATGGAGTGTGACATCAATGAGCCCTAGAAAAACTGGAATCAATAGGTATTGGGGCAAGCTCTCCATTTAAAACCTGAAACTTAAAACTTTTATGCAGAGAGTTTGCCCTCATTACTCATTTTGCTATGGGGCCTTGATGTCACACTTGGTCGATGCAGCCTTGATGTCAAGGGCTATCGTTCTTACCTCAGTAGGTAGTTACATGGCATTTGGGGTAAATGATTGTCTCTTGTAAGACAATCAGGTTCTATTTTAAGATTAACAATACATTACTAGTTTACGTGCTGTTAATACTAAGGGAAATTACTGAAGCAGTGTACATACTCTGGTGAACTCGTGTGGAAATTGTGGTACACATGGGAAACTGGCTAACTCCTCCCAGAAATAGCCTTTAATTTCCCATTAGACAGATTTTAGCCTGTGCTATCCATTAATCCTTTCAGGTACTAACTGTGTCGTACAATAGCCTTCACCAGATAACAGCCTGGGTGTAGCAAATGGTTTACATAACACAATGATTCTCAGTGTAAGAGATGATTCAGTTGAGATTAGAGGAGAAAACTTTGGCAATTTCCCTTTTGAGCACTGATTGTTAGAGAGAAAAAATGCAGAAATGAGACCAGTATACTGGGTAAAAGCCCGCTTGCAGAAATGTGGGGGTGCCCATTTAAAAACGGAGATAAGGTAAAATCACAGAGTCATGTGTCTTTTGAACTCTGCTTTCATCACCTCTTCAGCAAATGAGTCCTTGAATATTTTTAAGGCAGAGTAAAATTGATTGTTGTGAAACAAGGAACTGAAAAATGAGCTTGAGAGATAGTAGGAACTACAGATGCTAGAGAATCTGAGATAAGAAGTTGTAGAGTTGGGTGAACACAACAGGCCAAGCAGCATCAGAGGAGCAGGAAAGCTGATGTTTCGGGCCTAGACCCTTCTTCAGACCCTTTTCCTGAAGAAGGGTCTAGGCCCAAAACGTCAACCTTCCTGCTCCTCTGATGCTACTTGGCCTCTGTGTTCATCCAGCTCTACAACTTCGTATCTCTGAAAAGTGAGCTTGTGGTTTCGAGGTTACAATTGGATCGGTTATGATTACGTTGAATGACGCAGTGCTTACCATTGCAGGGAGACTGGATTAACATATATTCATGTGAATCCTCTGTAAATACCCAGACAAGCCCAGGAATCTCCTGCGAGTGGTGAAAAATCAGTGAATACCTACACATGTTGTGAAACCCCTTTTTTAAATCGACACACTCCCGGCAATCATGTGTCCTGCTGATGCATCCCGAATATTCCCCTGAAACCATCAGACGGTCCCAGGAACCGACTGAATATTTTCAGGCAATTCCCTGTAAATGCTGCCACACTCTTGGGAACTCCCTGCAAAAAGAAAACGCACCCTCCACTAGCCCAGTAGACCAACCCTATTTCTTACCTACATAAACACGCAGCCCCTCAACAATGTCATCTGAAAACACCTCAGTTTCCACATGTACCCAGCTTTACCTCATCATCAACTCTTTTGACCCTTCCACTGTCTATCTGCATTGTATGACATCCAATATCAGGCGAAGGAAAACAATTCCTCCCAATTTTTGTTTTATTCATTCACAAGATTTGAGTGTCGCTGGCCAGGCCAGCACTTATTGCCCAACCCAGAGGGTAGTTGAGAGTCAACCCACATTGCTGTGGGTCTGGAGTCACATGTAGGCCGGACCAGGTAAGGATAGCAGTTTCCTTCCCTAAAAGTCCCGGATGCGTTTGTCCAACAATCAACTATAGGTTCACAGTTATCATTAGACTCTTAATTACAGGTGTTTATTGAATTCAAACTCCACCATCTGACACGGTGGGATTTGAATCTGGAACCCCAGAACATTACCTGGGTTTCTGGATTAACAGTCCAGCGGTAATACCATTAGGAAGTTGCCTCACCTTAATTAAATATCGGGAAGACCGAAGCCTCACTGTTGACCCTCGCCAAAAACTCCATCTCTTCCTGCCACTGACTCCATCCCTTTCCCTTGAGTCCACCTCCATAATATCACCCATCTCTGCCCCTGCCACAGTTCTTCTCTTACTCAAACTCCTATCTTTATTTTAGTTACTCCAAGACTTGGCTACACTTGTGCACCCTGTCTGGCTCCCATTTTCTACGCTACATATATTTGAGGTATTCAAATATTCTGCTGCCCATATTCACAGTGAATACCATTCACCTATCACCCCTGTGCTTGCTGACCTACACTGCATCCTGGTTAACCAGTGCCTTGCTTTTCAATTTCTTCCATGATCTTAACCTGTACTCATTTCCAGTCCCACCACTCTCGAATATTTGTACATTCCTCCAGTTTTTGTCTGATGAGCATCGCTAGTGACAGTTACTCCAGCACTGGTGACCATGCATTCAGATGTCTGAGCCCCCAGTACTCTAGAAATCCCTCTTAAACCTCTACGTGACTATAAGTTGCTTTTCTCCTTTCACATACCTCATAAAACTACTTGTTTGATTTGGATTTTGGTCACCTGCCCTAATATCTCGTCATGTGGCTCATAGCTTCCCTACAGTGTGGAGGCAGGCCATTCAGCCCATTGAATCCACACCACCCCTCCAAAATGCATCCAGTAATCCTGCAATTAACCCGCACATCTTTGGATTACGGGAGCATTCAGAGGAAACCCGTGCAGACACGGGCAAAATGTGCAAACTCCACGTAGATAGTCCCCCAAATGTGGAATCGAACCCAGGTCCCTGACACTGTGAGGCAGCAGTGCTGACCACTGAGCCACCATGTCGCCTGTGGCTGACAGTCACACTTTGCTTTTACAGTGGTCCTGTGAAACTCCCTGGGACGTTTTATTATGAACGGTGCCATTCCAGCTTCCCTGGTTTTATCTTCTTGTGATCTGTGTTGCAGTTGCAAAAGCAACTTTCATTCTGTCTCCCAGGCAGTGATGACAACTACATTATTCCAGATCATTTATTTCATGGCTTATTTTTGTCATTAATAATAATTCATTTCTGACCATTCAAAACAACGCAAAGAGAATGGCTTACAATGCATTTTCATGTTGTGAGACAGGGCCTACTTACAATTGTCCATCATTGGACTGCAGCAATCCAATTTGAGTTGCAGCTTAGTAGGTTAAGACGTTGGTGATGTCAAAGCTCTACGATAATACTGGAGTCATGAGAAGTTAATTTTTATTTTTGTTTAAATAAAGAGCATGGTGGAATCATCTGATCGCCTGAACTGCATTTATTGTTGAAGGGTTGATTTTTGAAGGATCTTTTTGTCAAGATGAATCTGTCTCAATGCGCTGTTTCAGTTGTAGTAATGCAAATGGAGGAAGCGCTGGGTGGGATGTAGGAATACAGGTGTTAATGGGGGGAGGGTGGGAGTGGGAATTTGGCAGGGGGTGGGGGGGGGCGCGGTGGGTAGGTGCATGTAGGGGAAGGGTAAGACTGAGGATATTGTGAGAGACATGCAGAGACAGAATTTGGCTTTTACGTGAATGGACTGTCATGGAGAAAATGGGAGTAATGGAGGGATATTGGAACTAGTGTAGCAATAATAATCAGCTTGGGCATGGCTATACCTCTTCAGAGCACAGAAAGCATCACTGTTTTACTGCTGCTCTGATTCTGTATGTTGTGCTAATTTCAACCTGTTAAATAATCCTTGATATATTTTTCAAGCCATCAATAACAACAGATTTACAAGGTTGCCGAGGCAACAAGAAAGACTACACAGTTTTCTACACTTAATATACATTCATTTTTCGTGATCTAATTTGTTTCTTTATATAGCGGCAGCACTTAAATAACTGACTCCTACAGTCAGTAAATTATTCCTGACCGACATCCAGTAATAATGTCAATCTGTGATTGAAAGCTGCCACTGCCACAGGAACCCAAAACTGAATAAGTCACGGCAAATTTATAATGTACATGAATGTAGGTAGTGATTGACCATAATAAAATAATCTATTTGTTGTTTGAATGACTTCGAGTCATAAATCATAAAGATATACAGTATGGAAACAGGCCCTTTGGTCCAACTCATCCATGCTGACCAGATGTCCCATATAAATCTCATCCCATTTGCCAGCATTTGGCCCATATCCCTCTAAACCCTTCCTTTTCATGTACCCATCCAGATGCCTTTTAAATATTGCAATTGTACCCGCCTCCACCACTTCTCTGACAGCTCATTCCGTACATGCACCACCCTCTGCGTGAAAAAGTTGCCCCTTAGGTCCCTTTTAAATCTTTCCCCACTCACCATAAACCTATGCTCTTAAGTTTTGGACTCAGCCAACCTGGGGAAAAGACCTGACTTGAAGGTCACGCCTTTTGGACTTGTGATTATGTCTGATACTCAGTTAGATTTTGGTCTGAAGCACAATGTCTATTAACCATATGTGAACACCTCAAGTAGATTCCAGCTGGTAACTGACTCCCAAGTGTCCTTCTATACGAGGATAGGTCTTTGGGTGTTCAGTTCGATGTGCTTTGTCTGTATCAATCTTGGAAATGCGAGCATAAACCTCACTTCAGATACAAGACAGTATAATTAGAGGAAGTGCTGCATAGTCAGAGGTTGCATTGTATTTTCAGAACATGCTAAATCAAGGCTTTGTCTGGTCTTTCAGGTGGGCATCAATAAACCCTTGTGTCTGATATGAGGAGAAAGAGAGTCTTCGTGGGCCTGGCCCATGTTAATATGTCAACTGACTGAAAAGCACCATATTAACTCCAGGTTATTCCTGTGTTGGGTTTACACCAAGGGCAGAATCTTGTGCTCTTTCCTGCAGAAGGTTTGGTGACAAAGAAAAGCATTTAAACAGGCACAAAGGAGGCGGCTGGGGCCAGCACAACCTTCCCATTTTTAGCCTTATTATATCCATGGTTAAATCACCTGGACCAGATGGACTACACCCCAGAGTTCTAAAGGAGATAGCTGAGGAGATTGTATCCATTGGTGCTAATCTTTCAGGAATCACCAGAATCAGGGAGTGTCCCAGAGGGCTAGAAAATTATTAATGCAATATCTCTACTAAAAAGAGAGGGAGGCAGAAGACAGGAAACTCCAGGCCAATCGGCCCAACCTGGGATATTGGTAGGATTTTGGAGTGCATTATGAGGAATGAGATTACGGAGTACTTGGGAGTGCATGGTAAAATGGGGTGGAGTCAGCACAGCTTCATCAAGAGGTGGTCATGCCTGACAAATCTGTTAGGATTCTTCGAGGAGTTAATGAGCAATTTAGACAAAAGAGAGCCAGTGGACGTGATCTGGATTTTGAGAAGGCCTTTGAGAAGGTGCTACACAGGAGGCTACTAAATAAGATAAGATCTCATGGTGCTATGAGCAAGGAACTGGCATGGATAGAGGATTGGCTAACTGGCAGAATGAAGAGAGTGGGGATAAAAGGATCGTTTTCAGGATGGCAGCCAGTGACTACTGGAGTTTCACAGGGATCTGTGTTGGGACCACGACTATCCGTGTTATTCATTAATGATCTGGATGAAGGAGTTGAGGGCATTGTTGCTAAGTTTGCAGACGGTGCAAAGATAGGTGGGGGGCAGATTGTGTTGAGAAAGCGAGAAGGCTGCAGAAGGACTTGGACAGGTTAGGAGAGTGGGCAAAGAAGTGGCAGAAGGAATACAATGTGGGAAAAGTGAGGTGATGCACTTTGGTAGGAAGCATAGAGGTGTAGACAGTTCTCTCAACAAGGAAATGCTTCGGAAATCTGAAGCACAAGTGGACTTGAGAGACCGAGTTCAGGACTCTTCAGGATATCATGCAGGTTCAGTTAGCAATTAAGAAGGTAAATGCAATGTTAGCATTCATTTCAAGAGGGCTAGAATACAAGGGCAGAGATGTACAGCTAAGGCTGTATAAAGCTCTGGTCAAACCACATTTAGAGTAAAGTAAATCCTCTGTATCTGCAAAATCACAACTTACGAATTTGCTTATCTGCATGAAAAAATAACTAACAACAAATGTCCTTCATCCGTGATGTTTTTAACCATTTTGACCTATTTTTATTGAGCTGCCCACTCACAAATTTCATCATTCATGGGGATTCTTAGGAGTGGAACCCTTTGGATACAGAGGAATGATTGTATTGTGAGCAGTTTTGGGCCGCATTTCTACGGAAGGATGCGTTGGTGTTGGAAGGAGCCCAGAGGTTTACAGGAATGATCCAGGGGATGAAGGACTTGTCATATGAGGAATGATTGAGGACTCTGGTCTGCACTCAGTGGATTTTAGGTTGAGTGGGAATCTGATTGTAACTTGCAGAATACTGAGAAGCCTTGATAGAGTGAACGTGGAGAAAATGGTTCCACTAAAGGAGAGATTAGGACCTGAGGGCACAGCCTCAGAGGGAAGGGAGGACTAAGATGACTTTAGAACTGAAATGAGGGGGAACTTCTTCAGCCAGAGGGTGGTGACTCTTTGGAACAAATTGCCACAAAAGGCTATATAGACGCAAAGTCATTGAGTGTATTTAAGGAGATCGAGGGTTTCGGAGAAATGGTAAGAGAAAGGGGTTGAGAAACATGTCAGCCATGAATGAATGGCAGAGCAGACTCAATCGACTGAATCGCCTAATCCTGCTCCAATATTTTATGGCATTGACTTTTGGGCCACACATGTATATTGATATAAATTATAAGAGGGCACAAGATCTGATTGTTACGGTACCCTACTAGCTACAGCCTGCTGTCCTGAGAATCACATGTTTAATCTGACTTTGTTTTCTGTTTCTTGAACCAATTCTTAATCTGTGCCAGCATATTCTTCCCTATCCTATGTGTTGAAATTTTGCTTACTAACCTTTGTGAGACCTCAGAAAAAGCCTCTACAAAATGCAAATAGACCACTTCCGCTCCACCTCCTACGCTCTATTTCAAATAGTTACAAACTGAAATATTTCAACAGGTTTATCATGAAAAATTTCTCTTTCGTAAATCCATTTAATCCTAAACAGTCGTATTGTTGTTTTCTAAGTGTCTAGCTATCACATACTTTCTAAGAGATTCTCACATTTTCCCTCATCAGATTAATAGATCTCTAGTTCCCTATTTCCTCTTTCCCTCCTTTCACATCATCGTGTGGCTACGTTTGCTTCCTGCGTCTGCAGGATCTATTCATGAATCTACAGAATTTTGGAAAATGACCACAAACACAACCATTATATCCATAGCTACCTCTTTCAATGTTCTGGGATCCATAGGTCCAGAGTTTTCTCAACTTTTAATCCCTTTCATTTTTCCAGTGCTTTTTTTTTTAAACTGATACTATTTTTTTCAGTTCTGCGTTCTAACTATTTGCATGCTTTTCTAGAACTTCTGGGAGGATATTTGTACGTTCAGACCCAAAAAAAAACATAATTAATTTGTTTTTAATTTCCCTCCCTTTCCCTTATTCCCCATTACAAATTCTCCTCTCTCTGCCTGTTGTGGGCCCATGTTAGTCTTTGCTAAACCTTCCCTTGTTTATATGTGTTTCGGAGCTTTTACAGTCCGTTTTTGTGTCTTCCGAGTTAATATTAATAACCCACTTTCTCTTTCCCTTTCTTTATCTGTTTTTCAGTAATAGAACAGATGTTATCATGATGAGCTGAATGGTTTCCTTCTGTGCTATAACAGTTGTGGTTCTTGACCTCCTTCGCTGAATTCTGTCCCAGGGTTCCTTGGTTCAGGAACCAAGACCCTTTGTTGTCAACACAGAATTCTGCCTCATGCCTGGGCCCTAAATCTATCTCTTTATCTGAGTTCCTAAGGAATGTAGTTAAGAGGGAATGATGCCAGAGCAGAGGTCTGAGAAAAATGTCACTGGGGATTGAAAGATACCTTTTGGGATAGACGTTAAACTTATAAGGAGAAAGTCAAGAGTCAGGATAGTGGGAAGGAGTGAATCAAGACTGGGAGGAGGCCATTGAGCCCAAAAGGTGGAAACCAGGAGGAGGAAATACCCACCAGTGGCTGCAGTCTGAAACAACACTGACTGCAAATATGATCACTTCAAATGTTTACTCTCTTGATATACATTTCGAATGTAGACTTCAATGTTAAAAAACCGAGCTAGAAATCGGGTTTACAGAGGGAACGTGGTACAAGATTGGTAATAGGTACTATCCACGTTCTTCAATTGGCTTCTAATTTTCAACTTGATCTCTGTGTTTTGTCACAGGCAGAAATCACCACAGTATCCCTCATCAGAGGGCACTGATTGATGTAACAATATCAAAAAGATGTTTTGAGACCATAAAGAAAAAACTGATAAAGTCCACTGCATAAAAAATTGAAAAGGGTAAAAGATTGCTTTGATGCGTTGTTATTATGGTCAAAGGAGAAGCAGCACTGCAGAGGATCAAAGCCACTTACTTAACAAAATTGCTTGCTTATAATGGACGCATCTTTTCAATCCTGTCATTCTTGGTTTATTACATGCACAGTAGGCTGCTTCTTCGTTCTGTAACTATTCTTGCCCCATTATTTTCCCTGCAGTGCCCTCTGGGACTCAGCCCGATGAAAGATGGCTCTGGCTGTTATGACAGACACATTGGTATTGATTGTTCAGACGGGATGAATGGCGGTTGTGAGCAACTGTGCCTGCAGCAGACCGTGCCCCTACCAGACAACCCCTCGCACTACAACATTGTGATGTTCTGTGGGTGAGTTTTCCAGGTTTTACTTGCTGATTTGCTCGGTGAACCACAGAGAAGTGAAAGAAAGTAAGCGAGTCTTAAGGTGATGGGGGGAACCAAAGCACGGAGGCAATAAATATCAAAGCTTGCAGTCCTACACCTCAGCCAAATTTTCTTATTTCTCGTCCATGCTGAGTTCCTCCTACAGAAGAAGTTTTGATCCAATATGTTATGCGTTAACTTAAAGTGTAATTTAAGATATTAACCCATGAAGTACTGATTTAATGAAGAATACATCAGCTTGGAAAGAGAGACTCATGCCTAGTTCCTGTGTGCCTCTAACCATCCCTTGTAATGTTTACTTCATTGCCTTGCAGCATAAGAAAATGCTGTCGTTTTTTTTTGTGTGCAGTGTACTGTTGGCACTTATAGCTTCTAGGTTATTGGCAGAATACCATCAGTTATTGCGATGAGCTTAATCATAGACATGTGCGCAGGGTTCAAGATGGGTTCATATATATGACACATTGTGGAAATTTACATCTGCATATCTGAAACTGAGAAACTTTTGTGCCATGCATGCCTGAGAAAAGAGCTTGTTCTTTTGTGAAACTCGAATTTCATTGTCAGCCCTTATTCATGACCCGCTGATTAGTTCTGCATGATAATCGGATGGGCAGACAAAGCCAGAGAGACAAAACAAGATTTTCTTTTAAAGAAAAGAACAACACAAAGCTTCTTTAATGTTGAGTTCCCTTTAAGTACACAGATTCAATACACAGAGGGCCACCTGATTGAACAATACGATTTATAGATGAACACACTAATGCGATCATTTACACACAGCACACATGAGATTGATCCCAAAACTCATGAGCAGAAATCTCATCAGGGATTTGTAAACTGTAATTAAACCTGCTTAATGTAGCACTATGCAAGACAGGGTAGAGTTGCTGGAGTGCAGTGTTCAGGACCTTTATTTGGTTAATCCTGTAAAAAACCAGAGGTTAATTTGAAAGCTCATTTCGACTGTGCACAATTTATGCATAAGAGCTTAAGACCAAGACACATCACATCATCATGGATATTCTCCCCTTCCCTTGTGCTCTCATTCGTAATGCCAAATGATTGTCATTCTTCAATTATCTCTTAGGGATGAGTAACTGAATTTGCTTGATAACCTTCACTTCCTTATCTTCTTTTAACTATTTAATAGAGAGAACATTTTTCTCCTTTCACACGTCCCCTTTGATTCCCAGATACAGACCAGCTGTTAGAAACAGGCCACTGGTTGATCAGACTTTACCCAGTCCCGCAGATGATAGAATCATGAAATGAAACTCTAAAATAGTCAAAAGGTCAGATTGCATCTGTGTTGAGGGAAACAGAGGCAACATTATAAGTTGATTACCCATCAAAAGGGCATCAACTCTTTTATAGAATTCAATGTGGGTGACGAATGCCTCATCTACAAGTTGAAGAACTCCTCTGAAATTCCATGTCATTATCCTCTGGGGAGGCTTGATGTTCTTTAATTGCAATCAGGAGCTGACCCAGCTGGAGTGGGGGTCTCCTATTCAATTCAGTCCCCGGTACACATTGCCTCTTTGAGCCACTGGGAACAATGGCAATTGTTGTAGAGCCTGCAGAAAAGATTGGTGATGGATCTTTGGATAGAGGTGAGTGTGAGCTCAATAGGCTTGCTGGCAAGGGTGGCCTTCTAAGGAGATCTGCTAGCCTCCATGAAGGAAGGCTGCCTAGAGACATTCACACTCCATGTGAGATCTCCATTGTTTTCACATGCCAACCTCCCAATGACCCTTCCCACCACCTCTGAACTCACATGGTGTAGGTGCATGGGGAAGCATGTGTCAAACTGCACCTACTAGCTATGATCTTTAGTACAATTGATATCGACTGATAGCTGAAAGATTTCAGTGCAAATGAGATTAAGTAATGGATGAATATTATTTTAAGAGTAAATGAAAGCTGTTGAAAGTGAATGATGTAAAATGTCCCGGTAGGGTTGCTAGTCTGTGTAGATGCTGTCAGACATGTTGAACAATTCCTGGCTACCCTAGTGTTTATGTTCCATATGAGTCTCTTTCCAACTTACTTCCTTCAAGACAATCAACAAATCCAAGTCCTTTCATGCTCATCTATCTGCTAACTTCTTAAGAGAAGTATTTTATGCTATTTTCTCAACTTTTCTGTGAGGCAGGTTCTCCATACTAACCATTCTTTGGTCACAGAAGTTTCTCTGTTGCACTCATACAGATGGTCTTTTTGGAGCATAGACAAGTGGCAGTGTCTTGTTTCTGTTGTGATGCAGGATGATGAGAGACTGGAACATTCTTTGGTAATAAACTGTCGCTGTAAGATGCTCACCTAATATCATTTTACGTTTTTGGTTTACTGTCATTGCTTGCTGCAACCCTTCCCTGCGCCTATTCCAACGCTGGCTTTGTCTGCCTGCACCATCCCTGTAGTGTGGAAGCAGGCCATTCAGCCCATTGAGAATCCATACCAACATTTGAAGGGCATCCCATCTAGACTCACCCCACACCCTTTCCCGTAACCCTGCATTTTCTATGGCTAATCCACCTGGCCTGCACATCGCTGGACACGATGGGGCAATTTAGCGTGGCCAATGCACCTAACCTGCACATCTTTGGACTGTGGAAGAAAACTGGAGAACCCGGAGGAAACCCACGCAGACACGTGGAGAATGTGCAAACTCCACACAGACGGTTGCCCGAGGATGGAATCGAACCATGAGTCCCCGCTGCTGTGAGGCAGCAGTGTTAACCACTGATCCACCATGCCGCCCAAACCCCTGCTACTCGTCAGCTTTCCACCTTCTGCCTTTATGCCACTCCCTTCCTCACTGAATCTGCTCCCTTCTTCTCGTTGCCTTCCAGGACTTAGAATGAAGGGCTCTGCCTAATGGCATGTATTGGTCAGTATAGGGATTCTGTGTGGTACTGTACTTGCATTGTACAGTATTTCAACTTGCACATCGACATTCTCCAGGCAAGGAACATGTCCAGAGGAACCTAATTCTGACTTTAACATAGATTTTTTGCAAGAACATGTGTCTCATTTAAAGTCATTGCACTAAAGATTGCAATTTTCAATCAAGCTACTACAAAATTACATGCAAACTTAGTGTGGCTCAGCCGTTAATGTGCTGTTCTCACAACATCTTGCACTCAAACTGATGTATCTTTGTGTCAAGAGATGACATTGAACCTTCCTGCTACTTGTCCCTCACCATTTGTGTAAGTTAATTATTCCACTTGTTAACTATTACACATGATTGAGGCAAGTGTTTCAAAGCTATTGAGTTTATTGCCTAGAAACAGCAAACATGAGTTTCCTATGATAGGACAATATAGTATTAGAATGAAACTAAGGAGAAAAAAACGTGCGAGATTTATCAGAATGATAAATTTGTGACTTTGCTAATTTGGTTAAAATAACGAGGTGTTAAAACAAAATTATTCCTGTATCAATGTAACAAACAGAAAATTGGAACGCTCAAATTCAAATTTCTGAATGAAATTGAAGTATTTGAAGTACTGAATGAACATGCTCTACAATTTTTCGATGTTAGATTTTATTGTCACGTGTACTCAAGTGCAGAAGTAATGTGAAAAGTGTATAATGCCATCAAGCATGGCACCATCTTGGATAACAAAGTACCCAGTTATTTAAAAAGAGCTTAGGTGCAAGGTAGCCAGAGAAAGATGAGTTAAAAAGTTAAGCATTAATTCATAGAATAGTGAAAAAGTAAGGAAATAGGTAATAATTTACAGTAAAGTCTTTTGTAGTTTAAGCTAGGAAAATAAAGGAGTAAGTTAAAAGTTCACTGAAGAATCATCATTACCAAATTGCTTGTGAGACAACATCTTTCACATAAACAAGGAGAGGTCTTCGATGCACTGAGCCAAAAGGTCCATATTCAACTTCAGACTTCCTCTAAATTTTTTTTATGTTGTGTGGACCTCCATCCTGCTTACAGGGAACATAGCTTAATGGCCACAGGAGATGTGCTCAAGACGTCGCCAAACATGGCAATTATCAGCCTGTAATTCCTTCCGATTTGACCACTTACCTGGGAATTGGGGTGACATTGGATCTGTGAGGGAGCAGCTTGAAGCTGAGGCAATAAATCCTGAGAGCTGTGTCAATTGAAAGGGTTCAGAAAAGATTTACAAGGATGTTGCTAGGGTTGGAAGATTTGGGCTGGGGCTATTTTCTATGGAGCATCGGAAGCTGAGGGGTGACCTTACAGATGTTTATAAAATCATGGGGGGCATGGATAGTGTGAATAGACAAGGTCTTTTCCGCAGAGTGGTGGAATCCAAAACTAGAGAGCATAGGTGTAAGATGAGAGGGGAAAGATGTAAAAGGGACCTAAGGGGCAACTTTTTCATGCCGAGGGTGTATGGAATGAGCTGCCAGAGGAAGCGGTGGAGGCTGATACAATTACATTTAAAAGGCATCTGGATGGGTACATAAATAGGAAGGGTTTCGAGGGATATTGGCCAAATGCTGGCAAGTGGAATTAGATTTATACAGGATATTTGGTCAGCTTGGACCGAAGGGACTGTTTCCGTTCTGTATATCTCTATGACTCTTTGACTAATTAACTCAAAGTGGGAGAGGCACACCATTCAGCTGCTTGGAACTACTGAGTTTGAAACGACAGTAAAAAGAACAACAGTGCCATCACAGAAAATCTATAATATCACTGTTTGGTGAGAAAATTGCTATTAGGACTGGTCTTTGAATTGCTGCAAATTAAAATAACATTGTTTTTTTAGAGAGTGGAATTTAGTCACATTATGTCTTAGAGTCATAGAGTTGTACAGCATGGAACCACACCCTTTGGTGCAACTTGTCCGTGCCGATCAGATATATTAAATTAATCTTGTCCTATTTGCCAGCATTTGGCCCCCATCACCTCCCCTGGCAGCTCATTCCCATACGCGCACCACCCGCTGTGTGAAAAATTACGCTTTAGGGTCCATTTTAAAATATTTCCTCTTTCACCTTAAACCTATATTTCTCTTTGGTCAGTGTGGCCAACGAAAGGAAATCAAGTTGTGCCGACTGCAAATTGTTGAATGCTGCGACATTCCATTTGGTCCCAATTGATGACAATGATGCCATTTGAAAACCATTGGGAGTATTAAATTATAGCTTAATGATTATTCTTTAGTACAATTGATATCAACTGATAGCTGAAAGATTGCATTTCAGTGCAAATGAGATTAATTGATGCATGAATATTACTTAAGACTGAACGAAAGTGGTTAAAAATGAATGATGTCAAATTTTCTGGTAGGGATAACCTCACAGAGCATCTTAAAGGACATAGGGTACCTGAAGAGAGAAAGAGAATGTAATAAAAAGTGTTTCATGGCACTTCACAGGAGCATTATCTTTTTTGCTTGAGAGCATTTATGTAGTGGCGTTAATGAAATAAAATATTCAAAAGGGCTTTGTAGAAGTGTTATGGACCCATTTAAACCGATATTAGGGCAAATGAAGAAAAGGTTGGACAAAGAGACAGGTTTTGATTCATACCTTTTAAGAAGGAGAGAGAGGTTGAGGGAAGAAATTTCAGTTTAGGCAGCTAAAAAAACTGCAAAGAGTGGGGAGGCAATTAAAATCAGAGATATACAGGAGCCAGAATGAGAGGAGCGCACAGTTCTTGTGGAGCTGAGGGAGGCTACAAAGACAAGGGGGAACAAGGATGAGCATTTTCAAAAAGGTGAGGTGTTGGTCGCCTGTAGACCAATGTACATTGAAGTGGTGGGTGAACTGGCCAGCAAAACTTTGAATGTAGCTCAAATTCATATAGGGTGGAAGGTTGGAAACGGACCAAGATGGATTGGAATCTTTTCTTCATTTGTGGACTTTGAAATCTGTAAGACTTAGATCCTTGGACATTTAAGGTAGATGACTCTAACAACTCCACATGGCCAGATAACAGATATCACCGGCTGCAAGAGTCAACAGGAATGGAATTTTGAGGATATTCATTGAATTATCAAACTTCATTGTATCAGAAAATTGGAAGCAAGCAAACATGGTGTTTCTGTCATTCTATGATTAGCTTTTACTGTAAGTTACACGCGAAAGGTAAGTTATCCTAAACGGCAGACAAAAGTAGTACCTCTACAGCACTAACAATAAGAACAAGATAACATAGATTGAGAAAGAGATGAGCTAAATTTTAAACCTCTTCAACCTCTTCCACAATGTCACAGCCAAGAGAGCCATTTCATCAATCTGTGGAAATAGGACTTAGCTTTTCAATGTTCCTTATAATTTAGAACACTTTACCTATGACCTCTTGTCAGAGTCAGAGTTATACAGCATGGAAACAGACCCTTCGGTCCAACTCGTCCAAGCTGACCAGATATCCGAGACCCATTTGCCAGCATTTGGCCCATATCCCTCTAAATCCTTCCTATTCATATACCCATCCAGATGTCTTTTAAATGTTGTAATTGTACCTGCCTCCATCACCTCCTCTGGCGTCTCATTCCCGACACTCACCACCCTCTGCATGAAAAAGCTTCCCTTCGGGTCCCTTGTAAATCTTTCCCCTCTCACCTTAAACCTACGCACTCTAGATTTGGACTTCCCTATCCTGGGAAACAGACATTGGCTATTCACCATATCCATGGTCCCTATGATTTTATGAACCTCTGTAAGGTTATCTTTCAGCCTCTGATGCTCCAGGGAAAATAGCCTCAGCCTATTCAGCCTCTCCCTATAGCCCAAACTCTCTAATCATTGCAATATCCCTGTAAATCTTTTCTGAACCCTTTCAAGTTTAGTAACATCTTTCCTATAGCAGGGGGACCAGAATTGCATGCAATATTCCAAAAGTCGTCTGACCAATGTCCTGTACAGCTGCAACATGACATCCCAACTCCTATACTCAACGCACTGACTAATAAAGGCAATTCTGCCAAACAACTCATTCACCATCCTGATGGCCTAGCAAGCCACTCAGTTCCAAGACATTTAGGGATAGGCAATAAATGCAGACCTAACAAGCAATGCCCACATCCTATGAACAAATAAAAAAAAACATGTTTCTCACCATCCAAAGCATTCGGGGTCTAATAAACTTATGGCAGGGAGGGTGCTGTAACCTCAAAGCCTGGCTCAAATGTAGAGCATACACTTCATATGGCTAACTGTATTATTTTAGTGTGGTGTCAGGCTCAGTTTGAAAGCTGCCAACCACCATCATGCGAGCAACTATCCCTTATATCAAAGAAGATTTGTAAGCATGTGAAAAAAAACCCTCTTTCTGGAGTGACCCCCCCTCATAAGTAATGTCTCTGATTCATTCCGGTTCATGGTTTTTCCCGTGTTATTTAACATACAGTGCATAATGTTATAATCACAGCCCAATTAACCATCCAAATTGGCGTGGAATTGTTTCTTTGATCTTTTGTTTAGCACCTCTAGGCCAAAGGCACCTGGCTCCTATATTCCTACCTGTAAATTTATCTATCCGGCTACCTTCAAAGACCATTCTTAAAATCCATCACTTTTGAATAATTTTCTGCAGTACTGACACCAAATTAGGGCAAGTTGTGCTCAAACCGAAGATCCCATGTATTATTCTAAACAGTTTAAATAGTTTGCCTTCCAGCTGTCTCTGCACATGAAACCGGACAGACAGGGTATCCTAATAATATATAAAAACCGAAAGAACTGCGGATGCTGTAAATCAGGAACAAAAACAGAAGTTGCTGAAGAAGCTGAGCAGGTCTGGCAGCATCTGTGGAGGAGAAAACAGAGTTAACGTTTTGGGTCCGGTGACCCTTCCTCAGAACTGATGGTGGCTGGGAAAACATCAGTTTATATGCAGAAAATAGGGAGGTGGGTGGGGTAGGGAGTAAACAATAGGATAAAGCCCAAAGAGAGAGAAAGACAGTTGGACAGACAGTTGGACAGTTGGACAGAGTTGCTAACGATCAGGCTGGGAGGGTGAATAGTTGTCAGTAGGGACTGTTAGTGACTAACAACAGGGAGTGTGCTTTTCCAGCAACTTTGTTTTTGTATCCTATTAATATACCCAGTTGCGCCAGTCAATGATTCTAACAGCACGGAATCATCAGGTGTATAAATGTCCTTGGTATCAAGACCAATTAGGATCAAGTATAGCATCCTCTACCTCCTAGTACAGAGAGCATGAATCAATTACATATATGTATTTCCAATTTATTATATATGTAATAGTTACTCACTGTCTAACAATATCTGCTTATTTGAGTGTGTAGGTTCACATTGCACAACACTGTGGAAATTCTATTTATTTTACTGAATGAACGTTTATATCTCTCTTTGATTTCTCTGCTGACCATTTCAGGAATTCTGATAATTTTACACTGCCTTGTCTGTTGAGGAAGTTTACAAGGTTGCCATTGTGTTGTTTTTACACACTGCAAATAATTAGCTATTTCATTTTTAAACTGCAACATTGGTTATTTTTCCCAGGTTACTCTGCATGGTATCAAGCATTGAAAACTAGCAAAATATTCAGCAAAATGAGTGTTGTGCAAGGTGGAAATGTGGTGGAAATAAATTGGAATTAATTTGAAAATTAAATCACTTTATGTTCTTTTGTTCTGGGCAATTAATTCTAAGATTTTTTTTTAAAAGGAGGAGGAAAATCACTTAAGTAATGTACATCTGCTAACCACTGGACAGCACTAAACTGTAGATTCATAAACAATCATGCAAAGGGTCTATTCATTTTGCTTGTTACTGGAAAATTATCAAGCATCCCTACTCGCGGAATAACAAGGGAAAATTAGCCACTGAATATTCTGGTTTGGACTGCTACAAGTTTATTTGCTGGCATGATTTTTGAGAGGCTGTGTAATTATCCACTACATCTTACAAAAAGAGGATTTCCTTTTGTATCAAATCTAGAATCTGTCATTATGGAGCCAACAGCCATCTGTTTGCTTGCAAAGCTTTACAAATGTCGAAAAGAAGCTCACCAAGCCTGCTCGCCATGTGACATGGAGCAGCTGTTGAAAAATTCATGACAGCTGTCTTAGTCCTTGATGAGGTTGTGCTGCACTTTAAGGGAACGCAAACAAGAATAGTCCCGGTAAATGTCACCACTGTCAACAATTACACATGAAAAGATTAGACTTCAGATCATTGAATTACACCCACTGTTTTCACAAATTGAAGCCACTGCTCTTTGAGAAGGAGCAATACTTCCTGATGCTATTGGCCATAAGAAACCTTTGAAAATGTAGACTTTTACCTGGATCAAGGTAGACAACAGTTTGAATACTTTCCCCGACATATCTATGATATCTTCGCTTATACCACCCCAACTTCGCAAAGTAGAGCCTACTGTCAGATTGTTGATTCCTGACCCATTTTCAGATATATTAGTTTAAATTTAAGCACTATGGTGAGGTCTTGACAATGGGCCAGAAAGCTACATTTGACACAGACCCAACTCTTTGAGGGCTGTAGTGGTGGGAGTCTGACGACTAATCGGATGCTGTCGGGAGCTGCTGTCCCTTGGAAGGACAGCTGCTGATCCCTGAGGTCTGTCAGCCAATGAAAAGTCTCAGCACTGCCACCAGAAATGGTGGCCGTCGGTGCAAATGCAACCAGAAGGAAACAACTTAATAGACAATTGCCAATCTCCCAACTATGCAAATGGGGTCTGGGCAATCAAGGCTCATGTTCTGATTCTAGTTGAATTTAATACAAGACAAGGCAGATTTCCAGGTTAAAATCTGCTAGCTTGATGCATTTGTTGTTGTCATTGTTTTAACAATGGGGCTTTTCATGGAAACACAAGAATGCAATGGTGCAGATTTGGTCTTAGCAATGAAATAGTAGTTTATTACATAAAAGAAATTAAGATAAAATAGAATGAACTAATGTATAGCACAAGTTACCGGGTGCTATAAGACAAACACACAGTAAGCTTCAATCTCATTAATCCCAATTTACAGTACCACTTTACGGTAGTCAAACACCAGAGGGAATTCCCTTCACTGTTACACATAGGGTTTGATTTAGCTGTGGCTTCAATTTCCCATCTTGAGAATTTGATTGCCTCTTCCCTAAATCTTCGGACAACTGAGCTTGGACTTTCTCAGCTTCACGTAATGCCTTCAGGGATTTCTCCAAACACGTTGGGTCTGGAGCTTTCAAACTGAACTGATCACACTGAGGTAACCTACTTCTTAACAGTCCTAAAGCATCTTATTTCATCAAGAGAAATGGTTTTATACATCCAGCTTCAGCCAAAGCTTCTGAATATCCTAAAACTGAAATGTTTCTAAGTAGTGGTTGTTCCCCATGAGCTTAAAAAAAAGTCCTAAACCTTTTAACTGAAGACTAACACACTGGTTTGTTTACCTTCTGTTTGTAAAACTCTCCCAATGTGAACAAATTCCCATTAGCCTCTTAAAAATGACTTCGCTCGAACTGTGTTTTTTATGAAAGCAAGCATTTATGGCTACTGAAAAGTCTTTCAAGGTCTTATGAGGAAAGGTTGAGGGAGCTAGGGCTTTTTGCATTGGAGCGAAGAAGGATGAGACGTGACTTGATAGAGGTGTACAAGATTATGAGAGGCATAGATAGAGTGGATAGCCAGAGACTTTTTCCCAGGGTGGAAGTGACTATCACGAGGGGGCATAATTTTAAGGTGATTGGGGGAAGGTATAGGGGAAATGTCAGGGTTAGGTTCTTTACACAGAGAGTAATGGATGCGTGGAATGTATTGCCAGCGGTGGTAGTAGAGTCAGATACATTAGGGACATTTAAGTGACTCTTGGATATGCACATGGATGATAGTAAAATGAAGATTATGCAGGGTAGTTTGACACTTAGCCTCAGCAATAACTTTACTGATACTCAAGCCTAAGTGAGCTGTTACCCTGCTTCCACTTCAAAGTTCCTTTCTCAATGCTCATGGCTGTAAATGTTTATTTTTAATTCAGCAAATTTCTGCATTCACTCAATGGTAATTTCCTTTATTAATTTTGCAGAGGTCCTTAAACAAACTGCTAACAGAGCTCACGTATTTATAACATAAGTTCCTTAAATTCATCTCTCACAGCCTTCTGTTTTTAGAGTTGATCTCTTACTGACAATGAGCCATGCTTGACTTCTTTCCTCCTGCCTTAACTATTTTGGAGACTGCTAAATATCATTGCTTCTATCAAAGGCCTTTTTTCCCCCTCTGCATAACCTGGGGACATTTCTACCTCTGAAAATATAGCCTGCACGTTCCCTGACCTTTTGTATGGCTCTGCCTTTTTCAAAGGAACTTGTCACTACATCTGTCTCCCTGTGACATAGGGCCTCATAGTGCTCAGCAGCAGCCCAATCTTTTTCTTTCTTTCTACCCTTGTTTATGAGCACTGAGCTGTTAACTTTGAGTTTTTAGAAGTCTTATTTCAAGGCATCTGAACAAATGTCCAAAAAGCCACCGTCACTCTTAAAATTCAGGAAAATAAGCTATGTCTCCCCTTCTCAATGCACAATATGGAAATTCAAATTAAAGTTAAAGCTATATACAGCTCTGTCCAATTTACCACCCAGAATTCCAAGTAAGAATCAGAATATATTATGTATCTTCATAAAACAATGTACACAATATAGACAAAGATTGATTGGTGTCAGAAAACTATCTCAAACTCCCCTTATTCTGTACCACATTCTGGCAGTGATGGCAGATGCCACAAGCAATGGTAAATAGGATACCAGAGGTAATGGTGTGAGATTGACTGACAGGAAAAGTCATTGCAAGTGATTTTCTGTATATAACTGGATAAGAGTGGGTGGGACTGCACAAGCCTAGATCAATTACGAAGAGGTTTTTGGAGGGAGATGGTTTGACTCGCTGCATCAAAGGCTACTGACAGGTCATGAAATATGAAGAAGAAAAGATTGCCTTTATCACAGACAGACTGTCTGCCCCTTGTATCTTCAGTGAGACCCATTTGTGCACCGTATGGGATAGGGACAGTGAGCTGATGGGAAGGAATCAAACTGTGGAGTTTGATAAAAGAATGCCACACATCCAAGAACTTTAATGTGAAAAAGGAATTTCAAGCTTGAAAGATAGTTTGCAAGGACCGTGAAGCCGAGGATATTCTTGAGGAGGGAGCGATACCTTCAGATTTCAAGGATGATGGGTATAGTACTTATAGGTAACAGAATGATCGACAAAAGGAGCTAACATGAGAGCTTACAAGATGGCAAGTTAGGTGGTCGTCATTAGTGGGACATGAAACTTTTCTGTTCAGGATTGGGTTATTTAATTTTCACTTGGATACATGCAGGTGAGCACGCAGATGAGCAGGATCACTTTTTGTTACAGTGTAGCTATTGCTAAATTATAGGATTTAAGCGTTAAATCTGCAGGAATAATAAACATCAATTCAGCTATCGTAATATAATTATCTTGCAACGGTTTTCATCGGATTTGACTTTGGATGTTGCAACAGACTGCAATGAAAGTGAAGCTTCTGAACTGATCGTATGTGCAAGCTGTGACACAGTTTGTTGAATAGTTTTGCCTGTCTTTTTCAGCTTAAGTCTTTTCTTTTACTTACTTTATCTGGCCCCATGCCTGTTCATGCCAAGTCTAATTGATTTTAGGTTTGGTTATGCTGTGTAAACTAATTGAAATGTTTAGCACATCCCTTTCATTTATCATTCAGTAAAGACAGTAACTTGGAAACAATAAAGCTGTCAGCAATGCCACCATCACCCATGAAACTCATTTCTTAAACTGAAATCTAATAGATTCTCCCGCTGAACAATTCATTGTCAATTGTTTCCCCTCAATTTCATTTCTTTGCAAGGGTCCTCATGGTCTTTTGCACTCTCCCTGCAGCAGCATTTTTTTGTCTTGATGCTCAGTGCTTCACAATCAGAAATGGTATCTCCTGCTGCTTATATTTGCTCATTGTGACAGGTAGTTAGGCGACCTTGCCTGCGTATCGAACTGACTTGCTGTCATTGTGTGTAAGCCAAATAGTGGTTTTTCAGCATCTACATGCACGAAAAATTGGCTTGAAAATGTGTTCGCACGTATCACTTTGAGTACAGGAGAGTGAGACTTCCCTCCAATCCTCACATTGCACACTGGTACCTGGACCAGGCATAGGGTAACTTATGCCACACACACACAATTGTATTGGGTGCTTTTTGATGTGTGAACGCATGAAGTAGATGATTGTACACTTTTGTTTGCTCAGAGACAGATTGAGAACGGATTTTGAATCAACTATACCTATTGTATGCCTATTAACACAATGTCGCACATTGTTTATGGAGAACTAGCTGTAGTGCTTCAGCAGGAGAAAATATCACTGCCCATCACAGCAAATCTGCCATTCCACCATTGAGATGGTGTTAGAAAGTGGGACAGATATGCAACTAATTCATGGTATAATACTTAGCCTGATGCCCCATAATCAAATCGATTCTTCAAATTCACAGGTAGATTTTTTTCACTCACTGTCCAGAGAGAAACTAGGATTGCCAATTGCCAGTATAGAATTGAGTTGCATTTGCAGTTTTATGCTTGGTGACAAGTTCAATCTACCCTGTAGTCTTTTTTTCCCTCTCATGGGAATTCATCGACACTCTGGATACCAGCCAGAAGCATCCCATAATGAATCAGTGCCTTCATTATTGGTGTGGAAGGAGAAATTGCAAGAGGAACTGGAGAAAAGAAATAACAAGATTCAGTGAATGACAGCTCTCTGTACAGCATCAGCAGAAAATATGAACACATATGTAGATAGTACAATTATGGACAAATATGCAGAAAAATAAAAGCACAAGCAGATAATAAAAGCAGCCAGCAGAGTGTATCATAGACAGCCCATCTGTTATAAATGGTTGACCATTGTTGACCAATGAAATGATTTTCAGATGTTCAAATTATATAACAGCAGGTAGCTAGATATTTAAAGTTGTGCTAATATGACACACATCTGTGCCAGCTGTTGTCTACAACTACAGCTATTCTTCCACAAGCAGTATAGTTCATTCACCTAATCATTGAATTGATCCCAGCGCCAAAGTGGATTTTTAATAAGATTGTAAATCCCAGACCAAGAGAACTGCAGATCAATATTAAATCAATTGTTCATAACAGCTGCTGAATCTTCAATTAAAGTGGCACTAATGTCCATTTTAAACATCAAGCTATTGAATTATGTTGCTTTGGTTTGGAACTCATGCTTTGACTGAAAGTAAATGATTGTCCCAAATAATAGATGGTAAATCAGAGGATAAACTGCTTTGTACTGGGAAAGCTGTAAACTGTGAGGAACTTATCAATAGGCTGGTAAGGAAGGCCAGAGTGTGGTAAATTAAATTAAATCTGTAGAAATGTGATACAGTGCATTTCAGGAGGCAGCTAAGGGAAGGGAATGCCCAATAAATGCTAGGATATTTAGCTGCCTATAGGAAAAGAGGGGCCCTGACAGATATGTCCTCAAATCCCTATGGATAACAAGGTAGATAAAGGTAGTTAAGGAAACAAACGTTCCTGAGCTGAAGCATAGACTTTAATGCTAAGGAGGGCAAATCTCCTCAAGACTAAAACCTACAGTTCTGGTCACAGTCTGATCACCCTAGAGAACGTACAAAGGAGAGTTGTGAAGATGTTCTAAGGAATGGAGAATTGTTGCTGTGAGGAAAGTTTGGATAGACGAGAATTTGTGATCACACTTTTTGATTGGTTAACATTTCAAGAAATGTAGCACCATTTTGTAACAGTCCCCACTCAGAAAAATAAATAATTGGGGGCAAAAGTGAACGCTATTTAGTTTCCGGAAGGAATTTACCAAAAATTCAACTTTCAATTGAACAATTACATGGTCTCATCAATTAATAACTTTGTCAAAATACACAGACAGGCACAGGAACAACCAGCTGTGATTGTCAGATATGGTTGTTAAGTCAGGTCAATGGATGCAGAAGTCCACATTGGAGCAGCCCCTGTATTGAAGCCTCATTTTAAGAAGGCCTGTGGTCTGTTGCATAATTGCCCTGGTGGAAGCATGGACAATACTGAATCTTTATTCTGCTGTAGTCTGAGGGTCTCATGAAGGATTCATTAGTCTTGTTTGGAGTGGGTAGACCTTGTTTCCCTGTGTGGCCTGAGGACTTTGGAAGGAGGCAGCTTCCTGCCTCCACTATGTATGCATTGTAGCAACTCTTAGGATATCCAGGGCATGCCTTCAAGATTTAGCGTTGATGGTCACAGATAACTGGAACACTAATGGAAGTGGTAGTGTTTTCTATTGTTGAACTCTGAAGCTGCTTTCTAAGCAATGTGTCGAGTATGTTTCTGATTTGAAGAGTGCACGTGATGCCATGTATGTTTGTCTGACTGCATTTGCTTAACTGATATGGCAAGGAGTTCAGAAGGGTCACTGGACTCGATTTGTGGACTCTGTTTCTCCACGGATGCTGCCTCAGACCTGCTGAGTTTCTCCAGCAATTTCCGTTTTTGTGACAAGGAAACAATTAGTGCACACAATGCAACGGCCATGACTGCATGAGGCTAGCAGTCTCAATGAGCATTCTTGGACCTGCCAACGAGGTACAAATTTCACCAAATGGGCGACACTGCTGAATCACTGCAGTCATGATGATTGCAATTGGTTCTAACAGAGCCTCAGATTGCACGTGCGCGCGCGCGCACGCACGCGCACACACACACACACACACACACACACAAAAACGGTCACTTACTCCACCCATTTTGAATGTGGTTTCAGTCATTTTGTGAAGTTATGGCACAGTTGACATTTGGTCTGTTTTGGCGAGCTTCCAATTTTGTGTTCTTTTGAGTTGTAGACTCTGCGTGAGATGTATGATGATCGCCACCTCCCCCCAACGCTACCTTTTCTACGTTGCAGTCTTTGTGTTCCCGATGACCTTTCAGCCTCCCCCCTGTTTCCATTGAGTTCCTTTTATCTAAGTATTTATGTCCCCACTTCTTACCTCCAGAGCCAACAGCTTTGTGTGTTGCCATGAACTTTTGACCCTATTCTCTTCCCGTGTTGAGGTCAGACACCCACCACCCCCAAACCTCTCCAATTCACAATGCCCTGACCTCTGAACTGACTCCCACATGGAGTCACCCCTTTCTCACAGTGACCATTTTCTGCACCGACTGAGTGCAATGAAGACCACTGCCAAACACAAGTTCCCCATTTTCCCCAGAACTCCGTAGAGTGCCCTGATAAGACACAGACTATGATTGAGTAAACCCCTGGACTGCTATGGCTGAATCCCCTGGATCCCGCTTGGCCTGACTGACCGTGGTCAACCCCCTGGACTCAAATCAAATGGGCCCGTGACTGACATTAGTCCTCCTTGATGCCACTAAATGTACCACCCTTTGACTTTCAGATATAGTCATTTGCCTGAAGCACAGGCATTGTTTGCTGCAGATGCTGCTGGTATGAGATTGATGGAGCCCAGTGCAGTCAGTGACATGCCCATGCCCTCAACTAAGCAGTGGTCTGAGTCATGAAAAGCTGTCTGTTTCTCCATCATAGAATAGAATCCCTACAGTGTGGAAACAGGCCCTTCGGCCCAACAAGTCCACATCGACCCTTGGAGCATCCCATCCAGACACATCCTCCTATACTACACATCCCTGAACAATACAGGGAATTTAACACAGCCAGTCCACCTAACCTGCACATCTTTGGACTGCAGGAGGAAACCGGAGCACCCAGAGGAAACCCACCCACACAGACAGTCGCCCGTGGGTGGAATCGAACCCGGGTCCCTGGTGCTGTGAGGCAGCAGTGCTAACCACTGAGCCACCGTGCCATCCTTCCGCGCTTAAAAAGTAAAACATTGCCACAGAGGTGCACAGTGAGTGAGCCCTAAAAAAAAGCAAACTCAGAGCCTGAAAAGAGATATGTATGTGTGTGTGCATGTCCCTGTGCGCAAGTGACCTAGTGGAAGCATGCAAGTCAGAGGTGCCCTGACTTCCAAAGTAAAGGCATCGGAGTGGTGAGGCTGGTGGTTTGCTGATTCTGACTCGTGAGGACAAGAGGTCAAATAGGATGGCAGCCATGGAACAGGAGCATAATGATAATGACATAACTGTGTGATGTTAGAAGACAAGCAATCAGTGAGCTGCAAATGCTAGGTACCCAGTTCGACTTGCACACTGTCTGGTTTCTCAGGGAAGCAGAAGAAACTTGGAAGTGGTACATAAATAAGGCAAGTTTACATTGACATAGGGTAGTCTCCACTCAAAAACAAGATTCTGAAGTTGCCATTTAAAGCTTCAGAGGAAAATTGGAAAGTGTTCTCATTGAGATTCTTATTGTTCTATTCTTCTTGCATTTTCCCACTTTGCTTACTATTGCCCACGTCTCATGAGAAGGGGAAGTTCCACTACATTTACAAAGGACCGACATCCCGGGAATTGTAGAACTCAAGAAAATCAATAAATACAAAAGTTTGCAAGTCACTATGGGTGGCTCAGTGGTTAGCACTCACAGCACCAGGGACCCTGTGTTTGATTCCAGCCACAGGCGACTGTCTGTGTGGAGTTTGCACATTCTTCCCGTGTCTGCGTGGGTTTCCTCCCACAGTCCAAAGATGTGCAGGCTAGGTGGCTCCACCATACTAAGTTGTCTCATAGTGTCCAGAGACATGTAGGCTAGATGGTTTAGCCGTGGTAAATGCATGGTTACAAGGATAGGGTAGGGCACTGGGTCTGGGTGGGATGCTCTTCAGAAGGGTCAGTACAGACCTCAATGAGCTGAATGGCCTCTTTCTGTACTCTAGGGATTCTATGAATAATGGACAGCCAACAATAGTGACCAACAAAATAATTTTTGAGAAAAAGTAATTTTTTTAAAATCTTCTCCAATGGACGAAACATAAGATAACAAAATTCCAAAACTAATAATCACCCCAAGCTGGTTAAATTAAACCTATGGAATTGTCCCATTTATGTCTTCAACTCCTTTTGGTTAATGTTGGATAGGACATTGGAAATTTCCATGCCCTTGTCGAGTGTCATGAATTCTTTACATATATGTGAACAGGTAGACAATTTACAACAACATGATTTGACTCACTTTAAAAATTTGTATCTTTGACTATCTACATTAAAGCTGTAATGGTGAATGTGACAACCGCAAATTGAAATGCTGAATTGATTAAATGAAAATGTCTTCTGCAGCTCATCCTCACATTTCGTTTAACTTTCAAGTTTATGACAGCTTTACACAGTAATCAGTAGGTATTATTCGGTATAAAACACCAAATGTGAGATCTCCGAATAAACAAAAGGTCAAGTCCCATAATTAGGTTAGTACGTGTCTGTAGTTCATAATTACTTCAGTCTTTTTTTTCCCAGAGAATCTAGTCTGAGAATATCGTTGGGACATGAAATAATAAATGGGTCAGCAAAATGTGAGGCAATTGTGAAAAGATTATGTTTGATGATAATGGAAAAGACGATAATTGAATAGTGTAGGTTAGATGAGCTTCAGATTGGTTTCACAGGTCGGCGCGACATCGAGGGCCAAAGGGCCTGTACTGCACTGTTATGTTCAATGTTCTATGTTGTTCATATTTGCACATTTGAAAATTTTAAATTTGAACCTTTCAAAGTTATTTGGATTCAGTCATTTTCTAATCAGCATAATACAAATTTTCATAAATATTGCAGCTGTTTATAAAACATATTTTCCTGCCTTCATCTTCGAGCAGACATGCTATTTTCTGCACAGAAAATGAAAGAACTGTGGATACTGGAAATCAGAAGCAGAAACAGAAATTGCAGGTAAAGCTCAGCAGGTCTGGCAGTATCTGCGGAGAGAAATCAGAGTTAATATTTCAGGTCCAGGGACCCTTCCTCAGAACTCTTTATCACAGATGCTGTCAGACCTGAGCTTAATCCAGCAATTTCTGCATTTGTTGCTATTTTCTGCAGTCTTGTTCAGCAAATGGGCAGTCAACAGTCAACATTTTAACATTCTCCAGCGGAGATTTTTATGCCAGTACGCCGCTGACTGTTTTGTTCAGTCCAGCAGAGTAGGACAAATCTACAGAACGAACCAAGCCTCTTGAAGTGAAGGTATTTGTCTGAAGTTCTGTCAGTGGCTAAGTTTAAGCTACTTGACATTGTAAGGGTTTTGTGTTATTTTATACTGTGAATCTATGCAAACATGACACTGATATCTCTGTGTGTAACAGTTTTGAAGCAAAATATGTACTTTGTGCTTCCAGGTCTGGCTTCCAGCTCTTTCTAGTTTGTTTACCATTACTCTAAGTCCATATTTAGGCTTAAACAATGAAACATTGTAAGCATTAATAACAAATAGACTCACATAATTAAATTGAGAATAATTGAACACTATGCGTTGGATAATGAGACTTGGTTGAGAGCCTAGGCATCCATATTCTGTTGAAGCAAGCACACACAAGGGAGAACATTAGTTTAGAGACTGGGGGAGAAAAGATTCACTGTTTGGTGGGAAGACTCCTCGAAGATCCCTGAAGAAAAGCTCAGGGCAAAATGTAGAGATTGAAATACATTGAGGTGACGGGGTGTAAGGGACGAAGAGGTAAGGCTCTTCCTAAGGACCCAGGATCAGAATGAGTAAGGTCAGAGACTATTGTGAACACATGACAAATGGTGAGATTAGAAGACGGGCTCAGAGAGACAGGAAGGAGAAGAGGAATCCAGAAGGCTCTTGTGTTCCCAACAGTTGTTGTGGCTCGTGATCCTTCAGAGAAGGAAAGAAAATGAAATTTTTTTTTTAATTAAGATGTTGGATGTGGTGGAGGAGGAAATGAAACTGAGAACAAGAACAGCCTTGAGATACCATTCGCTGAACTTAGATTTTTTTGGCTAAGTGTCCATTTTGTCAAGTTTCGTAGAGGGTTTCTCCCTGTGAGGCTGAGTGTGTGTTTTTATGTTATCATTCCGAATTTGACTCGTTAACCATTTACCCTATTCCTGTGGTGAACCCCATGTCGAATGCCAGCCTTTAAAACACTCAACTGACTTGTATTCCACAATACAGCGGCATCCCTGGTAACTATGTCATCTTTAAAAGGCTGTTATGTACCCAGCCAAGTGCAGTCAGCCTGAAGCTGCCCTGCACCCATTTACGGTAATTTGACCTGGACCTGGTAACAGATAAGGGGAAATTGGCCTGAATTTCCTGAAGATCCTGGCGGGTAGGGTGATACAGAGGAGGAGTGTCCTCATCCCCCAGGACTGACTGAGATGGCCACATCATCAACCTATTGCCAGCCTGGTCTCTGAGGTTGCCACCCAGCTGTTCTGACCGGAGGAATGCCCAGCAACGTAGAAAGATGGTCAGTGACCCTCTCCGCTCAGCCAGGGTAAGTGCCACCAGATTCTCTCTGCACACACTCACTCTATCTCTGCTATTGCACCAAGGCTGTGCTGCTCTCTCACTGTTATATACAACATCTTCCCCACCAACCCCCACTCACTTTCACTGACACCAACAGTCCCCACCCCTACACACTAAACACTGGCTGTGTGCTACCTACTCACCCACCTGGCAGTTTTCTCCACCCTTTGTCCCACCAGCACCGACAGCTTTGCCACTCACTTTCATGTCACTCAATTTCCCCGCCCCTCTCTCTCGTTCTATGATCCCACAATATGGAAAGATGAGCCAAGAGGGGTAGTGTGCTGCTGAACACCGGGACAAGCATCCTGGCTTTGAGTCTCCACTAAGCATCATTGCGTACTCAGTAAGGTTCTGTCACCTGGATTAATGCTGCTGGGGGAAAGGTTGCGGGCATGTACATGACAAACACATACCATTGAGATTCAATCTCAGGACGTGGCAAGGACAGTGTATCGATCATAGCTGAGTGTGTATGAGATATCTTTAAACATGGGTGGATGCAATGTCGAATTTTCAGCTGGAATCAACATGGAATAAGGCAGAGCCAGAGACACTTGCTCCAGAAGCAAACCTGTGGAAGCGATTTATTCATTTATTTATTTATTTTATTAATGCCTCATTGTACGTAAAAGATGAGTAGAAAGCAATGAATTTGAGCAATTTAGAAGAAAAAAATGGGAAATCTGCTGAAGAGAAGAGTGGAATTTCTTCCAGCAGGCATTCCTAGAGAGGAAAAGGGAGTGAATTAAATACCAATATCAAAGCAAAATACTGTGCATGCTGGAAATCTGAATTTTTTAAAATAAGTACTGAACGTATAACACAGGTCTTATTCATTTCTTTAACACCTCGTGCAGTTCATGTAGCCACATCTTGCAATTATCACTTAAAGGTCGAGACCAGTGGCAAGAGTTCTTTGTAATGATTATCTGTCACTGCTAGGTACCACTCAATTATCCATTCTCCATATATCATGGAAAGTCTCCTTGTAAAGGGCTGCCATATTTCTTGGTGGCTGAAATTTCCACTTTGAAAATCGAAACTGCAGGTGTTAATTGTGCGTTTCAACATAAAATAATATAATTCATCAGCAGAATTGTTTCTGTGACCTTTTATAGCTTACATACATTTTTGTAGTTGTAAATCTCAGTGACTTCCAAGTGATATTTTGTCCAGAGTTGAGATCTTGTTAATTGGTGCTGCACTCGTGCAGTCTGAACATCCAAAAATACATCAATGACACTTAGTCAATGGAATTGCTTCAGCATCTACTGATTATTTTATATAAAAAAAGCTAGGTAACATATTTTGAACATTTTATTTGAGGTATGATAATTGTGTGTACGCATTTTTGTAACCAATTCTGAGTACAAGTGTGCAATAAACTAAATAAGAAAAAGTGACTGACCACATTGTAGTTGCCAATGATGCAAACTTCAGAAAATATTTGAAGTTAGCGGGGGAGAGAGAGAGAGAGACAGACAGACAGACAGACAGACAGAGAATTTCATTACTGCAAAAGAACAATTTTTCAATGAGGTGGTGTAATTGTCGGATGTCAGAGGCCTTGATATCTGTGGGATATTACATGTAAAGGTATCATAGTCTAAACGGACCATAGGTCTGCTCTGTCGTTAGAGAGGAGGACGACTGGCGGTGATCTAACCTGAGGGTTATCGCATCTCAAACAAGGATGAGAAGGAGACTCCTTCACGGTAACATCAGACAGGGCAGGAAACAAACCCACATGGTTAGCAGCATTGTGTATTGCAAGTCAGCATACAGCCAACTGAACTAACCAACACCAAAATGAGTTTCACAGATAACAATGCAATAGAATAAGAAACTAATGGAATCAACCACCTTGAAAACTTCTCCCTATTTCTTTTAAAATTGAAAACAATTTCAACTTTCAAGGCGAAATGAGAAATTATTGTCTGCTTTGTATTTGATTATAGTTAACAAAAGTACATTTTCAAATAACAACCGCCAGATACATGGTGCGTGAAAGCAAGAGAGAAAAGTTCAGTTGATGTCAGTGAAAAGAAAATCAAAAATGGTTAAAATTTGTTGCCAACTTCTGTTCTCAAATTTGTTCCAATGACTGGATAGGCTGGGACTTTGTTCACTGGAGCACAGGAGGTTGAGGGGTGATGTTATAGAGGTTTATAAAAACATGGGGGGCATAGACAAGGTGAATAGCAGGTGTCTTTTCCCTAGGGTGGTGGATTTCAAGATGGGGGGCATATTTTTAAAGTGAGAGAAGAAAGATCTTAAAAAGATATGATGGGCAGTGTTTTTTACATAATAGTTCGTGTGTGGAATGAACTTCCAGACGAAGTGGTGGATGGCGGGTACAGTTACAACATTTAAAAGACATTTAGATAAGTATATAAATAAGAAATATTTGGAGGGACATAGGACAGGAGCAGGCTTGTGGGACTAGTTTCGTTTGGGATTATGGTCGGCATGGACAGGTTGGACCGAAGAGTCAGAAATGACTGTGACCAATTTCACCATTGAGAGTATCTTTCTTTGTCTTAATTTGAGCTCATTTTTTCAAATGCAAACACTAGAGATATTTTGAACCATAAAAGAAACAGCTTGTCCCATGTATTTTGTGGATGGCCATTACAATGCGTGCAATATTTTCATTGTTGTGAGGCAGAAAGTGCGAAAGAGAAAAAAACAATGATAGTTACACATTAGGAAAACAGCAGAGCTGCATTTATGGGGCAAGTTCAGAAGTACATGAGAGAGAAAAATGAATCCAAGGATATAAGTTAATTAATTAAGGTGGGGGGGGGTATCATGTTGAGCATAAATGCTATTATAGGTTAGTTCCACTAAATTGACTTTTTCTGTGCTGCTGACTCCAAATCTAATTACCAATCTTAAACAAAAAAGTCCCAGGGAATAATTTGATGTAAATAAAATTTGATTAGCTCAGTTACTGTATGTCAATGGCCTGGTTATTCCGTACAAGGTGTCAGCAATTGCTGTACAATAAGGAATCCCTGATCTTGTGTCTGTCAAGTCACAAGAGATGTACACTTTGTATTTGATATGTATTGTCCTTGCATTTTGCGGAACTACACTATAATGTTGCCTCACATCACAATCACACTCTAGGGTTTTCGCTGATGCTGAAAATCATATTTAAGAGTATGAGTGTTCCAGGGTCTAAAACAAAGACGTCCAGTATATTACTTTTCCAAAAGAATGTGTTTACAAGACAGTATATAATGTGAAAAAAATGTGCATTGCAATGATCTAATTGGTCCATTTGACGAAGCTGATTTTACAATAACCTATACCAGCCAGATGACAAATATGGGGATCAATGTGATGTTTTGTTGAACAAATACAGGCACAAGTAAAGGTCAAAGGCCTCTCTCAGGTTCCTGCTCAATTCCTTGGCCCTATTATTACAGTGATGATGACGCATTGATACCTAACATGGAATGTGCCACCGAATCCACTCATAGATTGTGGTGAAGAATGAACCATGAATATGTCTTAACAGAAAAGGCTCTTCTCCTTTGTGACAAGTTTTATTACATCTTGGAAACTTTTATTGGTTTTTGTTTAGTAACTGGCAGATTATGTTATGCTTTCAGTAACATGGTAACATGACTTTTATTTCAGTCTTGCATGGGATATAGATGTCACTGTCTGGGCCAGCATTTGTTGCCCTCCCTAGTTGCCCTTGAGAAGGTGGTGGTGAGCTGCCTTCTTGAACCACTGCAGTCCTTTACACTGAGGGTAGACCCACATTAGGGAAAGAATTCCCGGATATTGCTCAGCAACACTGAAGGAATGGTGATATATTTCCGTGTCAGGATGGTGAGTGCCTTGGAGAGGTACTTGTATCTGATGGTGTTCCCATGTATCTGCTGCTCTTGTCCTTCTGGACGAAGTGTTTGTAGGTTTAGAAGGTGCTCTCAAAGGAGCCTCTGTGCATTTCTGCAGTGCATCACGTAGTTAGTACACACTGCGGCTACTGAATATTAGTAATGGGGGGAGTGATGCCAGTCAAATAGGCTGGTTCACCTTGGATGGTGTCAAACTTGTTGAATGTTGTTGGAGCTGTACTCATCCGGGCAAGTGAGCAGTATTCCATCACACTGTCCAATGTCTGAGATTGCCCTTATATGCCCGACACTTCTATGTGTCGCTGTGTTATATGTCAGAGTGTGTGCTGTTTCAGTTTACCTCCCAGATTAACCTTTTCAACCTCCCAAGATCTAGGACCTCCCTATCTAATTCCTTACCAAGCGATATCATCCCAGACTCTGAGCGTGATCGATTCCTTTTCACTGACACCCAAACCAATTGCTTCCCTGGAATTTGAAAGGATCCTGCCTTACATTTCTCTATCACAGCATCCTTGATGTCCTGTTGAAATCCACGGTTCAAAATTCAGGGTTCATCAGTATCACATTTGAGCACCATTCGCATTGTATCAGTAAGATGCCCAAAAATGGGAGTGTTCAAATTTTAAGGCCGTTTGCTTCTCTTCGATATTGATCACCATCATTATGCAACCATGTAATGTATGGCACTGGTCTGACAATAATGCATTTATTGAATGAGAAAATACAGGCTACGCAGCATTAAGCTAGGATATCACTGTTAGTATTTATTCTTAGTCTGTTACTGACATGATTGAATGATTAATCTAGCAACAGAAAGTTAACACACCGTGTACATCTAGATAAACCTGATTGAAAGCCTGAATAAAAATCATAGCTATCAAATAAATGTGAGTCAAATGTGGCTACATTTATACTATTTCGTGCAAATTGCTTTCACATTGTTGGATTTATTCTGATGGTAAGGAAAATATTTGTATGATGTGTCGATGTCCCAGCTAGCTTACTAAACTATAAGCAATGTCTTCTGATTTCTTTTGTATGTTAATTTTAACAGAGGAACCCCTGCATAATAAAAATGGTGAAAACACGAAAAGGTCTCCGAGTTAAAATAGTTTAGTGACTTTTAAACCTCTGCAAAATCATAGTTAAGTTGCAGTTATCCTTTAGAGGATTGTAAAAATGAAAGTCATTAATTGGACATCGATCAAGTTAGCAACAAGAAATACCTTTGAGCGGTAACTCGTCTCATGATCTTTACTAACAGCTGAATGGCTAAAGATCTATGGTCAAAATAATATTGTCACTCTGGCCAACCAAAGCATTATCCATAATGAAGCACACTGTACTTGAAATTCATTTGCAATTAATATGATGGCGTATAAATTCATCAAATGTGATCAAGTCCTTTCTTTCATAAAAAAAATCCTTTATTATAAAATTACTGTTCTGCTAAAAGTTGGATGATTAGCGCTTTATGAATATTATTATCCAGAAGTAAAAGTTTTGTACAAAGTTTGCATCTGGATGAGTTTATTTGCTGGGGACCACTTTCACTGAGAACCCACCAATAATAGACAACATAAGAATGAAACATAATCTCAGTCAATCTGAATCCCATTTTGTGGAACATGTAGAGTTTTATATTAGCTGCGCAAATTGAAATAAAAGCAATGCAACATTTCCCGCTGCAAATCATATTTTTCTTCTATTGCCTCAAAACCTTTGAACTCCTTTTCAGTTTTCCATTCCTCCTATAATTCAAATGCATTTAAATCTGTTTAATGCGACCTAGCTATCCTAGATTTACCTGATCTGAATGTGTAAACCTTGGTGATGCTATGGGCTTGCTCTTTTCACTTAACTTTCTCAATTGAATTTTTTTAATGCAGTTGTATTGAGGACTACAAGCTAGCTTCGGATGGAAGGATGTGCCAGCTGGTTTCTGAATCCTGCACCAGTGGCCTAGACTGTGCTGATGCCAGCCTTCCTCTGAACCAGACTCTCTTCAGAGATCTCTTCTACGGTTACAATAACCAGACTAAGGAACCTGCACTTGGCCAAGTGTTCATGAGCACATTCCGGTAAGATTTAATGCTCTCCATGTTCTGATCTATCTTCTGCTACGGAGTCAAACACATGGCTGAAAATAAAGGGTTTGAAAAATATTATGACACTTGACATTCATGTGTTTGTGAAGTTACATTTTTTGTCCGATTGCTGGTGTTGAGTATGTGTAGAGACTGATAACTGAGTGCAATGCCATGACAATGTCTGCTCACTACGTCCACTAGTTTTAAAGCAGATATCTTCATATTTAATTGGGCTTTTGTTTCTGAACCCTGAAAGAAATAGAAAAGAAAAAATGTACTTGCTAAAGGTGAAGAACAATAAAGCTATCCTTATGAACAGGCACTGTTAAATAACTCCAGTGTCTGACAAGTTGACCTTCACCACGGACAATTGTTTGAAAGTGCACTACTGAAGAAATGTACAAATCAAAACATGAATGTCTCACATGCCTTTTGATGGTGCCATTGCAATATTAGACTAATCATTAGGTATTTCCTTTCATACCTTGCGAATACTTTTTCCAGAATTGTTAAACTCAAAGGTTTGCTGATTATACAAACATGAAACTATACTCATAGCATATTTGCCTTTAAATAGAGAGGCGGTGGTCACTACTGATTGAAATGTTCATTATTGATTTTGCATGCTAAAATGATTTTCCGAAATGTCAATGATTACATATTTGTTCATGGACAATTTGAAGTGGAATCCACATGTGAGCAGCAGGTTATCATAAGCTTTTTTTTTGTTCACTCGTCAGACATGGGCACTGCATCTTGTACATGGTGCACACTGCAGCTACTGAGCATTGGCGGTGGCATGACTGACTGGCACCATATTTGCAAACAATCAAGTGGGCTGGTTCATCCTGCATGATGTCAAGCCTTTTGAGTGTTGTTGGAGCTACACTCATCCAGGCAAGTGGGGAGTATTCTGTCACACTCCTGACTTGTGCCTTGTAGGTGGTGGACAGGCTTTGGCAAGTCAAGAGGTGCGTTGCTTGCATGTCAGTCGGTAAATTAACAGCAAACATGTGCTTCCTTGCTTCTGACCATCTCTTGTACCTACTGTATTTGCACATCTATTTGTTGTCAGTGGTAACCCCTGGGGTGTTGATGGTGGGAGATCTGGTGAATGTAACACCATTGAGGGGGCTTGCAGGGTGATATTGAAACCATTGCCTATCAGCCTTCCAAAATCCAGACCTATTCTCTCCTTTCTCCTTCCTCAATGAGCAAATCATTTTTGTGGGCAACAGGGAACCAAATAGTTTAAGTAAATACACCTTACCAGCAATAATTTCTCATTAATGTTGTGTAAATGATCCTATGGACAGAAAATCATTCGTGTTGTCAATAACATTGAAGTGAGGTCTCAGTATCATTCTATGCACACAGTTCCATCATTGTTAACAGACCTGGCTTTGGTGGTGCATTCTATTCTTTGTAGCTTATGTTTTAATGATTCCCAGTGATTTAAATAGCTACAATATATGGCAAAAAATGATTTTCCTCCGTTTATAACAATTCTGCTACCAAATGTGTATTTGATATACCTCGAGCAATCTTATCATCCAAATATTTTTGTTGCCTTTAACACACAATGTGTCTATATTTAGAAGTTCTGTTGCATTATCTATGCCACTTAACTCTTTTGAGATTTTCCCCAAGTGCAGATGTTGAAAGATGATACTTGTCTGGGATAAATGACAATAGGACACAGCCCAGTGAGTCCCATTTGGGTTGGTCCAAATCCTAATTGTAACTGAACAAATCCATTAGTTTGATGAGCAGAACTTTGTATTATTCACTGAGTTCCACAACTTTGATCATGCATTTTTTTCTGATGCAAGCAGCTGAATGTTCCCAGCCCATGAGCGATGTGGGCAATGGCGACTCAGTTGAGAAAACATGGCAAGATCAGAAGGATGAGAATCTCGAGGTCATGAAAGGCCTGAGTCTGCATTCGGTGCTCTCTCAGTGAGATGAGAATTTTGCTCATGAGCAGTGAGAGGTCGATCTGCACACATTTACATCTCCTCATTGCCTTATCTCACCACCTTTGATGTGAAATATGTTATTTCTGCTGAACAGCAGATAGCGGTTTCCTGGCATCTCCGGCCTCACTGCTTGTTCCTCTGGCCCTCCATCTTGGACTGCAGTCCCCAACGTCGCAGTTACACTCCATGGACAAGCAACATTCTGCACTACCGCACCAACAGAGATTGGCATCACACAGGCACCAGCCTCACCACATCGTCATGGCACATCTCGGATCCATGCAGTTATCCATTTCAATGCTGCACTGTGGAGCCTATCAACACTTTTCACAGTAATTCTGATGCCAAGATTTTTGCAAAGTGTCAGTGCTCAACTTACTGTTTGGAACAAAGTGCAACCCAGGACTCTCTGCTTGCTCTTAGATCTCTCTCACTTTGCAATTACTTGGATGTTCATGGAATCCCTACCTTGCCTTGCCTTGCCTTGCCTTGCTTTGCTGTACTTTGGAACTTAAGTGCTAACATTTTCACTGTCTTGCCTTGCAGTTTAGTGCAGACATACAGCCAGGCAGCATGCTGTGGTTGTCATTAATGCTCAGTCAAGGAGTGGACATATTGCAATATAGGCTGTGCTACATCAGTATCATGCCTACATGATATGCCAGCAGCTTATGCAGCAAACACACTGCCGGTGCATCAACCAAATTACTATGCCTGAAAGTCAAAGGAGAATCGCCCTTAGTCAGTTCAATGGAGACTTGTCTTCTGTCAGGGGCTAACAGCACCATCAGTCAAGAGCAGCATCTGAAATTGATCCGGGGTTTCAAATGGGTCACTTGACTGACTGGGGTGTCCATAATGTGGACTCGGTGCCTCTACAGTCTAAGGAGTGAGCCCTGGTCATTCCTGCAAACCCACTTTGACCATTCGAGGGATTGGCAGGCAGACAATCAGGGAGCTGTACATGGGTCAGTCAGGGGTCTCAGTCACTGAGTCAGGGAGTCTGTCCAAGTCAGCCAGACATTTGGGCTTCAGTCAGTCCTGGAGTTGGGGGGTGCCACTGGAATTTGTTGTGCCGCGTGGGGGAGGGATGGTAGTCACTGCTGTAGTTGGGATGTTGGGGAGATCAATTGAGGGTCATTTATTTATTGTCACTTGTACTCTACAATGAGCAACGCAGTAAGGTACAAATGTAAAGCTTCAACTATCGCCACCATCAGGCACCATTGGAACATTTTAAGAATAAAAAGATAAAGCTGAAAGAAAGTCCATCTTCGTTCCACTGTGAGTCCTGGGGCAGCTGACCAACAACATCTGCCCCATCGGACCCACCAACATCAGATTCGCCGCTTTTCAGATGCCATCTGCTCTTCGATGGGCCCACCTCAACGATGGGCTGCAAATGCCAGGTCCCGGTGCTGGACCCACAATCTTACCCCTGCCCCCTCCCTCCCAAAACCATGCAGGAGCCCCTGGCTCCTCTTTCACCACTGCCTCGACAACTCCCAGAGTCCCCATTCCGGGTTCACCACAGCCAACAGGCCTTGGCTGTGCTGCCAGGTCAGGCCCCTGTGTTGCCAAGAGACCCCGTCCAGCTGCTCTCCTCTCCGATGTCACCTTCTGTGCCGCTGCCGACTGGAAAAAGAGAGATTAAAAAGAGTAAGGAAAGAAGGGAGGAAGTGGCCGCCCGGAATGGACGGCTCAGGAGCCTGAACGCTGTCTGCCTTGCCAGCGTCGCCATCTTGGATCAGATGTGGGGATTGTGGAACATCAGTTGTTGAGATTGTAGGTGGCATGCTGGGATATAAAGGGGAAAATAATTATCTAGTGGGGACAACTCAACATTAAAAAGGTGGGAGACAATAGAGCATGGAACAAAAAAGGGAGACTGCAGAAAGGGATGGGAGGGTGTGTGGGGATAGTCATTGATGGTTGCCACCACACCAGCTACTGTTTGTGGGGTGGATGGGAAAGCTGTGTAAAATAATGCCTTGCATGACTAAGCTGTATGCCTGATGGGTAGTGAGTAAAGTGGCAAGATGATCAGTTAAACAAGTGCATTGAGTGGGAATGTGGGAAAGAGCAATGTGAATGGGGTTAACAGGGAGAGCAAGGAAGAAAGGAACATGAAGGTTACAGCGATCGGCTAGACTGAGAGGTTGAACCTGCAACTCATTTCACGGGGATGACTTCCATTTTCTTGACAATGAGCAATGGAAATGGAAGAGTTTGCCATTTTGGGCGAAGTATTTGCTTTTTCTTTCTCTCGAGGCATTCACTTCTCTGCAGTGTGAGATCCTTCAAAAGTGCAATAGCATTGTACAGACACCCGCAAAGTTAAGGTGAAGGGCGTCTCTCATCGCTAAATGCTGTACATGGACCTCACACCTTGTGTTGACCAAAAAGCCTGCTCCTAAGCATTCGTGACAAACAAATCTCACTAACGGCTGTGAGGCGCAAGCATCCTTCATGGTCTGCTGCGGTGAAAATATGAGGAAGCCAACAGTCGCTCGCCCTCTGGGGAATGCAGCTTTGAATGAGGTGCAGAGGTGCTATGCTGTCCAGCTACAGTACAATACCTTGAGGAAGGGTCATCAGACCTGAAATGTTAACTCTGATTTCTCTTCATGGATGCTGCCAGACCTGCTGAGCTTTTCTAGCTACTTCTATTTTTGTTCCTGATTTACAGCATCCACAATTCTTTTGGTGTTTACAATAAAATATGTCCTACCAGTAGGGCCAACAAAGACCACAGGGTAGCCCCTCTGCATCTGGTTTCCATGGAGGGCCTGTCTGGGTTTTGTACTGGCACCCTCCAGACAGACAGAGATGTAGTTTGACAACTGCTCCAGACAACTGAAGGATGCACTGAGACTCTGTGTGCGTTGATGGTGGCCAGGATAAACACAGCATTGTGCTGAGGAGCTGTATTCCTCAGGCATCCGACAGTGCAGCAGTGTCAGCCAAAGGAAACAAGCAGGACTTACTTATGACCGCCATTCAATGGAACTGAGTCGCACAAAGTCATCTTCAGAGGCTGTAGATGTTATGACGCTGTTGAGGCTGAGTCCTGGTGTCGGAGGGGGTCGGGAGGTGTGGGGGGTGGTGGTGGGTTGTGGGGGGTAGGGGTCTGGTGGTCGTGGTGGCAACACCCCTTTCTCAGCCTTCTCTAGGACAATTCTTCATACATTGGCACTGTGAAGGGCAGCTTCCGAGTGACAACCCTTGACCTGGTGAACAGCCACATTTTAACCCCAGCCGATTCCAGCATTGGCGAATATCGTTGCTGTAGTCGAGCGCACGATAGCAAGGTTAGGTGCCATAGAGGAGTGACATATATATAATGACGAGTGCTCTGAGAAGTGGTCTGAGATTGTGCTCGCTGAGAAAAGCCCTTTATGGAATTCCCTGACACTGAGCTGAATGTTTGGTAAAATTCAACCCATAGGACACAAATGAACGAAGTAAATATTTGTAACTCAACAAATAAGTGGGACTGAAAAGAAAAATGGAAAGGCCTTAAACCTGTAACAAAAGTCTTACTCTCCCAATTCCAAATTAAGGTCAGCATCTGTTCAAGCCACAGAGGAAATACAGTGAATTATTGCCTGCAGCCCAGCTATTATTTTTTCTCTGGAATGATTACTTCTGTTACAGATACATTTTGATCTAATATTCTGAAATTTTCTCATGCTTCTCATGATTGTTACATCAATTGAAAATGTGTACCACTGAAGCACCAGTTGGTGATATATATTGGGAAGGTACTATCATTGAACAAGAACACAGAGTCAACACTCTGTTCGACAATGTTGTAATCGTCCACTTATTAAGGCCAAAATACTTCAATAAAGAATAAAATTGTAAGATTTGAATTTGCAGTAGATGCTTAAGTTGTCAAATCAGCCTCCTAAACAAATAATAAGCATATTATACCAAAGCTTCTGTCCTGCCAAATTAGCTTTTACAGCTTGTGTACCTCATTGCAAGGTTGAGAATTCACAAGAAACAATTTAAATTCTCCAGACTCTGGTTGATCTGAAAATTTGAGACCTCTGAGACAGTCAGTTTACTTATTACTTCACATTTGTAGCACTTTGGGATGTTGCTGCAGTCTCTGCTTTGGTTAAGGAATGTGCCAAATGTCTTCCATCAGTTCATTCTTTAGATTTTGTTCCCTCAACCAATTTGAAGTAAAAGTTTATTATATCTTTAACTTCAGTTCTATTTTTCTTGTACGTTCCGCACAGCTGCAGACATTTCAAGGTTCTCTCAACCACACTGTCACTCTCTTGACCGTTCAGTAGAGGTACATGTGCTGGAGGTCTCTTTCTTCTCTTTGTGGACACAGCCTGACTGAGCCATTCTTTTTCTCAAGCCCCTCTCCTGTTCATCCGTACTCTTTGATTACTGTGCCCTGCTGGTCCATGTTCTCCCTGCCCGTCGCTTGTTAAATGTGTCAGCCACTAGTTCGTGAGGCTGCTTACCAGTTGGTTGTTACCTCTTCAGCACATTTCTCTGGTTATGTTCCTATTGAACCATACACCATGAAAAGAAAAGGTATGCTTATTGCATACAAAAAAAGTTGCACACTTTGAACAAAGCATTAATGCAGTTGTTGCTGTATTTGAGATAGAAATTATTTTCGCCTTTCTCTCCCCTCCCCTTGATCCTTTTCTCTCCCCTCCCCTTGATCCTTTGCTCTCCCCTCCTCTTGATCCTTTTACCTGTTTCTGGTTCACTCTTGCTTTTTAGATCTTTAAGACTGATGATGTTCTGTCCTCTGATGGTCTAAACTGTTCTATTGATTTTCTCTTTCAAGTAATGATAGATACGATCTGTAAGACCCATGTAGTTTCTGACCTGCACCGGGATAGTGGTAATTGTACACTTGTGTTACTGCAGTAACACATTTCATCTTATTTCAACTTTTAACACATCCCCACTGCACGTGGAATACATTAAAAACAACTTGGAACATCAAAACACATTTCACAATCAAATATCAAATCAGTTAACGAGAGTTTTGACTGCAACAAACACAGAAATTGCTGGAAAAACTCCACAGGTCTGGCAGCATCATATTCACCACAAAGTTGCGGCATTCACCTCCCTTGGCCGAATGACTGTGTCAAAAAGTCTTTCCTGTCCCTTATTACGTTCCATGAAAGAATGCATATGTAAATATTTCTAAAAATTAGCATTATGGATTCCTGCATTGGAGTGAGGTCCCCTTTTTTAGTCAAGCTTGGCGTGCACTGCGATGTGTAACAGTAGCAACAGACAATATTCAGGGATGAATAAAATATGCATAGTGAACAGTGATAATTAATGCCAATGACGAAAGGAAAACACTTCAACCCACCCACCCACCCAAACACTGAAACTTAGACCTAGCATTGTGTAATGAAGAAGAATTAATTAGTAATTTCATTGGAAAGACTGACCATCATAAAATTAAATACTGTATTAAGTTTAAGAGCAACATAGCCAAACCCAAGAAAAGAACTTTTAAACTTAAGTGGAATGAATTACATAGGAATGCGGGAAGAACAGACTGAGGTAGGTTGGATAAGTAGACTCAAAGGCAGGGCAGGGTAAGGAATGGAAGCATTGAAATAGATCATTTAAAGTGCTCAACAAAAATGTGGCTAATCAAAAGATAAAAATTCAGAAGGAAATATCCATCTGTAATAAATGGCTTAAAAATATACTGGTAAAACACCATTTTCTTTCTGTATGCAACCTTTGCTGTCAAAATGTGTAAATGAAATAAACCTTCCACTATTGCAGTTCCTTTATTCGTTAACGGGATGAGGGCGTCGCTGGCGAAGCAGCATTTATTGCCCATCCCTAATTGCCCAGAGGGCAGCTGAGAGTCAACCACATTGCTGTGGGTCTGAAGTCACATGTAGGCCAGTCCAGGTAAGGATGTCAGTTTCCCTCCCTAAAGGAGATTAGTGAACCAGATGTTTTTTTTCCGACAATCGATAATGGATTCATCGTCATCATTAGATTCTTAATTCCAGGTATTTTTATTGAATTCAAATTCCACCATCTGCCGTGGTGGGATTCGAATCCTGGATCCCCAGAATGTTATCCGGGTATCTGGATTAACAGTCTAGCAATAATACCACTAGGCCATTACATCCCAATTACTTATCGTACATTGTGCTGTCCTCGGAATTACAGTCCTCATTGCAAGAAACCTTCCACATTGATGGAAGGATGAATGACTAGGGGGCAAAGACTTAAGGTAAGGGGCAGGAGGCTGAAACTGGAACTCCACCGCCTGTGAGTGTCTTGGAGGCAGAAGCCCTCATAACATTTGGGAAGTATTTAGATGTACAGTTGTGATGCTGAGACAGAAAAGGCTATTTGGCCAAGTGTGCAGTTCCTTCCAGCTTGTACTAGATTCCTGTATCCCAGCTTTGCAGCATCCTAACTTTAAGTGACCATTTCCAAGCACTTTCATCTGTTTTCCGAGAGGTCCTTCAATTCACCACCAGCAGTTAAGCCTGTTCCAGTGATTCTTCATCTCTCTGACTGTTTGAATGGGTTTCCGGGAATCCTTGGATAGCTGATACCTTCAGCGAGAGACCATCTCCCTGCAACATCTAGCTGGTGAGAGCTCACAGAGCTGAGCTGCCTCTTCTGTCTCTGCTGACCACACAGAATGACTGTCTGATTGTGATCCTCGTTGAGTTGCAGGGACGCGTACAATGATGTTAAAAAAGGCTTCCTTTTCACCTTTGTCAGTGCTTGCATAAAATGCATCAACTTCAGATGCAGGTAGAATAACTGGCCAAACTTGACCCCCAACTCCGTTTCTTCTCAGGAGTAAATGGACAGTTTGTAGCACGTTTCTGGGACTTTGGGAGACTCGGGCAATACTCATTGTAAACTCTGAGATAGCGACTGTTGTCTCTAAGTACAAGTATGTGGCACCTTCTTCTCAGTTTTAAAAGTCCAAGTCTTCCTTTGGTGTCCAGTAGTTAGACTGACAGAGTCCAGAACAGGTTGATAGCTGCTTTCATTCACCCTAAATTTAAAGCTGCAGTCCCAGTCCAAAGATGTACAATTTAGGTAGATTGGCCATGTTAAAAAGAAAAAAAAAATGCCCCATAGTATCTAGGGATGGGCAGGTGAGACAGATTAGCCATGGGAAATGCGGTGATATGTCAGCTTGGGCGGTGTGCTCTTTGGCTGGTTGGTGCAGACTCGATGGGCTGAATGGCCTCTTTCTACACTGTAAGGATTCTACGAAAACGTAATGATCTTATTCAGCTCATGATTGTAACAATAACAGTAAATGTTTGTCGCTATACTCAGTTTTCCTGGCATGCCTGTGCTGCTTTCGGAAGCAATTAATATTTCCTGTTTCAGGCAAAATGAAGAAGAGTCACATTGGACTTGAAACATTAATTCTGCTCCTCTCTCCACGGATGCTGCCAAACCTGTTGAGTTTCAATTTGTTCAAGATTTCCAGCATCTGCAGTACTTCACTTTGACTTGTTGTGCTCGGTGTGTACATCTCAAGTATTTAGGGATTGATTTTGGGAAGGCTGGGGTTGGCAGTAGAACGTCTTCCTCTTTAGATTTGTTGAGGTTGATCTTCCGTCTTTGTTGCGTTGCCCAAAATATGGGCTTTGTGTTCCAAGAAGCCAAAGTCCGATTTGTAAACTCTCAATTTCAAATGGAAACCAGGAATCATCTGTTTGAATTTGAATGCAGTGCTTTTGGATTTACTAGTCATAGAGTCAATAAGCACAGGAACAGACCCTTTGGTCCAACCAGTCCATGCTGAACATAATCCCAAACTAAACTGATCCCACGTGTTTGCTGGAGGTCCATTTCCCTCCAAAGATTTCCTATTCATTACTTAGCCAAGTGACTATTAAATGTGTAACCATACCTGCCTGAACTTGGCCCATATCCCTCCAAACATTTTTTATTCATGTCCTTATTTACACAGCTTTTAAACATTGTAATTGTACTTGCATCCGCCACTTTGTCTGGAACTTCATTCCACACATGAACCACTTTGTGTTTTCAAAAAAAAGTTGCCCCTCGTGTGTGTATAGAGGAGCAGCAGCTCATACACCAAACAAACCTTCCACATCAGACAGAGGTTCACTTGCACATCCATCAATGTGGTCTACTGCATCCACTGCTCCCGCTGTGGCCTCCTCTACATTGGGGAGACCAAGCGGAGGCTCGGAGACCGCTTTGTAGAGCTCCTGCGCTCTGTTCTCGACAAACAACAACACCTTCCAGTCGCAAACCATTTCAACTCCCCCTCCCACTCCCTGGATAACATGTCCATCCTGGGCCTCCTCCAGGGCCACAATGATGTCACCCAGAAACTGGAGGAGCAGCACCTCATATTCCGCCTCAGGAGCCTTCAGCCAATGGCTTAAATGTGGATTTTATCAGTTTCAAATTCTCTCCACCCCTGGCCTCATCCCATGACCAATCTCATCCCCACCTCCTTGCCCTGACACCACCTGTCCACCTTCTCTCCCACCTATCCGCCCCTCCCACCTCACTGATCAATCCCCACCGCTCCCTAGCTGCACTCACCTATCACCATCCCACCTCCCTTCCCCAGCCCCACCCCTCCTCTCTCTATTTATTTCTGAGCTCCCTTCCCCCTCTCCCATTTCTGAAGGAGGGTCCCGACCCAAAACGTTAACGTTCCTGCTCCTCTGATGCTGCCTGGCCTGCTGTTTTCCTCCAGCTCCGCACTGTCGTTGTTGCCTTTCGTGTCTTTTTAAAATATTTCTCCTCTCAGCTTAAAAAAAATGCTCTCTCGTCTTGAAATTCCCCCTACCCTAGGGAAAAGAAACCTGCCCATTCGCCATATCTACGCCGCTCATGATTTTATAAACCTCGATAAGGTTCCCCTTCAACCTCATATGCTCCAGTGGAAAGAAGTCCCAGCATATCTAGCCTCTCCCCATCATTCAAAAGCTCCATTCCCAGCAGCATTTTAGTAAATCTCTTCTGTGCCCTCTTCAGCTTAACGACATCCTTCCTACAACAGGGCAACCAAAACACCACAGAGTACTCCAGAAGAGGCAGGTTCTTGGAACAGGAAGATGTTTTAATGCTCCCTTCTGAAGGAAATATACTCACACAGAATGTATTTCAAACACAGGAAAACCTTATTTATGTCACTGAATGGAAAGTAGTCATTTTTATGGGCGCAAACTTAAGTAGGCCATTACCATTATAAAAGAGGAATGGTCTTTGTAAAATAGTCAATGCGTGTTTTGACGATCATTAAGTAAAGACTAATTTGTGAAATGACACTCACATTGCACACTGTGAGCACTTACGTGATTGCCACTGACACTGTACCGGATCAGTTAGGCCAACAGGGGGATAACTGCAAGGTACCTTTGAGGTCTGATTACACTCAATTTTATTTCAATTGTCAAGCAGCCATTTTGCCTGGTGATAATGATGCAAGGTAATTGTTGGATCGAGGATTTCTTCAGAGTCCTCTTAGTCCTCGCTGTGAAGAAAAACAAAATTGTCTAATTCTGAGATGTAGCCATGAGTAGAATACAGTGCACAAAGTGAAAACTAAAAGCTTGAGACCATTTTCTTTCACGTTTGAAATTGCAAGGACAGTAATTTGGAGTGCACCCAAACAGTCACACGCAGCAGAGTGGGAACAAAAAAGAAATGAGATCTCTTTAAATCAGAATTGATTGCTGTAATTCTGTATGAAACCCCCTAGACCTTTTTTGAAAAGAGGAAAATTAGTTTGAAAAACAGCAAAATCTATTCACTGTTCTTACTGCAATGGTACATGGACCTCTACTGGTGAACAAAAGACATGAACTGTGCATTCTTCATTGTGCTTACTTACAAATACTGCATTGATTCTTTCCACATATGCTACCCCCGCTCATTGTTTGATTTGCAACGCTACTTCAGTAGTACTTGTAGAAAGCAACGTCTTAAAACAAGCCCAACTTCATGGCGACCAAAACACTTCTGCTGATCAATGTGAAGAGAATTCTTCAAGAGCAGCTCTACCAATGCACAACATGGAGTTGTCAGCATCCAGCACACTTAGTGTCAAAGTTATACAGCTCGGAAACAGACCCTTTCGTCCACTGTGTCTATGACAACTTGATATCCTAAACTGATCTAGTCCCATTTGCCAGCATTTGGCCTCTATCCTTCTAAACCCTTCCTATTCATGTACCTATCCAGATCCTTTTAAATGATGTAATTGTACCAGCCTCCACCACTTCCTTCGGCAGCTCATTCCAAACCCGTGCCGCCCTCTGAGTGAAAAAGTTATCCCTCAAGTCCTTTTTCAGTCTCTCCCCTCTTGCCTTAAACCTGTGCCTTCTAGTTTTGGATTAATCTATCCTGGGAAAAAAGACCTTAGCTATTCACCATATCCATGCCCTGCAGGGTTTTCTGAACCTCTATAAGGTGGCTCCCTCAGCCTCCAACGCTCCAAAGAAAATAGCCCCAGCCTCTCCCTGTAGCGCAAACCCTCCAATCCTGACAACATCCTTGTAAATATTTTCTGAACCCTTCCACGTTTCACAACGTCTTTCCTATTAGCAAGGAGACTGGAATTGAATGCTGTATTCTAAAAATGGCCTCACTAATCTCCTGAACAGCCGCAACTTTGCAAAATACATTACATTAGAAATTGAGCAACTGACTGACATTAACACCTGTCTGAGGAAACAAATCAGTCTGAAATTTTGCAGGAAATTGGTAGAAGGCTTTAGTAAAAGAACTTAAAAATCAAGAAACTCAAATGGCACATGGGTTAAGCATATACCATCTTTTCACAGGACGGACAACATTGGCCACATCACATGTCGAGGGTTTAAGTCCCAAATCATATTTCCCAGCGTAGCTTTGTGTCAAATGCTGAAATGCCCACATACTTTCCAGTGAACAAGTATCTTCCATCTGAGCATCCATGGTATAAGTGAAGTCTCCTATACCAAACTGTGGGAGTCAGTAGTTGTAATGAAGGGCTTTCGCTCCAGATGGAGATTATTCAAATGCAGTCTTGACATCCTGAGATCCATGAATGAACACTCCGTTCTCGCACTCTGTGTCAGAGTTGGTCACCCAGCTTTCAGCTTGAGCACCTGGTTCAGAATTCATTGGAGATTGATGGATGGAAATGTGCTCTAATTGCCAGCTGTCAACATCTTGTGTGAAATGAGCTTCGATAATTTCAACCCAGTTTGAATGAGGCCACAGCAGTAAGAAAATGGTGTTTAGACTTCTGTATGAGTGGGCACATGGAACAAAGACATAGATTATGACAAGAGGTTCCATTCTGAGATAGAGAGTAACTAACTATGATTTTTGCCAAAGTTCTGATGAAAGGTCTTCGATCTAAATCGTTGAGAGGAATCTTAATGCTTTTTGAAAAATGTCAGAAGCCGTGACATCTCATGGGTCAGAGATGTGACTAATGTGGCAGGAAATCTACCAAAAGCTTCAGGACCACAGTGTAAGTGTCACACAAGGGCCAGAAGCCCACAGAGCCAGTCACCCAACTGTGAATTGCAGCAGTCAGGCCAATTAGTGGCCAGGGCTCAGACCCACCCAGCAAATGATGATGAGTAGGCTGTCAGAGTTGGAAGGGAAATATTTGGACCTCCGGCCCCACAGAGGTTCCTGTCCCCAACTTTTTAAGATGTTAATTATCAGGTAGACTGGGTAGCCAAGACACCCTGTCATGGTGGGGGAAGTCCTCTAGCGAGCAGGCGATAACTTCAGCTTGATCTCCTGCTTCATGTACCGCATCCGCATCAGCCCTCCCCAGCAGTTTACCCTGAGATCATCTACAGACAGCTGAACCACACCCTGATGCCCATTGGTCCTTAAACAGAAGGCCGTAATATGTCTTTCACCAGCTCAATCAGCTAGCACAGGAAAATTGCCCACAGAGAGAACGGTGCCTTGTAACTGGCAGCAGGCATGAGGTCTGCCTCCCTTAGGGCTCGGAATCTTCTCTCTGTCTGTGGAATCTTCCAAAGTCCCCTCCATGTTTACTGTCTCAGGATGCCCAGTTTAGGAGGTCCAATCACCAAGCTTGCAGTGGCTGACTGTCGCACTGCAAGAAGTGGGCACTGTGGAGGCAGATGAGTGTTAGGTCGCCTCAAAATGGAGGTGGATGAAGATTTTAAAATAAAGAATCTGGCTAGCAACATGAAGGGCCAACCTCAGCACAAGATGGCTTATGATCTCGGTTGTTGTTTTCTCATTTTGCTGTCCTGCTGATTGACAGGAGGTTCCAGGTTAACCCCATCCTCATTGGGATAGGACTTTGGGAGGATTCCAGCGATTTGATGAAATGGCACCAAAGTGGAACCAGAATCACCCTCATAAGTTCCCATTTCCAGAGTTGGATGCTGGTGTCATGGGATCCCACCTTCAACCAGCTGAAACAAAGGCAGGATGCATGACTTCCAAAGAATTCCATGCTGCCGTCCTCTACCTAGCTCGTTTCCTACCTACCTGTCCTCCTAGTTGTCTATGTCGTTGGTCCCAATGTGAACCATGACCTCTGACTGCTCACCCTTCGACTTGAGAATGCCCTGGACCCATTCTGTGATATCTGTGACACTAGCACATCCTGGAATTGTGTCCACAGCCACTGAAATGCCTGTCTGTACCTCTCCCTATTCAGTCTTGTACTACCATTACCCTTCCTCTGTTCCTCCTCCCATCTTCAGCTGGGCTCTGGCTGCAGTCACCTTCATACCTTTCTAAGTTGGAAATCAGTATCTGCTGCCTGATACTACCACACTATGATTCAATGCATAGTCAATGCCAGACCTGCTGTGTACTTCCAGCATTTTTCACTTTTCAATTTGAGGCCTCATACATTCGATACATTTTGCATATTCAGTTGACTACAGTGAGACCTGGTCAAAAGTTGCAATGGGCAAGCCTCTAGATTGAAATCATCAGGAAAAGAAAACCTGAGCTTTTCTAGCCTCTCCTTATCACTCATACCCTCTAATCCACGCAGCATCCTGGTAAACCTCTTCTGCACCCTCTCCAAAACCTCCACATCCTTCCTGTAACATGGTGACTAGAATTGAATGCAAAACTCTAAGTGTGGCCTATCCAAAGTCTTATAAAGCTGCAAAATGACATCGTGACTCTTGGATTCAGTTCCCTAACCGATAAAGCCAAGTATGCTGTGTGCCTTCTTTACCATTTATTGACTTGCGTGGCCACTTTCTGGGCGCTATGGACTTAAACCCCAGGATCCTTTTGTACATCAATGCTGTTCAGAGTCGTACCATTAACTGTATACTTTTCCTTAACATTTGATGTCCCACAGTGCAGCACCTCACACTTACATTCCAGCCTTGTCTGCAACTGATCATGATCCTGCTGTATCCTTTGACAACCTTCTACACTGTCCACAACTCCACCAATCTTTCTATTGTGTGAAAAACGTACTATCCCACCCTGGCAGATGGTGAAATTTCAATTCAATAAAAGTCTGGAATTAAAAGTCTAACGATGACCATGAACCCATTGTCAGTTGTGTAGGTGCTGGGGGCAACCATCTGGTTCACTCATGCCCTTCAGGGAAGGAAACTGCCATCCTCACCTGGCCTGGCCTACTTGTGACTCCAGGCCCAGAGCAATGTGGTTGACTCTGAACTGCCCTCTGGGCAACTAAGGATATGTAGCGTGAAGTCATCAGTGCATTTATTTTCAACATTGTTATCTCCCTGCTGACCTATTTGCGCTGCATAGTGGAGAGGTACAGAGATGAAGATTAACCACCTGGAGTGCCTAATCCCTGCATGCGGAGTCTGATGTTTAGAATAAACTGTAAGGCTGGTTTGAGGTCAGTCTCCCTGACTGCTTCTGCTTTTGGACTCTCTGCTTGTGCAGGTTTGGCCAATTTTGTACTCACTGCTGTTCTCTCATGTTTTACTGTCTTGCAGCCAACGAAGCTGGTGCTACCGGGTGTACAGTATTGTCAGCTCCTCTCTCTTCCCCATGGGGTGTAACCAGGCCTTGATGTGCTGAACTCGCACTGCAGTCTGGCTGAAATCGGGGGCTCACTTTCCGGAGAGCTACTTACCCATCACACTGCACCAGTCCCCGACAATCTTCACTGATGTGCTTGACATTGGCTGGGACTGCGGTTCCCAGCCAGCAGGAGCTACACTAGCATACGTAAACACTTCATTCGGGCTGAACAAGTCCAACACAAATTATCTCCCGCATGAAATATCAGCTGGCACAGCCCTTAGCACTGGTCGTGAAACAAAAGCCTCTCACGAAACAGAAATTTTATTCTCCTGCTTCTCGTGGGTGTGCATCCTGACCATTTTCTGTGGGCCTTTTGTGTGCACCTCTCATTTATCTTTTGACGCACAGGCTCCCCAAGGCTTTGCAAACATGTATCACAACACTAAGTGCGGAGGAAATATGGGGTAAAACAGTGACAACGCTTGGAAAACAGGGGGAAAATATAAACAAAAATACTTCTTTGAGCTCACTGAGGCTGTAAAGATGTGGTACACGGAATTAGTTTCCCCAAATTTATGATGCTGCACACAGGTATGAAATTCCAGACAGCTGCCGTACGTTACACAAATGTAATGACACCGCATACACAAACACACACAAAGCGAACGCAGCATTGCAGAGGATCTCATTTTAACATTGCGGAGAAACATATCATGAAACAGCATACAATGTGTAATGATGCCAAGTGTGGGCCCACCATCACGGCCTAAACCTTTCTGATCAGGCTGGGAAATCTGATCTCCAACTCAGACCGGCCAACGAGAGGAATGGACAGTCGGGTCTCTCTGTGTGATACGCCGATTTCCGAACTGAATCCTCAGGGGCGGGAGCAGTGCAGAGGATCGTTTGCAGAAGCCACGCCGTCTTCTTTTACAAAGGCGCTAGCTGCTGCGTCCAATGTCTTGAAACTTCTTTTGGAAAGCTGCAGAGAGAAGATAAATAGGGAGCTCAGTATGCAGGAGGAGTAGGGAGAGTGAGGTAAGGAAGTGGAGTGGGAGGTGAGTAGGGAGGTGGGTGTGTAGGGTAACAAGTGGGGAGGATGGTAGATGGGCAGGTGCGATGGGTGGCAGTTGGGTGAGGTAGTGCGATGTTGAGGTGGATTGGTAGTTAAGGAGCATAGGTGGATCACTGTTAGCTGGAGCAGATTGGGAAGGAAGCCAGGTCAGGGAGGGCTGGGGGTGGGGGAGGGCAGTCAGTGGGCGAAGGACGTTCAGAGGTGGGTAAGTGGTGGTGCGATTACAGGTTTAAGCAGAAGTTAGAACAGTTTTGTTTTCCTGTCCAACACTGTCTGAGTAACTTTCCAGGGAAGGAGAAACTGTCTGTAGTCTCTGACTTTGAGCTGAGTCAGAATTTTTTCCTGAGGGTCCCAGAGGCAGGAGAATTTGGGAGTTCAAATAACCCGAGCAGTTCTTTTGGAATGCTTGTTTGGGATCTTCCAAGTTTTCCCATGGAGCATCTTCCAAGGTACCTCTGGCATCAGGCACACGCACGTACCATCCCCACACTCTGACATCTGCATTCCCATTTGCGTGAACCCATAGAAACGGTGGTATCATGTAACAGTAGAGAAGCCGCATGTATTGAGATGGGGTCAGGGGAGGGGGGAGGGATGCAGTTCTGGGAAGTCAAGTTCAATACTTCCCCAATCATAACCAGAGAGCATGTATAGCGTGTTCTAAAAAGCCAAGCCCTCAGTTCCGATATGGTTAGAATAACACGGGAAATCAGGTCTGATCGCTTTTGCTACCCCCAGTGGCTAGGGAGTAGAATCATCATCTCTTCAAGTCGCTCTCCCCACCCCACACACACACCTAAATCACTGAACCACCTTCCAACGTTACCTCGAAACGCCACCAACACAATGAGTGAGAAGCGAAAGGGAGGAGACCGAAAGAACTGCGGATGCTGTAAGTCAGGAACAAAAACAAAGTTGCTGGAAAAGCTCAGCAGGTCTGGCAGCATCTGTGGAGAGAAAAAAAAAATTAACGTTTTGGGTCCGGTAACCCTTGCTCAGAAGTTTGGTGTGTGCCTTGAGCAGGTGCCCCATTTATATTATCGAACAGTTGCAGTGTAGTAGGTGCTGGTTCGTTGGCAGTGGATTTGGTGCCGCACGGCCCATTGTGCAAAACATTGCGCTGTCCAGGGTGCTGCAATTCTCACCTTCCCCAACTCAACCCTCAAGAGGGACAGGGCCAGCACGACAGAGCCAAGCTATATGTTCTGCCCGGCAACGAGCTGCACTGCCAAAGACATTGTCTCCCTGGAGTCAGCGTGTGCAGATACATCCCATGAAAATTTTCCAAAAGCATCCCTGTGAGGCAAATGTTGTAAACCTCTGATATAACAAGGCATGGGGCTGGACGAACACAGCAGGCCAAGCAGCATCATAGGAGCAGGAAAGCTTGACGTTTCGGGCCTAGACCCTTCTGATGAAGGGTCTAGACCCAAAACGTCAAGTTTTCCTGCTCCTATGATGCTGCTTGGCCTGCTGTGTTCGTCCAGCCCCATGCCTTGTTATCTCGGATTCTCCAGCATCTGCAGTACCTTTTATCTCTGTTGTAAACCTCTGGTCAATTACAAAAAAAATTCTGTTCTGTGTTATTGCAACCTCGCGCCTTTGGGCTCATTAGATCATTACGTGACTTGGCTGTTTAGTGATTCCTCGAATTAGAGACGTTTGTTACGTTTTCTTGCAACCATGTTGCTGCCGTTAGTTGTTTCCCCTCTAAATGCATTCCCCTCCCCCCACCCCGACTGGTGCTGCAGATGTTCTCATTTGTTTGCATTCAAGTCTCCTGAGGAGGCAGGTGAAGGCTCAAAGTGCAGCCAAGCTTTCACCGATCATGTCACAAGCTTTCCTTAAGGCAATTAGTTATCATTTGTTGGCTAATGAATATTTAATAAGATGGTACTCCTTTGTGACTCTCGCGGAGGAAGCAGGGCAGAAAGCAGAGTTTTCTCCCGCATTCAAGAAACCAACAATTCTCATGGTTACTTGTATGGAGAACAATCTGGACCAAATGTGCCCAGGAGAAAGCAAGATCAGAGAAGGGACTGTGAAATGCAGAGATCAAAGAAAATTAAGGGCACAATTTAATATTGGCGACAGGGGCCTCACCTCTTGTTTGGCGAGCAAGCCAAAGCCCACTTAAGGCCCATTAGAATTAAATAATCTGACTAATAGTGCACGCTCCCTTCAGATAAAGATTGACTGACAGCTGCCAACTAATAAGAGGTTGGCAGCTCTCTATTGCCCCTCGGTGTTACCCAGTGGCAATTGCTGGTAATGCCCCCATTTGAGGCCAAGGACAGCTGAGGGACCCAGAGGTTGTAATGGCAGGATGGGAGATATGGGTAGGAATGTTTCCCAGCGAGCAGATGAGAGGAGTATTGGAGTAAAATATCATTCTCAGAGACCAACCACACTTCCTCACCATCCCATTTCCACTCCAATCCACTCCCAATGTTAGGTCCCTTGTTCGGGCATCGGGTGCCTTTGAGAAACAGGGCACCTCAGGTGCCCCAAAGCTTTCAGGTTTCCAGTATGGTTGAATCCCCCATCCACCAGTAGTCTATTACACCCACTATTACAGACAATACAGAAAGGCCATCCATGAACCCTACTGTTTAGGATGTGTTCAGATGAAGGTGGGAGGGTAGCAGGGTCCCCAGTCTGGAACCTCATTTCCGATTGGATAACCCACTCCCAACTCCAAACTCTGCACCAGGGACAGCATTGAGTTGTGCCCCATATGTGCCTTCATGTTTGACAACTGAACCATGGCTCAGCTGATGACATTCTTGCCTCTGAGCCTAAGGTTTCAGGTTTATGTCCCATTGCAGGGCCCAAGAACAAAACTCGAGGCTGAAACTCAGCTGTGGCACTGAGGAAGTGCCACACTGTCAGTGGTGACATCTTCCAGACAAGAGGTCCTGTCACCGAGCTGTGATGACGTTAAAAATCCAATGGCAGTATTTTTAAGAAGATAAGATGAGTTACCTCCTGCGTTCCCTCTATCAACATAGAATCTCTACAGTGCAGAAGCAGGCCACTCAGCCCATTGAGTCCACATCGGCCCTCCGAAGAACCCAGACCCATCTCCCTACCCTATCCCTGGAACCCTGCATTTCTCGTGCCTAGCCTAGCCTAGCCTGCACACTTTGGACACGAGGGGCAGTTTAGCATGGGCAATCCATCTAACCTGCACACCTTTGGACTGTGGGAGGAAGCCCATGCAGACACAGGGAAAATGTGTAAACTCAACAAAGACAGTCGACCGAGGCTACAATCAAACTCAGGTCCCTGACGTTATGAGACAGCAGTACTAACGATGCCACCCTAAACATCACAGCAATAGCATAATTTAGCCATTATCACATTGCTGTTTGTGGGAGTTCACATTGTCCAAATTAGTGGCCTTGCAACCTATATTACATCAGAGAGAATACTTCACAGCAATAAAGCTGTCAACATCCAGTGATCATGCTAAACATTAAACAGATGCAAGACGTTTTTTAAGGATGAGAAGCTTCGACCCACGGAAGACAGTTATGATGAATGCAGTGCTAAGTAGCAGGAACATTAAAAAAATCAACATTTTTACCTCAGCAATTGAAGATTGGAAGTGGTAATATATTCACTGTTTTGTTAGCTGTTTATTCAAGTGCAAATAGCTGAAGAAAACCTAATGGACAGATTACAACAGAATTTAGTAAATACCTTGCTGATAGTTTTAAAATGTTGTGAATTATCATAGCGGTGGGAATTTATCACACCAGCCATTCTGCAAGCAGAGTTTTCAGAGCAGACTCTAGAATGTGGAATTTCTCAAAGCTTCATTGAGGCAGGGAGAAAGGTCAAAGAAGAATTGTGTATTTGCAGTAATGAAGAGTTAACACAACATGGTGGGGTTATGCACCCCACGTAGAACCCTTTTCACTTGTATTAACGCTTATAATTTTACTGTACAGACTGGAAATGTATCATTTAGAAATATTCATTGATGGGAAATGTTATGAGCCCGGCAGTTCACAGACTTACCACTCAATTGTCCAGCATCATTTTACTAAAGTATTTTGGAGAAATAAAACAATTTGTATTACTGCTTTATATCAATTGATTAGTGTGCTCCTCTCATGTCGTATAAAAGTTGAATTGGGATTCTTGTGAAATGTCCTGATGACAGCAAGATAAAAATCTTTGATAACTTGTTTTCAGCAATTCTCAAATTCATATTTGCTTATTTCAGGTAAATACATATATCCAAAGTATTTTCCAGCTTTCTCACTGGCGATTAGAGATTCTCAAGTTATTCTGCAAGTAAGAAATGATTTGGTTCCAGAAAGTGCAGACTGGGAAAACTTATGGAGAATTAGCAAGAAAATTACGCACTGCGAGTCTAACCAAACAGAATATTGTAGAGAGATTTTCACTTGCAAATTTGAGAAATTTCCTGGCTTTGTGAACGTACCTTGGGCAAAATGTTCAGAATTAATTTTTCACTCCAGAGTTTACTTTTTGGGTGGAGGGGAGTGGCAAAGATGTGATGGATACAGAGTGGAGATGAGCCTACCACCTCCAGCCAAAGATCAGAGGCATGCACTGGGCATGCCAAATACCAAAATGAGCTGTTTAAAAGGCTTGTCTGATTGCTTTAGGACTTCATCTCAGCATTTTATTGCATGTTAGGCTCTGCAGCCATCTTCCATCATGCTCCACACCCCAGAACCCACTCTCCATTGCTAACACAGATCCCACCTTACACCCCATATACCAGTTCATGCCTTTCCAATGACTATCTTCTGCCCTGACACCCACTATATTGAATTCATCTAGTATCTCACATGGACAGACCTCAAGAACCATATTGAGATGGAATAAAATCATGATCATAGAGTCATAAAAATGCCTATTACAGATTTCACTTCAACATACATATGCTCCCATTCAGCAAAGTTCATTCAAAACTTTCAAAGACCCTCAAGCATTTAATACACTATCAAAACAAATGAACTTGTATTCATAGCTCCACATCAAAGATAGCTAATCACTTAATAACCTCATCAAGCTGTCAATCAGACAATTTACAACACCCAGCGAGGATAATTATAGGTTGTGGAAATTGATCAAACTTTAATAATGATGTAATGATAATCCTTGCAGCAAAATCAGCACACAACCATTATAACTGCTGGAAGATGTTTTCACTTCTAAAGATTTGAATTTAAATAACCTGAAAGCTTGCCATTTTTTACATACTTTATCTACCCTTGTTAATCTTTCATGTCATTAGGGTCCGTTTGATTTCTTCATTGATTTCAGAAAGTTTGTGGGTGTTATTACCCTGCCATTTACCCCTGTAACAAAAATGAAATACATTAGAAATTGGGGTGGGACATCTCCATACCAGTCTCGACTGCCAGTGTTTAAGGTCCCCAGAGACTGTGTGATCCTGTGAAATATCCTCCTAAATGTGCGCAGTAGATCATATGCTGGAACGTAGCTAAAGTAATTTATTGGATTTGACAGGCTACACAGGATTTTGAGATGGAGACTTGAACCATTAGGGTAATTTCCTTTCCCAGCCTCTTGGTATTTCACTTATTACCTTGAGCTAAAATGATATGTTAAGTGTGGCTCCTGTCTCATTTTTGAGTTTTTAAACAAGGGTTGTTATGTTAGATTCACCCACAACGCATGTAAACATACTTTGAGTCTCCTATGATCCAGAGTGGCCTGAATAATCACAAAATGAACTGTGTACATACAAGCATCATTATACTACTCATACCACTGTTTATGCTCTCATATTATCTCCAAGCATGATTGTTCAAACAAATGACGACTTCCCAAGTAGACAAATATGCTGCACTTCAAAACTAACTTAGCCCAGTGAAGTGCAGTATAAATGTACTCAGTGGTCCATCGACTAATGACACACCTCCATCACACCATGACAGGACAATATCTTATGAACAACATTGAGGGAGCATTTATTCCTCAAATTCTATGCTTTAGTGCAGACAGGATGTTTCAGTGCCTAAAATGTGATTAGAGTTAACATTTGGAACCTTGTTACAGTCTTTGCAGCAGGCTATGTGCATGTTGATGCATCGTAAAGTAGATTTGTGCTGTGCTTGTTTGGAGCATAAACATTTCGAAGCTGCAGAGATTTCAGTTTGCACATGCGCACCGTCTTAAGCATTGGAAGCATTTTACAGAGAAAGTAGACAAAATGAAAGATGTTAAAACATGAGTCAGAAATTGGGAAAACAACCAAATGAGTTTAAAGAATGAAAGAATAAATTTGTACTTAGTACCTACTCAGGAGATTCAAAATAGTTTACAACTCATGATATATAAAAGTGGAGGGAAATAGTCAGAAGCATGTTGTTTTCAGGATGGAGTAGGCCAAGGCAATTGCAAGCTTTCCTCCAAGTGCCTGAGTAAAGGGAGAGTCAAAGACACAGAAGACCCAAAGCTAAACAAACTAAGACAATGATGTATAGCTGGAGAAGGCTGTCATGGTCAAATGGTTGAAGGACATTAAAGGAGATGAAAAGTAAAGTAATGATTACAATTCACTCTGTTCAAATTCAGGAGATTAACATAGACCATTTGGGGCGATGGATACAATGTTTGAACAAGAATTGGTAACTGTTATCATATTAACGATAGTAGTCTAATAATCAATTTTTTGGTGGTAATAAATTAACTCTAGGGGTCCACTTTCAAAACAAACCCAGTAAAATGCATTGTAAGTTACGCAACAGCTATGAGAACACCAGCTGGGCGTGGGCAGGTTGCAGACGCACAACAGACAAACTGCTGAGCAGAGTATCAGCATTGTACATGTACAGCATGTGGAATGCTTCAGGTTGAACTGTCAAATGCGAGGTGTACACTGAACAGTTGAAAGAATGTGAACTTCCGAATGTATAGCGAGAGGGGCATGAGAGAGTAAGAGGTTAGGTGGATTGGCCATACTACATTGCCCATAGATGTGCAGGCGAGGTGGATGGGCCATGGGAAATGTAGGGTTACAGAGATAGGGTAGGGGATGGGTCTGGGTGGGATGCTGTTTGGAGGGTCGGTGTGGACTCATTGGGTTGAATGGCCTGCTTTCACACTGTAGGGATTTTAGATTCTATGACTGCCGAGGAAGGCATTGGAAAAAAATCTAACTCTGACAAAGAGTGAGCAAGATCATGGAGCGAGGCTGAATGCGCTGGCCTGCCTAACATCCAGATTGAGCTATTGGAGCTCCCAGGCCTTGTCTACGGGCAGTCAGTCAGGTCTCCACCCAAAACAGGCAGGGTCAGAAGGGGAGTGAGGTTCCAGTGGCCAGTCAGCACTAAATGACAACTTAGAACTTGGGAGAGTTTCACGGGAGGGCATTTGGTTTGTATTTAGCCTGACCTGATCTGGACCACAGAGTTAACCTCTGCAGCTTCCCCAGTTAAACCCTAGTTAAATGGCAATCAGGGCCTATTGACTGGACAAAGTGCCAGTTGCATAAAGGCTTGAGGGCCCCATCTCCTTTTTTCCACCAAGACCCTCTGTATACACCTGTAAGTTTGTGGAGTAGGAAAGTAAAGTGCTTGTTTTTAACTGCTGGTTCCCAATTGGCATGGCTGTCATTCAAGTTAACACTCCTGGAGCCAATGTACACACCCAGTTCCTGATGCACATGCACAAATAAAATGAGGCGTTGACTGACTCCTCCAGAAAAAAATCAAAAGACTGCAGAGGACAGAAGTCTGAAACAAACACAGATCATGCTGGAGAACCTTAGCAAGTTGGACAGCATCTATGGTGTGGCAGAATTAACGTTTCAAGTCCAATATGACTCTTCTTAAGAAGAATAGTGTATTCTGAGTCAGATCAGTTTGGAAAGTAAAAAAAGACTAATATGTTTGTGAGATAACAAGGTGTAGAGCTGGATGAACACAGCAGGCCAAGCAGTATCAGAGGAGCAGGAAAGCTAGGAGTTATGTGCCACATTCATCATTAATGTTGCGCACATGTTGGTGTGGAGAGAACTTGTGTAAAATGAAGATGCACTGCCATTGTTTTGGGAGAGACGAGGTGCCATTTCCATCAAGAGCTGAAATCAAAGCCATGCTTTCAAACATTTCTCAATTATCAATTAACAGCTAGATTCCACAGACGCTTCTGTGATGCGGACGTAAGCACACTATTCCGGTTTTGCATATGTGCAGATGTTGCTCCAGCTTGTGATGATGTTGACCACAAGTGCAGCCTCGAACATATGGATAGGCGCAGACCCATATATTAACAATGAATGGTTCCGCCAGTCCTCGGCAAAACATCTGCAAAATTTATAGCCTGTGCATTCTGCGGATGATGTCCCCACAAGCAGTGCAGATTTATGAAAAAGAGATATCAATATTTGCTAAATTGCATTTTGCACAGCTTTTCCAGGCTACACCCAACTGTTATGTTAACCCGCCAGTGTTAATTTTCATGGCTGCAGTCACCTTCCGGAGCTGAAAAAGCATCTTAACATGACCGCATTAACGGGCTTTATTTCCACATTTCTGTTGATATATTTACATAATTGCTGAGATTGCTTGAAGGAATGAAGATTAAGGTGCAATTTAAAAGAATTGTTCAAAACATTGTAGCGAAAACTGTTACTTGTGGCAGCAGGCTTAGCGACTAGAGGACATGGATTGAAACAAACTGGCAAAAGAAGCAAAGATGAGAGGAGAATAATTTTTCTGTTCATGCAGGGAGACATGGCCCTGGGATACTCTGCCTGACAGATTGTTGGAAGCGGATTTAATGGTAACTTTTGAAAGGAAGTGGGAGGATAAATACTTGAAACATTTTCAAATCTGGGAAACAACGTCAGAGGGATGGCACTAATTAGACAACTACACCAAGGAGTCAACAGTGATTGCCTCATGTCCTCCTCCTTTGCTGCTTGTTTCCACATGATTCTTTGGTTTGGAACTAAAATTGATAATGCGCTTGGTGCATCACTGAGCATTACTTGTGTTTAAAAAAATAACATTATTATATTGTGCTCCTCTTTTAATCTAACAGGCTATTATCCTGCTTTTGTGAAATCTGACCATATTCCATATTAGTAAAAATTTCCTGTGTTATTTACACATCTATCCAGAGACCACTTTATTGCCTTGTAGTAGTCAGGGGAGAGTCATGCTATTGTCTTAGAATGCTTAATACCCAAGGGTCAATGTACAGCGTGGCATCAACAAACAAGAACAGTTCATTTCCAGTAAAAGAAATTAAATCTTTGGCTTCAACATACCAGTGTAGGGCAGAGTAATTGTTGGCAGAAACTATGGATGAATGCATCCTCTCAGAATAAAAGTGGTAATCTTTTTCATTTAAATTATCTGTTTATTCCCTTCTTTCCTGCTGGACATTGCACAAATAGACTTGATTATTGGAGAGAATGTGCAATAAAATTTTCTATGTCAGATGTATTAATAAACATTGTTAACTGTCTCCTCTTGGGTGAAGGTAATATGAATGTTTTGAAAAATTTGTTGTTTTCTTCGGTTTTGTGATCTACATGCATTCTCCTTGACCTGCTGCGTTTCCTGACTGTTTTCGGGTTTCCGAATTTGGAGAATTTTGATTTCTGTTCAGGGGTACGAAAGCGAGATTCTGTGGATGCATCTGAGGAGGAAGGAGCAGGGTTAGTGGTTCAGGTCAACGACCTTGCATTAGGAATCAGTGTGTGACAGAGAACGAGGTTGCCTGTTCCTGGGAAGCCTGTGTCATGCAACCAGTCACATTCCCAAAGTAAACGCGCCAGCTTCCAAAAGCCTGTTTTTTTTATATATCAAAAGAAAGGAACTTTTCCAATTCACATCAAGTCGTCAAGTGACGAAAGAGCTATCAAGTGTAAAGCCAATGTGATGGACCTTCAGGTGAGTTATATGCTGTCTCTGCAAGGTTGACTTTCTGACAGCATAAGGCAACTTTGGACATCTAGAGTCCTGCTGAGTTGTGACCAGTGCTGCTGCTGTGCACATCCGAATGATATAATATGGTGCAATGTTGTCGTATTACTGCATAAATGAAAAGTGACTGCAACTTCACAGGCATTCTGGATGTCCTAGGCTGCCAGCTTATTGGCATTCGCACGCATGCCTTGGGGAATAATAAAAAAAACACAGCAGATGTCCATTAAAACTGTTGGTTTTACTGCTTCTCGTTTAATATTTTCATTTTACTGATTCTGTAGCTCTTGCTTGGCTGTGTAGTTGCATAGAGCTGTCAAAAGTGAAAGTGTGCAATTTTCTGTAAAGGTGTCTGCTTGCTGCCCTAATTTGGCTGGGCCGGGTGTCGAAATTTAGCAAGAGACCTATTGTGCCGCTTCCCTGCCTGTTTCTGCTCAGCAGCAGCCCCTCTGATTTCAGTTCTGATGGACAGAGAAGTACCTGTTAGGAAGGGACAGAATAACCAAGTGAAACATTGAGTGTAGAATCAGAGAATGGTCAGAGCACATTCAACCCGTCACCTTCTAGTCCCATTCCGTCCTGCTCCTCCTGTCTCTCTCTCCATCACTCACTTTCTCTCTCTCTCTTAGCCTGTAGCCGTGCAATTTTATTTTCTCCTTCCCAACCGGTGTATCTTCAATTTCCTTTCAAAAGCCCTGATTTAATCAGCCTTCTCTACACGTTTCGACAGTGCATTCCAGATCCCAATCACGCACTGTATTAAAAATATTTCACTTGTGTTTTGTTTCTGTCGGTCACCTTAAATTGGTGTCCCTGGTTCTCAACCCTTGCACCAATGTAACCAGTTTCACTCTATCTCCATCGTTTGGACCTCATTATTTTGAACAGCCTATCCAATGTCCTCTCAATATTGTATTCTGTAATATGAACAGCCTCGACCTCTGCATCTATTTGTGAAACTGTTGTTCCTTTTCCCTGGAGATGTTCTGTGAAATCTTTTTGGTGCCCTTCCTACAACCTTCACATCCTTCCTAAAATGTGGTGTCCTTAATTTGTCACAGTGGGTGATATTTTAACTTTGGGGTGATGTTCCTGTTGGTGGGACCGTAGATGGGTGGCACGAGAGCTGCCCACGAAGTGACCATGGACACAAATATTCCTTTCCTGTTGCACAGTCAGAGATTGAAAGCTCTTGCAATTCATCGATGCCAATGGCTGGTCCCAGTCAGTTCTAATAGTCACAGGAGTGCGACCCATGACCCCCTAAACTCCAGGTAACTGAGCAAGGGCCACGAAGCCCAGTGTCCTTTGCTGCCTGCCTGTCGCCATCTTCGAAATCACCAATGAATTCAAGGGGATGACAGGTGAGAGGATCGGTCGCCTCCTTTATGCATCTGTGACCATCAGCCTCTGATATGCCACCCATGGAGCCCTGGGGGCACAGTAGTGAAACAGTCAAGTGTAGTAGTCACTGTGAGCACCGTTGGCATGGGGTTCCTCCCAAATCCACATGGCTACAGGTCCTTGTGCACAATCCCATGCATTTCAGCCATGTTTATCAGGAAAGCGCCAGCCCTCTCCAACATCCGTGGATAGTTCTTTCTAACTCTGTGAAGGGTAAATGTTAGGTTAAACCCACCTTCCCCCCACTACTCCAAGTCTCAACAGGCCAACAGGGCTTTACATCAGTCCTGAAAGATAGCACTGCCAATAACGAACAAGTCACTCAATTTACATCATTATTTCCTTTTCTGCAGCACACTTCATTTGAAACCTCTCGAGCATTATGGATCTTCTTGACCTGTTTCCCCACAATTTTAGGACTGATAGCTCTTCCCAGTTTCTTCCGGTCCCTGCCCCCACCCTCCATTGAGTGAAAACTGTGAGTAAAGAAATTTAAGTAAGCAATTAGGCGTTCAGCTCAATGATTTCATCAGTATTGCTTCAGTGTAAGAAGGAACGGGACATAATGCAACCTGGAAATAAAGAAGGTTAAGTGTAGTCAAGTTGTTGAAGCTGCATAATATGAGGTTGTAGACTTGCTCACAACGCCGGTGGGTTTGGTCGCAAACGTTCTGTCACCCTACTAGGTAAGATCGTCAGTGTGCCTCCGGTGAAGCGTCGGTTTTCTGTCCCGCTTGTTATTTAGATGTCTCGGTTTGTCAGGGTCTTTGGTACCACTTCCGGTTCTGTTTCTCAGTGGTTTGTGTACAGGATCTAATTCAAAGTGCAAAAGAACAAAGAGTCATAATCCAATTATAATTTTCCTGTTTATTTCTTAGTTTCCATGACACCATTTGCTTGCCTTTTGCTTTGTTCCCATCAGCAAACACATTGAATTAGACCCTGTACACAAACCACTGAGAAAACAGAACCAGAAGTGATGCCAACCACCCCAGCAAACCGAGGCATCTAAATGACAAGCAGGACAGAACACCAACGCTTCACCGGAGGCACACTGACCATGTTACCTAGCAGGGTGAGGGAACGCTTGCATCCAAACCCACCGGCTCGCTGAGCATGTCTGCAAACCTCATCCGTAACCCAAGCTACAAATCTTCTCCAAGGCTTTAAAGTTAGTTGTGTATTAAGGTCCATAAAATGTGCAGGTTCACCCTTCTTGGGAACTCTAAAATGGGCAGTTAGCACTGCCGTAAGATGTATAAAGGGGCTAGCAAACCCCAACGTAGGAATGATTAAGCAGACGGCATAGTTTGACTAAGAAATTAGATCAAGAAAACAAATAGATTGACCATGCTATGGGAGCAAAACGAAAGGCAAGCAAATGGTGTCATGGAAACTAAGAAATGAACAGGAGAATTATAATTGGATTATGACTCTTCATTCTTTTGCACTTTGAACACCAAGAAACAGAGAAGTTAGGAGCAGGAGTAGGCCAATAGTTCCTTCGATCATGCTCTACCATTCAATATGAACAAGGCTGATCGTCTAACTCAACACCTGTTCCTTCTTGTTCCCTATACTGTTTGATCCCTTCAGTCCTGAGAACTATATCTACATCATCCTTGAGATAAAATGGCTCCAGCTTCACCAATGCTTCAATTTTAAAATTCCTATCCCTGCGTTTAATTGCCTTCATTGTCTTTCCCGTCCCCGTTTATGTAACGTCTTGCAACCATACAATCCTTCAAGAATTCAGTTTTCTTCCAATTCTGTCCTTTTGTGCATCATACGCAAGATGTTTTCTTGAGTTCAAAATGCTACATAAATGCAAGTTGCTGTTGTCGCCTGGGAATTATTACCACACTGATGGAGTCAGAACTGCCAGCAATCAATCAGGTTAGCTGCCTTCTAAGATAGCTAAAATGGGCAGTTCAGCCATGTTCCGGAAGCTATAAATTGTCTGAGTTGATGGTCTTATAAAATGAGCAGAAAAAACGGAACACAGGAACTAATAAATGGGCAAGGAAATCATAATGTAGGAACTATAAAAGCAACAGAAAAACTAACATTGGCTTTATTAAATCCATGGAAAATTGTAACATAGGAGCGATAAACTGGAGAGGAAGATAAATGCAGGGGTCATGAGCAGGAAAGCTATAAGTAGCAGATGTAAACTTGGCCAGAAGACTGGAACATAGGAGCTATGGAATAAGCAGGGAAGGTGTTTTAAAGAAGCTCGTCTTATGATCTCAGCTAACGATAACACTGGACAAGTCAGACACGGGCCAATAGATCACACATTCAACTTCTGTATTTGATTTACGTGGAAGTCACAGAACATACTCACGCAAAGCTGAAGATATTCTTTACCAACAGCACAGGAGTTCATCATGCAAAACAAGAAAAACAATCAAAGCCAAATGTATTAGACAGCTAGAAAGATTAAAACACAAAATCAAAGCATTTTAATTAATGAGTTACTTTGGAGGTGGCCATATTTAGTTTGACTCACACAGGATGGAAAACCGAACTCAGTTGAAATATTTGAACACAGTGCTGAGTTCAAACAGACCCCAATTTAATTGATAAAGTAGGTGTGCATTCCCTTCAAGAATGAATAAGTATAAGTGTCATAAGTACATTTTTTTAAAAAAGTGAAGGTGGTAACCATCAGTAGAGTTAAACATGATATCTGCTAGAAATCTTTGATTGACAGGTCATCTGGTTCCAGTTGGAAATGGGAAGCATGAGCATTCAGTCATTCAAGTTCAATTGAGATTTCTGTTGACATTTCCTCAAGGACTGTTATTATGTCATCATGAATGCTTAGCTGAGTTTCAAAAGATAAAATTAATTCAGTGTGGTTCCTAAGTTCACAATTTGGTTAACAGTTTAAAGAGGCTATTAAGGGATCATCACTTTTTGATGTGGGGTCTGAACAGAGGTTTACTTTCTTTTTTATCAGAGATTAATCATTACAGTTTTAAAAGGTTTGAATTTATTTTATGAATGTGAACTTTTATCACTGTGTTGGAGGGATATGGTATGAAGGTTTTGTTTCACCTTCACTTGTATCTTGAGATCTACCCATGATGGACACAGGTGAATGGGTTTGGAGGTGGTATGGCATCCATGTGGGACAATGGCGTCAGGGTGAGGGATGAGTGCAAGAGGGCCTTGCACCATCCGAGACAACTGGTGTAAAATCCCAGAGAACCACATTGACCGTTCTAACCAACCCACTGCGGTAGGTGCCCTTGACCCTACCTATTTACTGCCTTCTAGAGTTAGCAGATTCTATCCCATATCTGCACCCTGAGTGAAGATCATTTGATCCAAGGTCATTTTTACTTCTTCTGTATTTTTGATTGTTGATTGGAATGGGAAAAGGAGTGTTTTAAAGGCCTACCATTGTTTAAGGATGACTACTTTTTTTGGAAAAGGAGGTTAACTGTTATTGTTAGTCAGAGAGAGTAGGAACTGCAGATGCTGGAGAATCTGAGATAACAAGGTGTAGAGCTGGATGAACACAGCAGGCCAAGCAGCATCAGAGGAGCAGGAAGGCTGATGTTTTGGGCCTGGA
>JAHRHZ010000100.1:3703194-3731765 GCA_024137785.1 Ginglymostoma cirratum
CTGCTTGGCCTGCTGTGTTCATCCAGCTCTACACCTTGGTATCACTTATTGTTAGTGTTGTTTACATAGCTATTCTTTCAAGCAGAGGGAAAAAGCTGAGGGAGCTACATGTGGAGATTTGGCCAGCAACAAGTAGCTCATTGGTCAGAGGACTGCTGCCCAACTTCTTACATGAAGTCACAGGATGTGGCCACCACTGGCCGGGCCAGTATTTATTGCCTGTCCTTAATTGCCCAGAGTAAGGGTCAATCACATTGCTGTGGGCCAGAAGTCACGTATAGGCTGGACCAGGTAAGGACATTCATGTTGGCATTTTCCCCATCAACAACAGTTTCGTGGTCATCATCAACTCATAATTCCTGCCTTTTTAACTGTATTCAAATTTCATCATCTACCACAGGTCTGGCAGCATCTGTGGAGAGAGAAAAAAAAGTTAATATTTCGAGTCCGGGATGACATCTTCAGAATTTTTTAAATAGGTTCAGGTCACACTGCTGCCAGAGCTACTGAGGTTCTTCAGCATTTTCTGTATTTGTTCCAGATTTCCAGCATGTGCTGTGTTTTGCTTGTATGACGGCAGGAAGGTGTATTGTTAGGAAGATGTAAAACATTTGACTCATATATATACATTTGACACTTATACCTATCATGTCATTCAAGCCAGTTGGTTCGGCTCTAGCACTATCTTGTTTTGATTTTTTTGTAGTTATCTCTCTGCCCTAATTAATTGGACCATAGGTCACCCCCTCACTTGCTGTTCAGCTGTTGACACTATACTCATATTGTTTGACACTTTTGATCACCTGCAAAAACTTGTCACTCACCCTGTTGACACTCCACTCACAGAATTTGTATTGTCTTTTGCCACTCTTAATTACCTGGAATGATCTTGTAATCATTTCTCTGCGTCTACCTTCTGTGCCTGTGCACCTCCCTCAACTTCACCTTACGAAGGATCAATGCTCCGAAAACACGTGATTTCAAATAAACCTGTTGGACTATAACCTGGTGTCGTGTGACTTCTGACTTTGTCCACCCCAGTCCAATGCCGGCGCCTCCACATCAGGGAGTGTGGATTCGGGGTGGAAGCTCAGCAGCAGCGGTTTGGAGTGTGGATTGAAAACAGTGGTTTCGGACTTTCCAGTAATGAAGGAAATTTCTGCACAACCACTAGCGAATGTTGGATGGGCAGTCTGAAAATTAAGCGACAGTGGAGAAGTCGAGAGAGTTGATGGTGAGGCAGAGCTGGCTATTGTCAGTGTACACAAGTTTTATTAATGAGACCAACAATTTATTCGTAATTTATTAATTGATTGAATTTAAATTATTCAGAGGTTCCGAACTCGTGTCTCAGGAGCATGAGTCTCCGGATTACTATCTCAGTGACATTATTTCTATATGGCTGTCCTCCTGCTCTAAATCCAGTTGATTTAGTGATACTTACAAGGAATTCATTTTGAAAATGTTGCATAAATAATTCACTGTCAGTTGAAACTGATTACTCCGTCTTTGAGTGTTGTTGGCACACTTTAAATATCAGGGTTTTGTTGTTAAATGAGGTGCACATGAATCATAACGATGTTAACTGTTCACGTGACTGTGATATTTGTTGGACAGAGGACACCTGTTGAAAATGTGAATGCCAAGAGTGAGGTCGAGGGCACTGCACTCGAGAGCTGCATTTGAGAACCTACTGTGTAAAAGTTAAAATCACCATAGTTACAGTGGACCACATCCCTGTTCAGTCATTGGAAAGAGATGACTAGTGGTTCTTTAACCAATGTCATGGCTAAGAAGATGGGACATGTAGACACATAGAATTGTAGAGGTACACAGCATGGAAACAGGCCACTTTGTACATGCCAACTGCATAGCCTAAATTAATCTAGTCCCATTTGCTAGCATTTGGCCCATATCCCTCTAAACCCTGACTATTCATATAGCCATCCATATACCTTTTAAATGTTGTAATTGTACCAGCCTCCACCACTTCCTGTGGCAGCTCGTTCCATACACGCATCATCCTCTGCATGAAAACATTGCCCCTTAGGTCCCTTTTAAATCTTTTCCCTCTCACCTTAAACCGATGGCCTGAGGAAAAGACCTTGTCTATTTACTCTATCCATGCCCCTCGTGATTTTATAAACCTTTATAAGTTCACCCCTCAGCCTCTGATGCTCCAGGGAAAATAGCCCAGCTTATTCAGCCTCTCCCTATAGGTCAAACCCTCCAAAGCTGGGAACATCCTTGTAAATCTTTTCTGAACCCTTTCATGTTTCACAGCATCTTTCCTAGAGCAGGGAGACCAGAACTGCATGCAGTATTCCAATGTGGCCTAACTAATGCCCCGTACAGTCTCAGCATGACCCTCCCACTCCTACATTGAGTCCACTGACCAATAACGTCAAGCATACCAAACGCCTTCTTCACTACCCTGTCTACCTGTGACTCCACTTTCAAGGAACTATGAACCTGCACTCCAAGGTCTCTTTGTTCAGCACCACTCCCCAGGACCTTACCATTAAATATATAAGTCCTGCCCTGACTTACTTTTCCAAAATGCAGCACCTCACATTTATCTCAAATAAACTCCATCTGCTACTCCCCCACCCACTGGTCCATCTGATCAAGATCCTGTTGTACTCTGAGGTAACCTTCTTTGCTGTCCACTACATCTCCAAGTTTGGTGTCATCCGCAAACTTACTAACCATACCTCATATGTTCACATCCAAATCATTTACATAAATGTCGAAGAGCAGTGGCTCCAGCACCAGTCCTTGTGGCACACCGCTCGTCACAGGCCTCCAGTCCGAAAAGCAACCCTCCACCACCACCCTCTGTCTTCTATCTTCAAGCCAGTTTTGTATCCAAATGGCTAGTTCTCCCTGTATTCCATGTGATCTAACCTTGCTAACCAGTCTTCAATGAGGAACCTTGTCGAAAGCCTTACTGAAGTCTGTATAGATCATGTCCTCCAATCTGCCCTCATCAATCCTCCTCATTGCTTCTTCAAAAAACTCAATCAAGTTAGTGAGACATGATTTCTCACACACAAAGCCATGTTGACTATCCGTATTCAGTCCTACCCTTTCCAAATACATGTAATTCCTGTCCCTCACGGTCTCCCTCCAACAACTTGCCCACCACCAATGTCAGGCTCACCAGTCTATAGTTCCCTGTCCTTTCCTTCCCATAAATAGTGCCACCATTTTAACCAACCTCCTGTCTTCTGGCACTTCACCTGTGGTTATCGATGATACGAATATCTCAGCAAGGGGCCCAGCAATGACGTCCCTAAGCTTCCACAGAGTTTTAGGGTACACCTGATCAGGTCCCAGTGATTTATCCACCTTTATGCGTTTTATAACGTCCAGCACCTCCTCTCCTCTAATATGGAAATTTTTCAAGCTGTGGCTATTTATTTCCCCACATTCCCTGTCTTCCGTATCCTTCTCCCGAGTAAACACTGATGCAAAATACTCACTTAGTATCTCCCCCATCTCCTGTAGTTCCACACATGGGCGGCCTTGCCCTTCACCCTAAGAAGAGCACACTGTCTCTAGACTCTCGTTATCTAATTTTAGAAGGCATCCCATTTTCCAGCCATCATTTTACCTATGAACATCCGCCCCCAATCAACTCTTGAAAGTTTTTGCCTAATACCAGCCTTCCTCCAATTTAGAACTTTAACTTTTCAGTCCGATCTATCCTTTTCAATCACTGTTTTGAAACTAATAGAATTATGATCACTGGCCCCAAAGTGCTCTCCCACTGATACCTCAGTCATCTGCTCTGCCTTATTTCCCAAGAGTAGGTCAACTTTTGTGGGTAAGCTCAGCTAATGTGGGATTTGAACCCACATTGTTGGTGCTACTCTGCCTTGTAAACAGTCCATCTAGCTAACTGATCTCCAACCAACCGTATACAGATGTAAATAAAGGAATGTTACAGTACCAATGGGGGTTGAAGAGCCTTTCTTAGTGATAAGGAGCAGGCAGCCTCAATGACAATAAATGCACAGATATCCACAGCCCACGTTACTCCAGATTGGTATCTCAAGGTGTAGGCAGCCATATTGGCTTTTAAAAAGCAAGGTTATTGGTAGGAAGTGTGGTTAATATTAGTGAGGGTAATATACTCGGACATAGAGTCATTCAGCATGTAAATAGACCCTTTGGTCCAACTAATCCATGCCGATCACAATCCCAAACTAAACCTGTCCCACCTGCCTGCTCCTGGACCATATCCCTCTAAACCTTTCCTATTCGTGCACTCATCCAAATGTCTTTTAAATATTGTAATTGTGCCCGCATCCACTACTTCCTCTAGATGCTCATTCCACGCATGAATTACCCTCTGTGTTAAAAATATTTGCCCCTCATGTCTTTTCTAAATTTCTCTTCTCTCACCATAAAAATCTTGTCCCCTAGTCTTGAAATCCACCATCCTAGGGAAAAGACACCTATCATTAATCCTATCCCTATCCCTCATTGTTTTATAAACTTTTATAAGGTTGCCTCTCAACCTCCTGAGCTCCAGTGAAAGAAGTCCCAGCCTATCCAGAGACAGCAAGAACTACAAATGCTGGAGTCAGAGATAACAAAGCGTGGTGCTGGAGGAACACAGCAAGCCAGGCAGCATCATAGGGAGCAGGAAAGCTGACGTTTCTGGTCCAGACCCTTCTTCATTTCTGAAGAAGGGTCCTGACCCAAAACATCAACTTTCCTGCTCTTCTGAAGCTGTCTGGCTTGCTGTGTTCCTCCAGCACCACACTTCATTATTCCAACCTATCCAGCCTTTCCTTATGACTCAAACCTTCCATACCTGGCAACATTGGTAAATCTCTTCTGAACCCTCACCACCTTAATAATAACCTTCCTATAGCAGAGCGACCAGAACTGGACATAATATTAGAGAATAGGCCTCGCTAATGTCCTGTACAACCTCAACATAACTTCCCAACTTCTGCACTCAAAGGACTGAGCAACGAAGGCAAGTATGCCAAATGCCTTTTTAACCACCCTGTCTGTATGTGATGTAGCACCCGGGGCTCTGACGGGGAGTTCATCAGGGCCCAATGTGTGGATTCCAGGGCACTAAGGGGGCCAGGGTATTCGGGTCAGGGGCCGGGCTGTTGTGCTCAAACTGGAGGCCCAGACAGGGGTAAGGGCAGCACCAGCAACTGCCCCCACTTTGTCTCTGCCCCTGCTTGTACATGAAATGTATTTTGCCATATTTTTTAGAACTACAATTGATCAAAATTGCAATGCGCAGAGCAATTATTCAAAATAAATCATAAAGACTGTGTGTCATTATGGAGTTTATTTTTATTTCCTCTAATGATTTCAAAGACCCTCCTACATTTTTCACCTCCTAAGGTTAGGAAGTAAAACCGTGATTGCATTGAGATGCTTGTTTATACTGTAGATTAATAGATCCAGACTGCTCACACAGTACAGCAAAATGAGAAGCTGCAGATCCTTCTGAGCACTCAGCAGCGTTATGCATGATTTTTTTTTTAAATAAAACACTGGCTTTTTTGCTGTAAGTTTTATGGAAACAAGGAAGAAAATGCGTTTTTAGAAACAATGCACCAAAAATTAAACTCTGCTGCAGTGGAAAAAATGATATAAAAATCGATTTGCGCGAGGTAGTTATGGGCTTGTTCATTTGATACCATATTGATTGCAGATTTGAGGTGAACTGTTATCACAGCTTGTCAAACATACTACATATCTTGTCCATGCAGTCTGGATTGACCTTTTAAGTGGGACAGGTTGTTCTTGAATAAGATTTGCAACTTTGTAAAAAACATTGATTTAAGGACTGCACACCAAGGTCAGTCAATGAAGAAAGTACATTAGTTGAGGAGAGCTTGTATGTATTGCCAGGGTTAAGAGTGCTTAATCATTCCATTCCTCAGATGACATGTCCATCCTTGGCCTCCTGCAATGCCACAGTGATGCCACCCGAAGGCTGCAGGAACAGCAAATCATATTCAGCCTGGGAACCCTGCAGCCCAATGGCATCAATGTGGATTTCACAAGCTTCAAAATCTCCCCTCTCCCAACCGCATCCCAAAACCAGCCCAGCTCATCTCCACCTCCCTAACCTGTTTTTCCTCTCACCCCAAGCCGCACCCCCATCTCCTATCTACTAACATCATCCCGCCCCCTTGACCTGTCTGTCCTCCCTGGACTGACCTATCTCCTCCCTACCCCCCTACCTACACTCACCTTTACTGGCTCCATCCCCGCCTCTTCGACTTGTCTGCCTCCTCTCCACCTATCCTCTCCTCTATCCATCCTCTATCCGCCTCCCCCTCTCTCCCGATTTATTTCAGAACCCTCTTCCCCTCCCCCATTTCTGATGAAGGGTTTAGGCCCGAAACGTCAAGTTTTCCTGCTCCTATGATGCTGCTTGACCTGCTGTGTTCATCCAGCCCCATGCTTGTTACCCTTAATCCTTGCGTCCTGTTCCTCATCTTCCAACCAAACTGTCTTAAAGAAAGATTGATTTCATCACCTGCAACTTCCAGGACCTCAAACTTAAAATCTCCCTCAGTTCTCCTCTTCTGATAATTAGTTATCATCTGAAACTGAGATTGGCCTCACTTAACTGCTACTTCTTAGAGTTTTTAAACTTGTCTGTGGCCTGCAATGGGTCTGAATGTGTAAAATGAAATGAAGTTTGGCAGCAAAGCACACCCCACCGCTCTCTGCTGCATGCAGTCCAGGGTCAGAGTCGGAAACGTTGGAAAAAAACCAAAAGAACTGCGGATGCTGTAAATCAGGAACAAAAACAGAGTTGCTGGAAAAGCTCAGCAGGTCTGGCAGCATCTGAGGAGGAGAAAACAGAGTTACTGTTTCGGGTCCGGTGACCCTTCCTCAGAACATGTGCAGGAAAGATTGGAACTGAATTTAGTACGTTCCTGATTTGTATGGCTCAGCTCCTTGCTGCTTAACCTCACTGAGTCCTCTGGGAGAAACTTCCATTTTTTTGGTAGATAGTGATCTATTGAAACTGCATGAGGGGTCACGGTACTGAGTCAGAATCTCAGTGGCAGTGCCTGGGATTTTGACAGCGACATGGACAACAATTTACTCCTGAATTGATGTCCTTGTTGAACTACATTGGAACTGCTTAACAAATGAAAAGCAAAATGTCTGGTTGACTGAAACTCAGCAAGGGTGCAAAAGTGCCTTGAACAGCAAGTCAATTGTGCGGAGTGTATGTCAGAGAATTGATTGTCTTTTTAGCTGAACTAGAAGTGGGGGGATGGGTGACTTGAATTGAAGAGAATAGGATAAATACAAGCTTTATACATTGCATTATTGGAGTGAAAAATCAATGCACTGTTGTCTCCATATTTTCAGTCATTCCCGTATCAAATGTGATTTATTTGAAGGTGAAATGGAAATGGCTTGTACCCTGAACACAATGCAATGTGTTTACTGATGTCCTTTCAAGCAAAGTAGCTCAGAAATGTAGCCATGCCACATTAGAAGATAATTTATAGATACTGAAGAGCAGAAATCAATCTGTAAATACGTATGTAATGTTTTTTTCAGGTGAATTATTGTCCAGTGCATGCAAGTGATTGATTAGTACGTTCCTATAATTAAGGGAGTAGTCTTTCATCTAACATCAGGTCTGATTAAGTAGGAAGTGCAGAATCAGCAGTGGCCGGGTTTTGCTGTAGTTGCAGTTCTTTATTTTTCAATGATTTGGCCATAGTGACTGGTCAAACATGAACGTGGAAGTGTGAAGCCATGCTGATTTACACCTCCAACAAGAAAACCTTCCCATACCCCTTTCTTGTAAATACCTACCCCTTTGTGGCTGCCGAGCTTCCCCTTAATCATGGGAGATGCTTATGATACAAACAACGAATCAGAATTGGTGTTTGGCCTTCTGGCCCATTCTCGGTCTTGACGCTTAAGGTTGACAGACACCAGTTCATGTGAAGCTTTTTCCAACCCTGGGAGATTCTCAGCTGCCGCATGAGAAACAGGACTTCAATCCATCCTTTACAAAGCAAAGGATGAGTCAGCAGTAAAGGCCGCCTGTGCCAGATTTCTTGCTTTTGAGTTTCAGTCAGAATTTAGCCTGGAAATGGAGACACATTGGCCCAAATCTGCTGATCTGGATTGGAATCTGTACAAATCCAATCTAGGTCAGATAAAAAGTTACTTACTTAATTTTAGAGGTGTTTTCCGATCAAGGTTCAGGACCCGGTGTCTTCCTGGTTGAAGGAGTATAGTTCAGTTCAGGATCTGGGCCACTAAAGTGATTAAACACATTTGGACCAGGAAAATACATTTTAAAATTAACATTTTTTTTAAAGTTTAAAACAGTGGGTATCACAGCACCCAGCAGGTAGCCCAACTAGCCAATTCTCTACCTGCTAAGGGGTAGGAGGCATCAAAGATGCACTGACCCTGTTGAGATGAGGTGTGCTCCTGCAGGCCCCCTGAACACAACAATAGGCCAGGATTGCTGCCCATCACGATTAATGTTAATTATAGTAATTAATCGTGTAACTATGCAATTTTGTTTTCAAGTTTAGTAAATGATGTTGTCCACTTTGCTGCTTTTGCCTCTTGGTAGGTTCTCAGAAATATTAGTGCAGGAGGAGGTCAGTCACCCCATCGTATCTGCCTGGCTCTTTGAGTGAGTAGTTTGCTCAGTGCCATTCTCCTGCCTTCCAGCTGTAATCCTGCACATTGTACCTTTTCAAATAACAGGCTAATTCATGACTGGATGTCTCAGTTGAGCCTGCATCCATCACACTCTCAGGCAGTGGATTCCAGGCTCTGATCATTTGCTGCATGAAAACATGTTTTCCCTATATCACATTTGTGTCTTTTGCATGGTATTTTAAATCTTCTGCTACTTCATTCTCAATCCTTTTGTGACTGGACCCTTTTACTCCTTATTGACTCTGTCCAAACCCCTCATGGTTTTGAATACTTCAACCACACCCCTGACACTCCTCATCCCTGGAACCATACTTAAGAATCCTTTCAGACCTCTCTTCACATCATTTCTAGAATGTGATACCCAGAATTGGTCACAGAACTCCAGCTGAGGTCTAACCTCCTTGCTGTTGTACTCTCTGCTCTTATTAATGAAACTGAGAATATTGTACACTTTCATAATAGCTATCTTTAGCTGACCTGCCAGCTTCAACAGCTGTTGCACATATACATCCAGATCCCTCTGCTCCTGCTCCCACTGTTGAGTTGTACGTATAATTCTACATTGTCTCTTCGTGTTCCTCCGATCAAACTGAAAATGACATTTCTCCTAATATCATCTCTCTCTTATTTGCCCTTTCTACCAACTCATCTACATCCTTCTAAAGTTTCACAGTCTTCCCCACGGTTCTCTCTAAATGTCTACTTTATTAGCCTAAAGCCGTAAACAGAATTATATTTAATAAAGGCATTTTTTGTCTAATTCCTTTTGACATTAATATTAGCATTGGCCTTTCTCCTCTTTGTATGAAAGGGAATACCATTTCTCTTTTAAGTCTACTCTACACAGTTATCGTCTAATGTGGTCTGAAGGGATACCTGAGACCTAGTGGAATAAGGGAACAAGAGATGGATATGCTCCCTAAGGGTTAATTGGGTATGAATGTAAGTTTTTTTTTAAAATGTGTATGAATTGGTCAGTATAAGGAATTGGCAATCCGTGAGTTGTGAGTTGTACGGAGTGTGGTTAATTGAAATAAAGCTCCAGTAAAAATGTGGTTTTGAACTCTATTTAAATACAGTTATCTTTGTGTGGACAACATGCACCACCACGAACTGCTTATGTGCTCAAAGTCCTGAGAAGAGTACTGTACCGAAAACGTTCCTGACAGTGCCCACTTCAGGATGGGCAGGGTGCAATGTGCACATGCCAGATCAACAATTTGTCGTGGCTTCATTCTGATTATATGACATCAACCAGAGATACAGAAATCCGATAGTCCTGCATCCCTTCTTCCCTCGGCTCCACCCTCCATTTCCTTTCCTACGTAGGCTGTGTTTAAATCACAGTGGATTGATTGAACCCTGTGAGCCCTTCCCAGCATGGATTTCATTGTCTCAGTGACAATCAAAAATGAATTCCCATTCTTTGAACTCACTGCAGACCTGCCAGTTGCAACTCATTACTGGTTGCAGTTGTGTGTTAGCTCACCGGGCCAGTTGTTTTGTGGTGTGAAGATGTTTCTTTACCATTCTCGGCAACATCATCAGTGCAGCCTCTAATCAAAGCTTTTGTGTTCTGCTCCATTCCGAACTCATATGATGCTCTGGTGTATCAGAGATAAGATGAAGGGTTTAGGCCCGAAACGTCAAGTTTTCCTGCTCCTATGATGCTGCTTGACCTGCTGTGTTCATCCAGCCCCATGCTTGTTATCTCTGATGCTCTGGTGTGATAGGTCTTGTCACTTCCGGTTCTATTGTTTTAGCAGCGGTCTGTATACGGCTTCTATTTCTATGTGTTTGTTAATGGACTCCCGTGTTGAGAACCAGGCTTCCAGAAATTCCCTTGAATGTCTGTTGTTCGCTTGTCCCAGTGTAGGGACAAAGAGACTGATGATGTTGCCGAGAATGATAATGAAACATCTGCACACGTCCGCGGAACAACCAGTTTGGTGAGCTAATGAATAACTGCATCCACAACCCGAGCTACAAATTTTTCCTAAGTCCTTACTGGTTGTTTTAGATTGGGCTGCAGTCTTGTTTCACGCGGTGTGCTACACACACTTTCTCATTGGCTGCATTGACTTGCAATTCTGCGTGATACAAGATGCACGCCTTGTTTTTGTTTCAGAGACTAAGACCGATGATGTTTTCTCAATTAGATTGGATTCCCGAACAGTGTGGCAACAGGCCCTTCGGCCCAACAAATCCACACCAACCCTCAGAGCATGCTACCCAGACCCATTCCCCTGAAACCCACCCTAACCAACACATCCCTGCACACAATGGGCAATTTAGCATGGCCAATCCACCTAGCCTGCACATCTTTGAACTGTGGGAGGAAACCAGAGCGCCCGGAGGAAACCCACGCAGACACAGGGAGAATGTGCAAACTCCACACAGACAGTCGCCCAAGGATGGAATCAAACCCGGGTTCCTGGCACTGTGAGGCAGCAGTGCTAACCACTGAGCTGTTCCTGAGCCTGTTTTTGGATAGAAGCAATCCTCTGTTATGACCAGTCCCAGGGTGAGGTTCTACAGTTACAGTTCCAAATGGCATAACCCAAGTTGTTAAGCTCCAAAGTGAGGAGGGCTGAACTTACTCTCCTCCTTTACTCATCCGCACCCTGGGGTTGGTAGCAAGAAGTTTTAAAAGTTCTCCTGTGGATACCTTTCTCTCAAAACAAACAAACTCATGTATTAAAAGGAGTTTGTTTGACCAGGTTTTCTTGAGTTAGCAGAAGTGTGAGCTTATTACTTGCTAAACGTGAGAGTAAATAAGAGTACAAAACACAAACATGCAGGTTAGAACTGAGAAGTGAGTCCAAACATAAAAGTTATAAAATATACCATCAGCCACTTGGTAATTCACGGGAGCAGTTCGTGAAACATTGTGGCCATTACATTGGGTGATGCTGGTAGCATTCGTGTTGATAGAGGAGTAGTTAATTTTGAAATTCTTGGCTTTGCAGGTTAGCTGAAATTTACTTGTTGTATATCCTTCTGTTTGGCTTGTTTACCAGCTTCCTGCACTCAGAGTAAGAGAGCTCTTTGCTGCAGCACAGACATGCTAGGGAATGGTTTATCAAGAACGACTTTCACAGCACGTGAGTGCTCGAACCCAAACTAGCACATAAGTGTACCACAGACCGTTGGCATACACAGGAACCTCAGCTCACTCATGCATATCAATCAAGGTTGAAGCTAGCCTTTTTTAATTGAAAATTGTATTCTTGAAAAGAGAAGCAGAAGTGTTTCATTCCCAGATTGTAGTCTCTCCTCCTGAGATACTCACAGAACAATTCTTTTTGCCGTGGAAGCTTCCTCGACGCCTTCAGGTGTGACATTTCAAGATTCCACTCCAGACAGTCATCGAATTTATACTCACAATCAGTTTTGAAGTTTTGGCTCCTCTTTTCGAAAAAACACATGGTGTACTTGAAAGTTCACTCAATCCAAAGGTGATCTCGGTTCTGATCTATGGACGTGACACCTTTTAACGGCGCAACAAATGAATAGTTATGCTTTTGTGCCTGTGCATGGTTGCTTATACATAATTATCTTTTCTGCTAATATTAGGGACAATACTAAGGACGAAACAGCACTTAATAGGCAACACATCTTCCATTCTCAACATTTACCCCGTTCACCTCCGATGCACGGTGGCAGTAGAGCAGACCATCTGCAAAATGCACTGCAGTAACTCACCAATGCACCTCTAACAACACTTTCTAAACCCACAGACTTGATCACAGGTATCAGATGCATGAGAGCACCATGACTTGCAAGTTCGCCTGCAAGCCAATCACTCTCCTGACTTGGAAATATATCAACATTCCTTCACTGTTGGTGGATCAAAATCCTGGAATTTCCTCCTTAACATCACAGTCGATATCTCTGTAACCCCAAGGACCGCAACAGGCAACATCATCAGTGCGGCCTCTAATCGAAGTGTGGTGTTGTGCTCTGTTCTGAATTTATATGATCCTCTGGTGTGATAGGTCTTGTCACTTGGCGGCATGGTGGCTCAGTGCTTAGCACTGCTGCCTCACAGCACCAGGGACCCGAGTTCAACCCCAGCCCTGGGTGAATGTCTGTGCGGAGTTTGCACATTCTCCCCGAGTCTGCGTGGGTTTCCTCCAGGTGCTCTGGTTTCCTCCCACGGTCCAAAGATGTGCAGGCTAGCTGGATTGGCTATGCTGAATTATCCATAGTGCCCAGGGATGTTTAGGTTAGGTGGGTTAGACAAGGGAGATGGAGGGGGAGGGGTAGGGAATGGGTCTGGGTAGGATGCTCTTCAGAGGGGTGGTGTGGACTTGCTGGTCTGAATGGCCTGTCTCCACACTGTAGGGATGCCCTGAGTTCAAGAAGGCAGCTCAACACCATTGGTGCCCACATCCCATGAATAATTGAAGTATTAGGCACAGACAACATCCTTGTCAGTAATATTTTACTCAGTTTTGATCTTGTCCTGATAGTATGGTTGCCAAGTAAGTTGAATATATTGACAAGGTTGATTTGTTTTGTATAGTAACCGGTCTGCACCAGAAGCCTTTTCATTGCTCCAGATCCGTTGGAGCACTGAGCAACCTCTTTGGCTGTATTTCATTTCACAGCTCACCAGGATTGTCATGTCCAAAATATCTGCTCAGGCTTCATACTTTCTGAGTTGTTACCACTGTCTCTTTCAAATATTGGTTCTTCACCCTTGGAAGTATCATCCATTGAGAATAGTGGATGTTAACAATGATTAGCTGTTTTGGTCACTCCAACCATTAACCCTTCACTTGTTAGTTTTCAGACCCACCTAATGGGTGATCCTGCTCAAACCTGGGACTGACAGAAATCAATTGTACATTCTTTTGACTACTTTTTGACTTCTGCCAGCCAATCATTAAGTGCCTCACAGGTTTGCCAAAGCATTAAAATCAATAGAATCGATTGTTCCAATTCGAAATCAATGCCGATAGTGTGTTATACAAGAAACTGGCAAGTCTAGGGGCTTGTGAAGTTTTGCACATTTAACGATTCAATGCTACTACATTGAATGCATTCCGCAGCGATCAAGGGGATGCAGAGGGTGGTGGGCACATCAGAATTAAACTAATTATGCTGCCAGTGCAGTTGCAGATGCTAATTCACATTTGCATCCAAAGTAAACCCATTGTTGTGAGGTCAACGTACAGTAACTTCATTTATTGCAATGGACAAGGAGAAATAGCTCTTTGCAAAAGTAACCTTTCACCTCTCTCTCCTGTAAATCAGTGTAAACTTATTCAATACCTGAAGGTGAACGAAACAAACTTATGCATAAATCATCTGTTACTTTAACTCGTTCTTTCCCAGGATAAGGCAAGTGCTGAAATCCTTGGCTCCCTTTAGTTTTCTCTGACGTAACCCAGGCTTTGAACACCAAGCCATGTTGGAAACCAGCTTTATCTCACCTTATACACTTTCCAACCTTGTTGATATTCTCAGGGGCTTAGCGGTTTACCTCAATTCCCTCATTTTTGACAGCAGATTCAAGACTTTTCATGAGAAACTGAATCGATGTTGTCTGGTCTGGAGAGTTTTAATTTTGAGAATAGGTCAAATAAACTCAGATTGTATTCACTGGAAAGACAGGGTATGAGGGGCGACCTGACAGACAAAATTGTGAGAGGCATAGATAGGGTGGATAGTCAGAGGCTTCTCCCCTGGATAGGATCATCAGCTACAAGACAGCATGGTTTCAAGGTGAGAGGGGGAAAGTTTAGGGGTGAAGTGTAAGGAAGATTTTTGACATAGGGCGTTGTGGGTGCCTGGAACTCTCTGCCACTAGAGGTGGTGGAGGCGCATTAGCAACGTTTAAGGTGTATCTTGATTGACACGGATGGGAGGCGAACAGAAGGATGGACACTGTGTACGGCCAATAAGTAGTGGGTCTAAATAAGGATCAGGGATCGGTGCAGGCTTGGTGAGCTGAAGGGCCCGTTCCTGTGCTGCAAAATGCAAATTAATTTTGACTTAATGTTCTATTTTAGATTTATTTTTAAAACGCTTTTAAGATGTGACTGGTAAATGATGATGAAAGTCAGGAAGAATGAAGAATCTAATGATCTGAATACAAATCATGTGTAAACCATTTACAAATAACATCTTTAGAGTAACACTATTCAAGACCTTAATTATGTTTAGTTGAATACGAAGATTATGATAAGACATGTTTTTTATTACAGTTTGCACTGGATGGCTGTCGTACTTGTTGACAGCTAACTTGCAATTTTCATATCACACAATTCTGGAATGTTGGGGACACTAATGATGCATCAGATCGCTTAAGTAGTTTCACATTTGAACAGGAGCTGCAACTGGGGAGAAACAGGAATGTTTGGGCCACTTCAAGTTGAAAGTGTTTATTTGCTACAACGAAACTATTTCCTTTGAATTTGACTTGTGTGTTTACATGTGAAAGGAACCGACACCAGGGTTAGGATTGAGCATCAGTGCCATCGGGCAGTATTTCTAGATGCTCCGATAGTTTCTCTCAGCAGGTTGTTGCAGCCATTTTATTCTTCATGAGAGGTCTTCACTGTGGAAAAGGACCACAGTGGTTTACTGTGAGCTCTGACTGATTTTCATGACATCTGTGACTTTGTATTTATTGGTGCTGCCATCACTCCAGTCGTCCATTGCTGTGAGTCTGCATTATCACAGCGGTCAGTTAGCTCAGTTAGCTGGATGGCTGGTTTGTGATACAGAGTAACAACTAACACCATAAGTCAAATTCCCAAGCAGCTGAGGTCACCACAAAAGTCTCAACCTTATGTTTTGCCAGTCATGATGGGGGATAGATAAGTTGAATGACAAAAGTTTTTTTCCCTAGGGTGGGGGAGTTCAAAACTAGAGGGCATATTTTTAAGCTGAGAAGAGAAAGATTTGAAAAGGACATGAGGGGCAGAGAGTGGTTAGTGTGTGGAATGAGTTGCCAGAGAAACTGATGGATGCAGGTACGTCTATAATGTTTAACAGACATTTGGATAAGTTTATGAATAGGAAAGGGATATGGGCCAAGCGCAGCTAAGTGAGACTAGTTTAGTTTGGGAACATGGTCAGTGTGGACTGGTTGGACTGAAGGGTCTGTTTCCATGCTGTGTGACTCTGAGAGAATGGGACTGTGGTAACTTTATCATGACGTACCTGTTCTGCCATTACAATGGAAGCTTATCCAAATTTAATACTTAGAGAGCATTTATAAGAACAAGCATAGGAACAAAAAACTGATGATTGATACCAAAGGTTAAAGTTTGGTTAGACGGAGACCAGGCATATCCTTTTCCAGTCAGAGTTATGTTCCATTTCTCGCACATAAAACGTTTTCACCTAAATATCACCAAATTAACAGTCAACCATCCCTTGTTCCCTGACCCTATGTGATGTTGACTGCTAAACATTCGTTGGGAATTTTTTGGATGCCAGTAACCATGTCCAGTGACCAGGAACTCAAGATCAACCCGACTTCCACCAGATGTGGTAGTATCAATTGGATTTTATGATTTTCAGGCAGTTAACTGCCTGCGTTTAGGACATTTTTCCCTTTCAGGGGCATTGGCTTGCCCCCAAAGTCTTCATTCCCTGTTGTACCACTGGTGGTCACTGCTGGGACTGTAGCATGCCCTGATCAGCTGCAATGGAGAGGGGAGAAAAGGATCATTTGTGAAAGTAGGGATGATTTTTCAATGATGGCAACTTTTTTTTCACTGGGGTGTGGGTAGGGCTTTCTGAGTTCGGGCCAGAGGCCATCACCCCAATGAGTACGAGGATATGCCAGGTTGGTGCGGGTCAAGGTAGTGCCATCATTCGCTGTAATCACAGAATCATAGAACTCCTACAGTGTGAAAACAGGCCCTTTGGTCCATCAAGTCCGCTCTGATCCTTGGAAGAGCATCCCCCCCCCCCGACCCCCCTCCCCCTACCCCAGCAACATTGCATTTGCCATAGCTAATCCATCTAGCCTGCATATCTTTGGACTGTAGGAGGGAAGTGAAGCACCTAGAGGAAACCTACACGGGCACAGGGAGAACGTTCAAACTCCACACAGACAGTCACCTGAGAGTGGAATCAAACCCGGGTCCCTGGCACTGTGAGGCAGCAGAACGAACCACTGAGCCACTGTGCTGCCTGTAATGTTCACCCTCCCCCCGACATGTAAGTGACAGTAATGGTAGAATGAAGCCTCTAAGTCATCAGTAATTGGCCATATAAGGCCTTGATTGGCGAAGAATGAGCTTTCTGTCACCTTCCCTGCCATTTACAAATACTAATGGTAGTGTGAAGCTAATGGGCATACCATCTCCTACCACCCCATCCTATGTTATGGCCCTGCCTTCCAGCCTACTCCCTTAATGGGCATCATAAACTCAGAGCCAATATTAACGAATCCAGTTCGTTGACTTTATTTCTCTGGTTCATCTACAAGTTAGTGTTTAAACACATTCTTAGGATTATTGTAGTTTGCTTGAGACTACCATCAATAGCAAAGGCAAAAGGAAGACAAAGTGAAAATAACTAATAATATCGTCGACATAAAACTTATGGAAACAGTACTGGTTAAAATGTCATGGTGAAAAAGCTCCAAGGTTATAGGAGACATGTATATTTGGAATTATTCATAAAGAAAGTAGGTACCTTCAAATATCTAGTGCAGTTGCAAGAGAGACTCCATGTCTGTCATTAGATTATTTCTTTGAAAAAGGAAATCTGACAAAGGCAGAGCATGATAATCCTTTGTTAATCCAATTTCCTGTAACTGTCCCAACTGAAATTTAGGCAGTGAGTCAATTTTATGTCAGTGAGAAACCAGGAGTTTGCCATTGTTACAAAATTTATCTACAAAGCAAAATGAGCCTTTGAGTAAGACTGATCAGTCAAATCCTCAGACGCAACTGTTAGGTGGAGTTGGTAGTCAGGATCAAAGTCCAGATTTGACACAGCCCGAGATGTCACGAGAGCCGAGACAGACTTCTAGAAATGGAAGGATAAGCCAGTACATAACGAGATGGGAACTAGACAAGTTAATTCAAAGCATGTAGTAAGCAAAAAATATTGTTTTCATTATTTTCCGGCCAGTGAAGATATTATCGAGGTGTTGAGAAAATGTTTTTTATAAATTGAAACTTACTGTCAGTATTGGTCTCATATGTTTTGTGATTCCATTAAAGACAGATATACAATCGGACCTGTTGGATTTCAGGTATTGATGGTGTTGGTTCATTCTGAAGTATTCTGTACAATTTTGATATCTAAATTGTTTTGTTTCTTTGTGGGAAGGGAATATTCTGTAATCCAAGATTTGAGGACTTTGTTCTATTCCCCTCTTTGATGCCCTCTCTGCTGGGGAGATGTGAACAGAGTTAGTTTAATAATGGCTGTGTGTAGTTTAGCATGTGTTCATCTTGTTCGGTTCAATACACAATATGAATCATAGTGTAGTTAGATCAAAGTACAGCAATTCAACAGTTACAGTTGCTTTAGATAGTGTTTTTAATCCTTTTTTTATTTTAAGTGATCATTATTCAAATTCTTGCCTCTTTGCCCCTTCCCACACATTGAGACTTTCTTCCTTTCTTTACAGTTGTTGAGACAACATGTTCTCATTTTGACCCCAGTACCAGAATATCACTGTGTTGTACTTTGGTGATGGAAAAAAAAAGACGCTGCAATGTTTTCACTTCCAATTTTTGATTACCATGCACATCGACTGACTTGGTAAAGAAGAAAAATCATTGGCTCCCAGTTATTTTTTGTGCATATGCAAATAAGGCATTGACTGGCTTGCTTCGCGGAAGAGTCACCATAGCAACAGTTTCTACTGGTAACACATCTCAAAAGGTTTTAAGGTATTGTCAGGGAGGACAATCTGTTCTTGCGAACAGGCTGTCTCCCTCCTTTTCAACCACATATTTTATGATGTTCTAAAAGGTTAGATTTGCAATTTATTTGTCAAAATAATCTACCGATTTGTGTGTTTTATAATGCATCATTTGAGACTTCTGTCCAAAAGCCCTACAATTTTTTAGTTTGCTGACATGTAGGCAAGATGCAGCTGCAGACACTTAAAGCAAAGAAAGACTCTTTAGAAATGTGACCCTGTGGTTGCTAGAAACACTGGAAGACTGTGAGAAATTGAATTTGGCTGCCGTTGCACAACACATTTAACACAGTACGATCCAACAACTTTTTAGTTTTGTATATACATCTCTGCATTTACGGAGCAAACTGATGGATAATGGCACTGTCCAGGATTTTGTTGTCCCTGGTATTGGTGGAGTGTGGTGAACCTTACTGCTACTATTTTTGTGAATTGGTGCCGGATACTGAGGTACAACTGGAGAACCTCTAGACGTGGGTATTTTTCATCATCACAATGTAAAGCCCACCTTTTAATTAAACAAACATTTTGGTGCATATTTGCATGAAAATCCCACAGATCCCACTTTTCATAAGTTTGCACTTTCAGTCTTGATTTGATTTGATTTACTGTCTTGCGATGGTATTGGAAATTGTCCAGCAATGATTGAGGATGGTAGAAACACTTTGGTCTGTTATCTCCCTCTTTCAATGCCAATGTTGCTCGAGCTCTGAAAGGAAACATTTTAAATCATTTTTCATCATTTGTAATTTAATGTCAATATTGCTAATTATAGGTCTGTAAAACCATTGCAGTGTGTGTTAAGCTGATCTTTCTTAAAGCAGAGGCAGTGGATTTTCTTTTCCTGTCAAATCATACATTTTGATACGTTACCTTATGACTTGGCAGTTTACTTCAATGTGTCTCGGTCAGTTTTACTTTACATCAGCCCAAACGACAGAAAGATTACATTTACTCTGGCTACAGCACAATCCTCCAATTACAATAACTCAATTGATCAGATTCCATGCTAACTTGAAAGCCACAAATTCTGCAAGCCGATGGTCTCCTACAACATGGTAAATACACAATAAAATGAACCTAGATTCAAAAGAAAATAATGATACATTAGTTGATAGCTTGTAGCATTGCTCACAGGCAAAGGTAAGCTGTGTGACTTCCTGTAATGACAATATTAACTGTGATTCCATTGCGAGCACTCAGCTCAAATCCAAAGTCTGAAATCTAGGCCGGCATACCAGGTGAAAACAATTTTTGCCTCCTGAAGTTGGTATGAGACCCCCAGCTGCCCTGGTACTTTTTCAAAGAAGAGCAAGGATCTTTGTATTGATGTCCTGGTCAATATTTGTCCTTTGACTAACATTGGAGCGTCAGAGATTGAGGGGTAACCTTATTGAGGTTTATAAAATCATGAAGGGCATAGATAAGATGAATGCAAGGGTCTTTTCCTGAGAGTGGGGGAGTTCAAAACTAAAGGGCATATTTTTAACATGAGAGGAGAAAGATTTAAAAAGGACGTGAGGGGCAAATTATTTTCCACAGACAGTGGTTCATGTGGGAAATGAACTGCCAAAGAAAGTGGTGGATGTGCGTACAGTTACAACATTTAAAAGACATTTGAATAAATTCTTGAGCAGGAAATGTTTGAAGGAATGTGGGCTGAGTGCAGGCAAGTGGAACTGGTTTAGTTTGGGAATATGGTCAGCATGGATCTGTTGGACCAAATTGTCTGTTTCCAGACTGTATAACTCGTGTGTGGAGTGAACTTCCTGAGGAAGTGGTGGGTGCGGTACAATTGCAAAGTTTAAAAACATTTGGAGAAGTTCATGAATAGGAAAGGTTTGGAGGGATATCGGCCAGGACCAGGCAGGTGGGACTAGTTCAGTTTGGGATTATGTTCGGCATGGACTGGTTGGACAGAGGGGTCTGTTTCCGTGCATTATGACTATGACTCTATCAGGCTATCTGGTCATTTTTGACATTACTTTATTTTGTGGAAGCTTGCTTTGATCAAACTGACCACCAGGTTTCCGATTTACGACTTTGTTGATGATAAAACCACAATGGGATGTTATGAGGCCCTGGAAGGTGCTATACCTTCACTGGTTCTCTGGTTGGCCTTTAAAGGAGAGTGGGTGGTCTGTCTATTAAAGAACACGCCTGATTCAACTGAATCACAGGTTGTAGAGTGGGTAGGTAGCTCTATCAGTTTGCTGTCCTAATATGGAAGGTAAAAGTGTAGCCCCATGAAGAATTTCAGTCGGGGACAAGCACAGAAATGATTTTAACAAGATGCAATGTGTATCTTTGTGCTTGAGCAGTCACCAAAAGATATCAGTAATGAGCAGAAATTATTCCTCCTGCTTTTATTTCACTTTCTTCTTGGTTAATTTAATATACCCTTCTCTCTCACATGCGCACGCATCAGAAACACAAAACAACTCTCACAGCACACAAAATCTCCCATTTTCACACATTCCTCTCACACACAAACTCTGCTATCATTTACTCATCTCTCTCCCTCTTTGTCTCCCTCTCTCTCACTGGTGCTGTCTGTCTCTCATCCCTCTCACTCACCCATCTCTTTCTCATTCACCCCTCCTCTTCTCATTGCTTTTTCTAAGCTCACTCATTTAATAATTCACGGACACTGACCTTTCCAACCCAAGACACCCTGTCAACTTAGGACGTTTCTATAAGAGAACATGCATGCCTATCTCACAAGCAAAACCTCTACCTGTCACACCCACACCCACGTACACATGACCCTCTGTACGCGCCCGCACACATACACGCACCAACATGTGCATGTACACATCTGCGCACATACACACGCATGCACACACACCAACATTTATCTACACACATGCGTGTGCACACAATACCCTTTGCCCCTCTAGGGTTGTGGAAAGGCCTGTAAAATAGTGAAAGAAGGTTAGTGTTCCTGTCGTCTTGCAGCTGCCATGATATTTTGGTGCTGGGGAAGATACAGCACAACCCTCAGCCCTTTCTAATTAATTGAGCCAATTAATTGGCCATCTAAAGGCCTCTTCTGTCTTCTGGTGAAGTGATGTATTGGAAGGTGTTCAGGGTGCAGTACTCCATGTACTTGATAGTGCGAGTGCTGAGGACTTTTCAAAGCCCACCTTTACTTACATAATATTAAGTACGCAAATCTAAGTACAAGGTCTGAGCTGTGGTTCCTTCTTCAGAGTCTCCACATCATCATGGGATCATTGTATCATCATTGACAGAGATTCCTGTTTACATGTTCAATTGTAAATGTTCGACCCATTCTGCCACCACTCTCCCAAATGTTTATCACTGTGAAGTAAATATACATCCTCCTCCATCACCCCAAAGCCTCTTTCTTTACAGGAGTAATCTCTGTGATGGATGTACCGATCTCCCAGACTTGGGAAAAGTTTTCTTATCAGTTGTTCTGGATCAACATTCTCCAAGGTCATACTCTGCCCTTGAACTTGTGGTCCACTGCCGCCTCTTCCTTCCCCTCTTCCTCTCCTGGGGTGGAAAGTTTGATGTTTTTGAACTGCAGAGATGTCTTGCCATTTGTTCGATGGTGTGGCAAGTATTTAGTGGCTAGAGAGGCAAACTTTCACTTCTTCGATGGAGACCTCATCTTCCTGCTCGGGATCATAAAGTGGGTATTCTCAGCTGTAGTTTGGTATTTCACAAACACAGTCAGTCGTCGCATGGTATCACATCAACACGAATCTGAATCTTTGGATCCTTGGTGATATTTTTATGATTCATCTTATATGTTGTGAGGATACTGATATCTCAAGATTGGTTTCAATATTGAACAGCAGTTCTAGTAGTCACAAAATCTCTCACGTACCCAAGTTTCGCTAACATCTCAAGCCACGTTTCTCTGATCATTTTCAGTTACACTCCTCGATGCCTCATAAACCGGTCTCTATTTGCCAACTTTTTGAATGTGGAACAAGGCTCCTCCCATTCTAGTTATTGCCTGACACAGTGATTGATAGTCTTAATGATTTAGGATGTCCAAGGTTATTCATGTTTCTTTTAATTTCTCAAAAGAATTGTTGTGGATGTCCATTCTAGCACCATGTGTGATCTTTCTTAAGACTTTGCTTCATTGATTTGAGTTAGGTATGGTAGAATTGTGCCAATGTGGTTGACCATTCCCAGTTTTGTAACCATGCTGGCTGGTGACAATTTTATATTGTTTTTTTGTTTGCTGTGGGTTAACTGCAATTCCTGTTCCTTGGACGTTGTGCCCTAAGAATATGATCAAGGGCTTGGAGAACTGCCACTTTTAATTTAGCATTAATCTTCCATCTTGTAATGGTTGCAACACTTCTCTTGTTCTTTGTTTTCATTGAACCTTAGGTCAAGACATCATTATCTTTATGGTAAATTACATCTTACATGCTTTCTAAGTTATTGATCGTCGTCCTCTGAAAGGAAGATGGTTGAACCATGCAGTGACATGAAAACTGTTGAAATGTTGTGACTCCTCATCCAGAGCCCACTCTTTGCAACATGTTCGTGAAGATGGTAGTTTTGTGAAGATGGTACACTTGATGAGTCCTGCCAAGTTTACATCCACTGAAACCATTGATGTGGTTCATGTTCCCTGACCTTACTTAATTGAATAAGGTCAACACAAATTCTGACAGAGACATGGGATTTTGGAATTGGTACCAGAAGGTCACTTTTGTCAGCCTGGCTAATGGCGGAATGACACCTTGTTGAAGAGTCTCCTCAACTTCACTTCTCATATTTTCAGAAGTGGATGTGGGACTTCCTTTGGTGTACATGGGCAAATGGGTTTAGCATCTGCTGTGATGCAGTTTTCTGTTTGCCCAAAGTTCTGATCAGTTTCAGAAATTCCATTCTGAATTCATTCCTGTGTTCCTTCCATTGAATTCATCAATTTTAAATTCACTTAAGATTCATACGTGGTTTTCTGTTGAATAATAGTTTTTGGATCTGAATGACACATACACATTTGTGTATTTCAGTGTTCCATTTGGCTGCCCCTCAACTTTTAACCTGATCCCTCCTAAATCTTGGAGTTAAATTGATGATGGTTGCAGTGATATTTTGTTCAGCCGTTCCATCACATCATAAATCACTGATATTCCTGCTCCCACATAGAGCTTAAAATAATAATGGGTCTAGCAATTTCTGTGTTAGCACTTAAATATTTGCTCTCTAATATCTTGAATTCACCAAGGAGAGCAGTTTTTCAGCCCTTTACTTTTTAAACTTCTTGAATACAATTTTTTTAAAAGGTGTTTCCTTCAGTCGGTAGTTCTGTAGACTACCCTGAGCACTGTAATACCTAGATTGATTCTGGCCTTTAACTCTCTGACATGCCCCCTTTCTCTTGCACTTCTGTGGTCTCCCTAACTAATCCTGCTACTACTCCTCCTTTCCTGTCTTTTTTGGAAACCTTGTATTCAGGAATATTTAACAGTCAACACTACTCTTCATTCAGCCAGAGCTCCCTTAGCACCACAACATCATATCTCCTACAGCAGCCCATGCCTATAACTCCCCAATCTTTTTTTTACTGTGCTCTTTATATTAACCTTAATAGAGTAACCCTGATTTAAACCTCATTGCTTTCTCCCTGATTCCAACGTCACCTATTAACGTCCTGTTCTCAATACTAGCGCTATCCATTTTTCTCAGTAGTTTTTACCCTCTTGCAATCCTCTGTAATTTTCTCTTAGTTCCCACATCACTGCCAGGGTAGGTGAAAGCTCTACTAATATGCACTCAGAAAGCACTCGGAAAGGAACTGTGTCCCAGCTCTGTACAAGTGCCACCTTCTGTACTTTGAATTTAATGTTGTGGTGCCATACTCTAAGATGTGAGTCTAACATTCCAATTCTATGCTTATTGGAGGTTGTCCCTTTGTTTACCCCCTACATCTGTAATGCTACTTATCATAGAATCCCTACAGTGTAGAAGCAGGCCGTTCAGTCCATCGAGTCCACACCATCCCCCCAAAGAGTATCCCTGTAATCCTGCATTTCCCAAGGCTAATCTAACTAGCCCGCATATCCGTTGATACTGCGGGCAGTTTAGCGTGGCCAATCCCCCCCAGCCTGCACATCTTTGAACTGTGGGAGTTAAACCCAAGCAGACAAGGAGAGAACATGCAAACTCCACACAGAGAACCGCCCAAGGGTAGAATCGAACCCAGGGGTATTTGGCATTGTGAAGCAGCCGTGCTAACCACTGAGCCACCATGCTGCCCTAAACTGTGTACAACAAGATACTAACACACGCTTCATTGTTTTTGTTGCCAAACCCAAAGCATTTCTACAGCAAGTTAATCGTTTTCGCCATTTCGCCTCTTTTGGCCCCTCCACATTTCCGAACCTCTTTGAAAGCTATCAGTCCAGTTTCTCACCCTGGGTGAATGTTCCCGTTTTCTGTGCTTCTCTTTATTTTTAGTCACTGAGCTGTGTTTGTTGATTTCTTCCCTCCAGCTGGTCTGATCGCACATCCTGCTGCCACTTGCCACTGGGTGTCTCCTCAGGCTGTCCTTGCAGCTTTTGCTCGCTGTTGTGTCAATTCACTGGTGCCACAATCTCTTGTTGAAAAGGGGTGTTTTAGAAAGTTCAGAAATATGGCTGGAACATGATGACATTTACACAGTACTCCTTTATAAATATTTTACTGACACTGGCTGAGGATTCCATGAATGTTGCGCCTTTTCAACCTCACCCCCTAGCCTGAGATGTGGTGACCATCAGGTTAAACTGACCACCAGTCATCTCTCTCCCTCTCTCTCTCTCTCTCTCTCTCTCTCTCTCCTCTCATGGGAGAGAAGCCTTATTGTCCCCTGGGTCTAAGGTGACCTTGACCAAACAAATCCCAGGTAAGTGCATAGTCTTGCTCAGGGCCTCCATCTTCCTCACATGAATGTGAAATCGTCTTCGGCCAACTTTCCTACCTTCCATAGTTACTGGTAGCACTTCAACCTTTACTTTACGTCTTCCTTCCTTCTAACCGTTATGTGCTGCCATTGATAGGTTGTGTGGGAGATTACCCTCGCTCACCCTCTGTCGGCCTCGCTGTGGAGAAAGACGGTGTTAATGAGGGCTGTTCCGGTGGCCACAGAAGGCTGCCCCTCTTTGGCTCAACACCCATGCCAACCACCGCTCACCTGTCTTCACCAACCCCACCCTTTCATTTGGGCCTGCCCGACTGGTCCAGGTAACACCACACTTACTTACCAGGGTATGAGGGCCCATGTGCTGTCTCACACACCCAAATGCACAGTTGCAGCTGCTTATTGCTGATCTGTCAGCACTTAATTTTAGTGGCAAGTGTTCTCCTTTCAAGGTTTGGGGAGCCCAAACATCAACTGTTTTTTTATTCTTGTATGGGATGTTGGTGTCATGGGCAAGCCTGGTATTTGTTGTCCCTAATTACCCTTGAAGTGTTTGGCTCTCTAGGCCATTTCAGAGGGGAGTTAAGAGTAACTGATGTTTATTATGGACCTGGAATCCTAAGTAAGTTCAGACAAGGTAAGGGTGGCAGATTTCTTTCCCTAAAGGGCATTAGTGAACAAAACGAATTTTCACAACAACCAACAGTGTTTAGATGGCCACCATTAGTCTAGCCCGTAGCTCAGGGTTTTAATGAATTCGAATTTTACCAGCTGCTGTTGAGGGATTTGAACTCATGCCCTCTGCGCTTTGACCTGGGTTTCTGGATTACTAGACCATTAAGATTACCTGCATGCCACCGACAGCTAAAAAAGACAACCAGCCGTCCCACAGTTGTCGTTGAGAGATATGCAGGCATCATCAGGTTTCTCAACACACTGAAAAGTTTCGGCCCTCCTCTTTCAGTCACACACTCTCCCTCACTCTCACACAGACACGTGTCAGTACATTCTCGTTCTTTTTCTCACTTCACATATACACACACCCTGTCTCATGCACTCCCACATCATCCCTCACTGTCTTTCTCATAAACGCACGTGTGAGATTTTGCGCCGTTCTTAAATACTCTTGTAACATTTAGGTAGCTTACAATTGCAAAACTAAAAATGATTTCCAGCCCAGATGAGCTACGAAACCACATTGGCTGGAGGATATTTTCACAGGCTGCACAGATTTTCTTAAGCTCTCCACAATAAACCAAGTTATTGAGGAAAGGGCAGTGATCGGGCACTGCTGTCACAATGGTCCTCAGTTTGCAGTAGACTGAGTGCCTGACCTTCCATGTCCTCCTCCTCTTTATGATTGTGATGCATGCTTAGTATTTTATATCGTTCATTTATACACTGCCCCCAGCTTCACTATGTACTCTCATCAGTAAAACCCTGTTCCTATCCATTTGAGTGGCAAGGCCTTGACTACCTGCCCTTCCATGATGGTACCTTGAGTCTGGTTCAGGTCATTGTCATCCAGGGGAACTCCAGGTTCCTGCCTCCTAGCTGTTTATTGATCAACAATGAGCAAATAAGAAGATTAATATGTGTTTCTTCTGTTTCATAGCAAGTTGGCTAAACTTGTTTTCATTCAGTTCTGGTTAAAAGGCTAACGCAGCCTCCATGTTTTCCAGATGCTAATGATACTGAGACAAAGAATCTTTACACGGTCTAAGATTGTCACTTTCATTCATTCTTGACAAGTCATGACTTGTATTGCGCTGGAGCCAACATCTGACTGAGCTTATCTGCCAAGCTTTGCAGATGTATTATGTGCAAAATACGCTTTAAGCAATATACTTTAGTGCTTGGCCACTGAGTCCAGCAGTATTAGAATAAAATGAATGGTGCATCTCCTGCCATTGCATTGGCACAAGAAGTTGGTGCTCCTGACACTACCACCTGGAGCCAGAGTTTGGTGCCACTTCTGCCCATATGTGTCTGCACTTTGTCCCTGACCTCTAGGCAGCCATAGAATCATAGAACGCCTACAGTTCACTTAGAGGCCAATTGACTGATCAAGTCTGCACTGACCCTCTGAAGAGCAGCCCACACAGGCTCATCCCCCACCCTGTGCCCCGAACCCTGCATTTCCCCATGGCCAATCCACCTGGCCTGCACACCAAGGGCAAATTAGCATGGCCAATCCACCTAATCTGTACATCTTTGGAAACCAGAGCACCTTGAAGAAATGCACGCAGACGCAGGGAGAGCATGTCAACTCCACACAGACAATCGCCTGAGGCTGGAATTGAACCTAGTACCCTGGCACTGTGAGGCAGCAATGCTAACCACTGAGCCACCATGCAGCTCCAAAGAAGTACTTGCTACTCTCCCTCCACTTGGCAAAGCAGACACCCGCTCAGCGCTTCCAAAATTATTGTTGCAATAATGTTATTATTGCATTTATTGTGAACACCACCAACGTCACTGCCCTGTCATGAGTGTGCCACTGCTGAAGTAATTGCACAGAAATTACATCGAGTCTTCCCTTCCTCCTGAGCTTTCTGCCTGGGGTAACCAGCTGAATGGACACCATTCAACTTGTTTCTTTGACCAACTAATTACCATCAAATAAGGGCAGGGGAAGTCTGTGCATGAACTGGCGTGGTGTCACCACATGGTGGGATCAGCAATGCACATGATGACAAGTCTTGAAACCCAGCCATTCAGCAAACATTCCCTGATTTGTCTCTGATATGGACAATGTCACTCACATATACTGCTGTCTCCTCAGGGTGGCTGTGAATATCATCACCGTTTTGTAGAAATTTCCTGTTCAGAGGTATTATGACACACATCCAGAGCAGGTGGGGCTTGAACCCAGGCCTCCTGGCTCAAAGGTAAGGACACTACCACTGCACCACAGGAGCCCCGAATATATTGGCACATCCTGACCCTGGTCAGAGAATAGAGATAACAAGGTGTAGAGCTGAATGAACACAGCAGGCCAAGCAGCATCAGAGGAGCAGGAAGGCTGACGTTTCGGGCCTAGACCCTTCTTCAGAAAAT
>JAHRHZ010000100.1:3732165-3753348 GCA_024137785.1 Ginglymostoma cirratum
TTCTTCATTTTCTGAAGAAGGGTCCAGGCCCGAAACGTCAGCCTTCCTGCTCCTCTGATGCTGCTTGGCCTGCTGTGTTCATCCAGCTCTACACCTTGTTATCTCAGATTCTCCAGCATCTGCAGTTCCTACTATCTCTGGTCAGAGAATAGGCCGATTTGTATTCCTAGATAAAGTATGTGAAGGCAATCCTAATTCATATGTATGCACGAGTCAGTACGTATATACAAGATAGAGATTTTTTTTCTCTCTGCTGTACTCATCGTGCACCTATGACTCATTATGCTATCTTGTGTATTGATAGCAATTAAATGTGATATTCATTACCACTGGCATTCTTACGGTAACAGAATGGTTTCTTTCATTAGGAGATCCCGGTTATTATATTAATGGGACTCAATAACTCATTGCACTCCCTGGCATCATGCTAGTGGAACAATAATGCTTCTTTATAAGATCTGTAAACTAATGCTAGCAGAATGCTGTGCTGTGGGTAATCTGTATTCTCAGGCTAACAGAACAATAATCCTTGTTCTTGGTCAGGCAGTTCAATATGAAGGAGATTTATGTTCTGACACTAACTAAACACAGTTGTTTATTCTGCTTCATTGTTGACGATATCCATCTTCTGCATTCTCAGGCTCATAGTTGGGCAATGACACTAAAGAAATTGCAAGTAGTAATGCAAGATATGAATTTTTTGGGGTAACTGGATAGGGAAAGCAAATGACAATCTACAAAAGACAAAAGAGGATGCAAATTTTGTTTTTAACTGGAGCACATTATTTAGTTGGCATTTCAGATAAGGTCATATTATCAATGGAGTGGGGGCTGTTGTGGTGTGATGGTAGTGTCCCTACCTCTGAGCCAGGACACTAGCCTGCTCCAGAGGTGTATCATAACATTTCTGAACAGGTTGATTCAATCGAAGCAAAATCTATAATAGTGGTGGGTCTTGCAGTGTGGTGGTAGTGTCCCTGCATCTAGGCTAGGAGACAAGGGTTTAAGTCCCACCATACCTGGACTATATCGGAACATGTTCAATAAAATATCTATATTATTGATGGGGTGAATTGCCAGGGAGTTCTCCCAATTTTCCAACAGTGATTTAGGAAGAAATGCTGGAGATACAGTTGTCATTTTTATCCATTTACTCTCTGTTCTTTGGTGTTCTCCCAATTTCTTGCTGAAGGACTCCTTTGGGAATTCAATGCAAATGTTTTATTAGGGCCATATTCCCTTGGTCCATTACTTGATCACCTGTAACACTAAAGTTAGTTCTAGAAATTCCCAAGCAGCCAAGGAAATGATTTCTATTTCCATCTTCTCCCTCTTTTGGCCTTACTTCATAGATATTCCTATGTTGCCAGAGATCAAAAGGAAACGAGTATGGCAATTTACTGCACTACCTGGTTCTCCTAGTTGAACTGCGGCATGAGAAAAGATCAGCAAAATAAAACCCTGATTAAATGAACTGTTTGAGCTTGTTGTAATTGCGTTGTTTTTTATTGTTTAGCTGAATGAAAGGCTGCAATTAGATTAGTGAATTATTCATGGAGCGTATTAGTTGAACATTGCATCTAATTTAATTGGAGGAAAATGTAAATGCCTTTTGTTCCAAGCAGCCATCTGTCCTGCACAGACATTTAGTTTTGTCTTTCACACTTTATTAGCATTTATGTTGGACATATTGTGGTGCAGAAACATTGCAATGTTATGTTGGTTTGTAGGTGATGCAAACAACATAATGGTTTGAAGAATTAAAGAAGGGATTTTGGAGATGTCAGTCATTGATATCCCCGGAACTCCTAGCATCTATGCCTGCTTGGATTTTAACTATTAATTTCTGCTGCTCTGATTATGTTATTGTTTGTCCTTTTCATGTAAGTTGTGGAGCCATTCAATTTGCCAGCATACGCCGGATTGCTGAGATAGTTTACGGCATTGTGAAAGGTGCCAGGATCAAATTTGGTCCTGGGCACTAGTTTAGCTGACTTCTGCCTTAATTGAGATGTAACTGACTCTAAACACTTATGGGCGAGAGAGAGTTGTGAGCTTTGGGAGGAAGAGAGTATGAGTCAGAGTCATAGTCCCTACACCTCATTGCTGTTCCTGCATTCGTGTGTCTGCATCAATCAAATGACAGTAGGTCATGGAGTTCACAGTCACTTGGTAATTTAACACAGATTCTCTAAATGCCTACATGAAAACCAATGGTATCCATGCATGATCATGGGGAAAAAAGCTAAGGAAAAGAAATAGTCAACCATGGATGTCTAAGGAAATAAAGGAAAGTATCAGATTAAAAAAGAATACATACAACAAAGCAAAAATTAGTGGGAAACTAGTAGACTGGGAAATCTTTAAAGGCCAACAGAAAGCCACAAAAAGAGTTATAAGGAAAAGTAACATAGATTATGAGAGTAAACTAGCGCAAAATATAAAAACAGGCAGCAAAAGTTCCTATGAATATGTAAATCATAAAAGAGTGGCAAAGGTAAACATTGGTCCTTTAGAGGATGAGAAGGCCAATTTACTAACTGGGAATGAGGAAATAGCCAAGGCATTAAACAGTTATTTTGTGTCGGTCTTCACAGTGGAAGACACAAATAATATGCCGAAAACTAATGGCAAGAAGGTTATAGCAGGTGAGGACCTAGAAACTATCATTATCACTAAGGAGGCAGTGCTGGGCAAGCTAATGGGGCTAAAGGTAGACAAGTCTCCTGGCCCTGGTGAAATGCATCCCAGGGTACTAAAAGAGGTGATGGGGGAAATAGCAAATGCACTAGAAATTATGTACCAAAATTCGCTGGACTCTGGGGTGGTTCCCACAGATTGGAAAACAACCAATGTGACGCCACTGTTTAAAAAAGGAGGTAGACAAAAAGCAGGTAACCAAAGGCCAGTTAGCTTAACTTCGGTAGTGGGAAAAATGCTTGAATCTATCATTAAGGAAGAAATAACAAGACATCTGGATATAAATTGTCCCATTGGGAACACCCAGCATGGGTTCATGAAGGGTAGGTCATGTTTGACTAATTTGGTGGAATTCTTTGAGGACATTACTTGCATGGTGGACAATGGGAAACCTGTGGATGTAGTGTATCTGGATTTCCAGAAGAGATTTGACAAGGTGCCACACCAAAGGCTGCTACATAAGATAAAGTTGCATGGTATTACAGGTAATGTCTTCGCATGGATAGAGAATTGGTTGACCAGTAGAAAGCAAAGAGTAGGGGTAAATGGGTGTTTTTCTGGTTGGCGGTCAGTGGCTAGTGGTGTGCCTCAGGGATCAGTGTTGGGACCGCAATTGTTTACAATTTACATAGAAGATTTGGAGTTGGGGACTAAGTGTGGCGTGTCAAAATTTGCAGATGACACTAAGGTGAGTGGTAGAACAAAGTGTGGAGAAGACACTGAAAGTCTGCAGAGGGATATAGATAGTCTAAGTGAGTGGGCAAAGGTCTGGCAGCTGGGGTACAATGTTGATAAGTGTGAGGCCATCCATTTTGGTAAGAATAACAGCAAAATGGACTATGTTTTAAATGGTGAAAAATTGCAGCACACTGCTGTGCAGAGGGACTTGGGTGTCCTTGTGCATGAATCGCTAAAAGTAGGATTGCTGGTGCAGCAGGTAATTAAAAAGGCAAATGGAATTTTGTCTGTCATTGCGAGAGGGATAGAGTTTAAAAACAGGGAGGCCATGCTGCAGCTGTATAGGGTCCTGGTGAGGCCACACCTGGAGTACTGTGTGCAGTTTTGGTCTCCTTATTTGAGAAGAGATATACTAGCACTGGAGGGGGTGCAGAGGAGATTCACTCGGTTGATTCCAGAGTTGAGAGGGTTGGATAATGAGGAGAGACTGAGTAGGCTGGGATTATACTCATTGGAATTCAGAAGAATGAGGGGAGATCTTATAGAAACGTATAAGATTATGAAGGGAATAGATAAGGTGGAGGCAGGGAGGTTGTTTCCAGTAGCAGGTGAAACTAGGACTAGGGGGCATAGCCTCAAAATAAAGGGAAGCAAATGTAGGACTGAGGTCAGGAGGAACTTCTTCACCCAAAGGGTTGTGAATCTGTGGAATTCCCTGCCCAGTGAAGCGGTTGAAGCTACCTCGCTGAATGTGTTTAAGGCAAGGCTAGATAAATTTTTGAACAGTAAAAGAATTAAGGGTTATGGTGAGTGGGCGGGTGAGTGGAGCTGAGTCTCAAAAAGATCAGCCATGATCTTATTGAATGGCGGGGCAGGCTGGAGGGGCCAGATGGCCTACTGCTGCTCCTAGTTCTTATGTTCTTATGTTCTAAAGAAAATTGGGAGAGAGAGGTAAATTAAACCCTTTCTCTGAGAATAACAGAAGCTTGAAACGTTTGAACCTGGTCCTTTAACATACCGTGTAGCTCCTGAGTCCAATGGAAGAATTTCCATCGTTATAGCAAATGTAGAATGAAATTGCAACATTCTGTTTTATTTCTAAGACAATGATAAAATAACAACTTAGTTGTATAAGAGAGAAGACAAATGTAATTTTGGCTGCTGGAATGAACTATGCTCTTGAAAGAATTAATTCTTCTTAATGGAAAGATATAAAGCACCTTCTCCACAGAGATACACATCGCCATGTTGAAGGGCAGCAGTCCTTATGGAAAAGACATCCCTGCGGTGCTGTCGTCACACAGCCAGCCTTTATCATACGGGAATAGTTTGATTTGCATGCCTTGCTTTCAGAAGTGCATGCCGTAATTGAAAATTCCCCTTGACGTTGATGTATCCCCCCATTCCATCGTTACAGTAAACTTGCAGATGTTTTGATGTCAACCATTTGTCTGTTACCCCCTGTTAGATTTGTTAACACAACCCAATTAAAGTAACATTGAACCAAAGTGGTAGCAACGGTTTGCCACTTAGCACCATGGCCATAAATGTCCGATTCGTACTCACACCGTCTGGATCTGGAAATATATCAGTGTCCCTCAATTGTTGGCGGGTCAATAACATGCAAATCTCCACTTACTGGCACAATGGGATTATCTTCGGCATGCGTACTGCAGCAGTCGAAGATGGTTCATCACCACTATCACCTGAAGAGCAGGTAGTGATTGACAATGATTGTTGATCTTCCACAGGGAACACAGTTGTGCAGCAAACATAAAAATATCGTACATTTCCATAGGAAAATGTTTTGCTCTGAGTCAGGCAGCACAAGCTGTAACATTTTCCTACCCAGTTCATGCTCTTTGGGAAAGAGTCTCCATTTTTCCTCTGGACGGGATGGGTAGGGAATAAAGGGATTTAAACAACTTCTCAGCTTGAGGGTTTCAACTCTCACTAATAAAAGCTTTGATTTTCTTTTTAAACGGGTTCAGGATTTAAATAACTTGACAGCCTGACAAGCTATCCACCCTTCACAACCCTTTACACTTCTTCCATACATTCATGATTCACAAAATTGCAGACTGAGTGAAAAATGGGTCTGTTTGACTTCAGCACTGAGTTCAAAAGGCCCTGATGCATTTGGATATCTCTCACGTGTAAGTCACAACCATCTCCTTTCAAGTAGTGGCAAAAATGGGATTGGTAGAAGTTGGCTGAGAGTTTTGGATTTGGGTCTTGTTTACTTGTTTCAAAAGACCACAAAGTGTCTGCAATTCACACAAATTTGACCTGGAACATGAACAAAAACAACAACTTGCACTTCGATATTGTCTTTACCATAATTACCATTTCCCAAGATGTTTCACAGGAATGATATAATCAGGACCAGAAAGAGACAACGTGAGCCTTGGGTGCTTCACCTGTTTCCAGAATCCGTATCCTACCCTATTTCCCCACCGCCAACTCCAAATCTCCTCCTCACAAACTTCGGATGGATGTCCAGAATTGGCAAACTAAGACACTGTTAAGGAGGCAGAAATAGATGGTGTTAACAATGGCCCAAACACATGAGGTTGGAAGTATCAATGTGATCATGAGCAGACAGGTTTAATCTTAGCATCTTGCCAGGGAGAGAAATGGAGTTGGTGGCTGTGAAGTTATGGCCTGATAGAAAACAGTGGCTTCAGTCTTCCCGATATTTAATTGGAAGAAATCTCTGCTGCTCCAGCACTGGATGTTGGAGGGGGATGAGTTGAGAGATCTGGTCATATGGTAGAATTGGGTGTCAACAGTGTACATGTGAAGACTAACAGTGCACCTCCAGACCGTGTCACCAATAGGCAGCTTGAAGTTGACAGGTATGAGGGTGTGAAGGACAGATCTTGAGGAACACTAGAAGCAATGTTGCACGAACAAAAATAGAACCCATCGCAAAAGATGCTCGGGATGCAATTAGACAGATACGAACTGAACCAAATGAGAGCAGCCCCATCCAGTTGGATCACAGAGAGTGGATGGTGTGGCCAACCATTGCAAAGCTTGGAGAGAGGTTGAGAAGAATAAGGAGGGATCATTTACCTTTGTCACAGTCAGTTCTGACGATGATAAGAACAGTTTCAGTGCGTTGGCAGGAACAAAGAACAAAAAAAATTACAGTACAGGAACAGGCCCTTTGGCCCTCCAAGCCTGCACCAAAATGTTGCCTATCACAACTAAAACCCCCTACCCTTCCAGGGACTGTATCCCTCTGTTCCCATCATATTCATGTGTTTGTCAAGATGCCCTTTAAAAAAGGAGTATAACGAAGATGAAATGATAGAATCCTGGAAAAGATGTCAATGAGCTAACCCTATTCATTTTTTTTGAAATGATGGAGTTGTCAATGGAAAGGTCCTTCAAAAGACTGTTTATTAGAGTCAAAATAAGCCATGAGTTGCTTGCAGTCTAGAATTATTCCAGAATACTCAGCAGTTTTAGTAGATGAGAGCTGGATCAGAAATGCTTTGCAAGCTTTACCAGATTTGGAAGTCAATGCTGAAACCAATTTTCTACTAACTGCTTTTTGCATCTCTGCCTCTTAGCCTTTCTCTGTTCATTTAAGTCTATCAACGAAAGCTCTCTCCCAAATGAGAGATCACCGTGTAAAATTAAAGCACATGGGATCGGGGGGTAGCGTGTTGAAACAGATGGAAAATAAGTTACCACACGGGAATAAAGCGTAGGAATAAATGGCTTTTTTTTCTGAATGGTTAAGTAGTGACTAGTGGAGAACTGCAGGGATCAGTACTAGGACCCCAGCTATTCACAACATATGTAAATGACTTAGATGAGGGAACTCAATGTAATATCTCAAACTTTGCAGATGGCACAAAGCTGGGTGGAAGGGTGAGCTGTGAGGAGGATGCAGAGATGTTCCAGTGTGATTTGAACAGGCAGAATGAGTGGGCAAATGCAAGGCATCTGCAGTATAATTTTGATAAATATGAGGTTATCCACTCTAATAACAAAAATAGGATGGATGATTATTATTTGAATGGCAAGTGGTTGAAAGAGGGAATATTCATGGATACAAAATTGGCTTGACGGCAGGAGACAGAGGGCGGTGATGGATGTTTTTCAGACTGGAGGCGTGTGACCAGCGGTGTTCCACAGGGATCGGTACTGCCTCTGCTTTTGTTTTTCATTTGTATAAATGATTTGGATGAGAGTATAGAAGGCATGATTAGTATGTTTGCAGATGACACCAAAATTGGAGGGAAAGTGGGCAGTGAAGAAGGTATCTATTACAAAGAGATCTGGATCAATTGTGTGAATGGGCTGAGGAACGGCAGATGGAGTTTAGTTTGGATAAATGTGAGGTATTGCATTTTGGGAAAGCAAACAAGGGCAGGACTTATACAGTTAATAGTAGGGCCCTGGGTTGTGTTGGAGAACAGAGAGACTTAGGAGTTCAGGTACAGAATTCTTTAAAGATTGTGTCACCTGTAGACAGACTGGTTAAGAAATTGTTTAACACACTTGCCTTCATTCCTCAGACCTTTCAGTTTAGCAGTTGGGACGTCGTGTTGAGGGTGTTTAGGGCATTAGTGGGCCTCTTCTGGAGTATTGTATGCAGTCTGGTTGCCCTGTTATAGAAGGGATATTATTAAAATGGAGAGGGTTCAGAAATGCTGCTAGGACTGGAGGGTTTGAGTTATAAAAATAGGCTGGATAGACTGGGACGTTTTTCAGTGGAGCATAGCAAATGAGGGGTGACCCTGTAGAGGTTTATAAAATCATGAGGGGCATAGATAAAGTGTATAGCAAGGGTCTTTTCCCTGGAGTGGGGGAGTTCAAAGCCAGGGGGTGTATTTTTAAGGTGAGAGGAGAAAGTTTTAAAAACGACATGGGGGGCAACTTTTCTACACAGAGAGTGGTTTGTATCTAGAATGGACAGCCAGGGGAAGTGGTGGATGCAGGTATGGTTACAACATTTGAAAGATATTTAAGTAAGTACAGGAATAGGAAAGGTTTGGAGGGATATGGACCAAACATAGATAAGTAGGACTAGTTCAGTTTAATTTGTTTTGAAATCAGTAGCTGCAGAAAGATTGTGATGAATGAAGGACCATTGACTCGATAGTTAGGATTTTGAAAATGCGCTAAGTTGAGAATGTAAAAGGAGGGAGGATTGAGACATACTTTGAGGAATATGGACAGAGAGTGGTATTAGGAAGTGATCAGAGAAGTCCTTATCTGTAACTGATACAGTGGAACTAACGACTGTGTGATAGGTCAGAGGATTGGCTATGGATAAGGGCTATAGAGTTGATGTGGAGGGTGCAATCAGAGGGCAGTAAATTCAGAGAAGAACGATGAGGTGGGACAGAAGTTGAAATCACCACGTATACAAACTGGCTTGGTGCAGAGACTGACGAAGGAAAACAGTGACAATAGCTTTGTGAGAAAATCTTTATTGTATTTCAGAGGGCAGCCAAAAATGTGAGTCAAAAAGAGCGGGATAGAACAAGTTGAGATGCTCAAAAAAAGGAGAAAGCCCTAGCAAAGTAGAGGATCAAAGTGTGATTTTGTGATAAGATGCACAGGCCATCATGATGTGATGACAGAACAAGGGGTTGAAGAAATAACTGGATGGGGAGGCTTCATTACACCCCACAGCCAGGTTTCCGGGAAGGCCATGATGTTCATGCAATCATCCACATCAAGATTATTGCTCGCAAGCCTCTTGATCACAAGAGAATGGACATCCTGGAGGGAATTATGTCGAGGGCTGAGGAGAGCTAATCTGCTGACAGAATGCGCAAGATTAGCAGTGCAAAATATGTTTTTTACAGGAAGGAAATGACAAAGAACAGTCCAGAGAGTGAACTGGGTGTGCTAGACAACAAGAGAGTGAAGTTGGACAATTAGAATTGTTGTATGTAATGTGCCTTCAAGTCCTTGCCTTCAGATGATCCCAAAAGAAGCACAGAGGGAAGCAGTAGACTTGCCCATGAAGGAGTCAAGCCCAGGGCGGCAACCAAGAAAGGCTAAGGACTACTGCAGGGTTAGGGCCGGGGATTTTAAAAGTAAGGTACTGAAGAGTAAAGAAGTGAAAGAATGCATGGCGATGGGAGGGAGGGATTGAAGGAACGGTTATAAAAAAGTAAAACAAAAAGAAATTAAGTTAAAATAGAGCAGTGGGTTCCAGTGTGATGTAGCAGCCAAAATGCACACGTGAATGGACTCGGAGGAAGTTCAAGTTACATATGTCTGGTTACAGAATAGCTAGGCTACATAAAAATCTGATTGTAAATGGGAAATGGGAAATAGTTAGGGGATAATCGGATTGAGTTCAGAGTTAAGGTCAGAAGTCCTGTGTTAGGATAACAAGGATGTACGTGTGCAGTCAGCATGGAGCATAGATAAACTGTTAGAGGAGTTGGGAGGCAATTGGAGCGAGTGAGGTCCAGAAGACATCCAGGACCAGTTACAGGATCAGAAACATGATGGTGAAGTGAAAGGACACGATAAAATTAAAAAGCGACACAGGTTTGTTCTTCAGTCTGGATGAGTGACTTTCTGGCCAGAAACAGCCTGAAGCTAAAAAACCTAAATAATCGATGGTCAGTCGCAGGAGACTGAAATTTCCCAATCACAGGAGAGGTGGGGAGAAACAGCCTTTAACCTGATCAATGTTACTCTTAGTATTTGCAAAAGTACAGAGAATCAGAGACAGACATTGGTCATTTATAGAACCAACACCTTCTTGAAGGACAAGGGTGGTCGAGGAAGTTTGAAAGAAGATCTGGATCGAGATTTTCCCAGGTCTTGACCACAGCTGACAGAGCAAAGAAGAGCAGCAGATGATACACAAGAATGGAGCTCAGCAATCATTTCATGGAGAAGTGTGGTCATGATGCCTGGAGAATTCCAGGAATTTGAAGCCTAGTTTGAGAGAAAGCCTTCGCCAGATCATTACCAGACACGCAAGTTGTAATGTGCTTAAAGGAAGCAGAAGAAGACTCAGTTACTGAAAATAAAATTGCTGAACAGCTTGGAGGCATATAAACTTTGTTGATTGGAACTTGGTGATTGGAAAGCTCTGTGACAATTAACCTTCATTCTTTGGCAAAGAACAGTTTCTCAATTGACATAGTAATGATGCAGTGCTGAAATATTCTCATTAAACATTGCCCTAAATGTTACAGTGAGTGCCAAAATGAAGGGGCATGTTATCACAGTTTGTTATAACCGCCCTCCTTGTTCTATGCAGTTGGACAGATCATGAAGGAAAATGAGCCTAACAATCCTAAAGATTAGAAAGACTTTTTTTTTTGCTTCCCAGCAAGATATGAAAGTGTTGAATTAGCTGCCAGCTGAAGCTCTTGCTGTGGTGATTAACATCTCTAAAAAGGAACTAGTCGAACAGCTGTTTGGCATACAATTCGAGGGTTTAATAATTTGTGCAGTAATAATCTAATGCTTTGTGTAATATGCTGGATTCTGAGCTGCCAGGTCCACAAAATGTTATATTCTTTGGTGGAATACCTTGGCTGTAAGATTGAGTACATGGCTGCAAAATTCTTTGGGATTTTGAGCTGCAATTCCTGTGGCAAGATGTTGGAATTCTCAGGAAACTGACGGAGATCCGATTGTTTCCTTATTGACTGCAAAGGCTGGAGTGATCACCCGAAGTGAGGGAGAGCCCTAAACTGATAATTCAGGATTGAGGTGGATACATCCACAGGGCTACCTCTGTACCAGGGTGATGAAGATCTGGATTCTCCTGCTCAGATATTCAGATGGTTGTTCGAGCAGCATAGACTAAAATTCAACGTGAGACCCTGCTAAAACCCCTTAATATCAGGGAACCTGGAGAGCTCTGCTTCCTTCAAATTGGTAGCTAACGAAGAAAAGTTAGATGATTTCAAACCTAGGCCGGATTTTCCGATTGCGACACAGTGGCTGTTCCAGCGTGGTTGGGAGGTGTGCATGAGGACCCTGGGGAACCTCAATTGTAGCACATTCCGTAGAAATTGTCCCGGAAATTGAAGATTCTGCTGGGCAATTCCTCTATGCCTGAAACCCACTGAAAATGTCCATTTAAATCAGAGACTTTGTTGGATTGCAATGAGGTTAAGCAGAACAGTTACTCAGGAAAGATTAGTCTAACCCCTGAATAACCATCCAACAGACGTAGTTCATACACTTCCCCAGCTGCACCACCCCCAGACTTCTTGTGCACCCTGGTCCCTGACCTGACACCACTATCCCCCTCATCCACAAGGAGCCAACCTGAACACACCCCCACTTTGTACAGCCCCCTACCGAACCTGACCTCCTCTATCCATAACCCCCACCGTCCGCAGACCAAACCTGACCTGACCCAACATATCCCACCTTTGGACGGACATGACCCTCATCCCACTTCTAGTGGACCATCTCCTCTCCACCGTGTTCCCCCACAGAACCACCTTGACGCCCACCCCACCTTCCCCATGGCAGGCCCTACCCAGCCATCCCAGACTTGACACAATCTAAATCCCTTCCAGGATCAGAGTGGCAATGTGACTGTGAATCCCCTGTTCAACATTCTACTCCCCTAAATTTAATACACACTTTTGGACTCGGAGACAGATTCAAGTGATGGTGGGTGGTGCTGTGGAGGTCGGGAGGACCTGAAGAACACAGCCGCAAACAGAACAAGTAACAAGGGAAGTTACTGAGTGAACAAGCAAAGCCAAAATATTGACTGATCAGGTTGAGTAAAGGAAATTGCAAATGGCAAGAGATGAAACCTGAAAACACGGCAAAACTGCACTCCAGAAGATTCACATTCAACCTCAACAGGACAAAGGAAAAGTAACACAGAGTTCCTTAAAAAGAAAAGGTGATTGCTGCTATTGACCACTCCACATGCTCAACTGAAACAAGATTCTGAGTAAAGAAACCATATGAGCAAATTATCCAAGCAGATGGTGTCAAGGTGGCTTCAGAGATTTGTCCAGAGGAATTTGAATCTGAGAATAGCCAGCAGTGATGAACACACTGCCAATGGACCAGAATGGTATCTGTGTGAGGTCTTTGAAATTGAATTCATGAAAATGCAAACGCTCAAGCAAATCAATAAGAAAGACAAAAAGGAACCCAGTGAAAAGACAGGGAAACTTCAACAGAGTAACATTTCTTCAGATAACAGGCAAAGCTTGGGGGAGGCTTCCTTGAAAGTAAGGTCTATAGGATAGAATGAAAACTATTTCAAACAGAGTAGGAGCAGTTCTCAAACAAAGGCAGAAGTTGCTGGGAAAAGCTCAGCAGATCTGGCAACATCTGTGATTAGTAATCAGAGCTAATGTTTCAGGTCCAGCGACACTTTCTCAGAACTCACCCGAAACGTTAACCCTGACTTTTTTTTCACGGATGCTGCCAGGCCTGCTGTGTTTTACCAGCAACTTCTGTTTTTGTGCTCAGATTATTTAATATTATCGGTGGTTATGAAACAAGAAGAATCTGATAAAACCTCAGCTGGACTGGAGCTAGTTGACTTCGCGGATGGATGGGGTAAAAATTGCAAGGAAGGAGGTACTGCAAAGGTTGGGTTATTCTTAAGGTAGGGAAATTATTAGATCCAGTTGGCTTAGGTTGAACTACTACCAGTTGCCTCTTTCTAATGAGAGAGTTGGACTATGGTGATTGTACCTGTAATACAGAGAGGTGTGACATGATGTATTTTGACAGACGAGACAGGGTGAAGGCAATGTAAACTGGCACATTTTTAAAGAGTATAAAGGGACAGAGAGATCTGAGGATACATCTACATTGATCATTGAGGGTAACAGGATGTATTGAGAAAGTGGCTGGCAAGGTATATATATTTCATGAAGAGAGGTATTGTATGGGGTTGTATGATGTTGCTGACTTGCTCGCCAAGCTGGCTTGTTTTCATTCAGACGTTTTATCACCATGCTAAGTAACATCAGCAGTGAGGCCTCCGATGAAGCGATGTTATTCTACTCCGCTTGGAATTTATACTGTCCAGTCCATTATGGTGTGTAATGTCATTTCCAGTTTTGTTCTGCATGGGTTTGGATATGGAGTCCAATTCTATATGTTTGTTGATTGCATTATGGATTGAGAACCATGCATCTGGGAATTCCCATGTGTGTCTCCAGTAGCCCAAGACAAACAAAGAATTCCAATGGCTGGGGGGGAAAGACATGGGTGATTTGGTGAGGGGAAGAAAAAAAAATGTTCAATTGTGTGTCAGAGCACTTCTGGATATTAGAGAAAAGAGAAAAAGAATAAAGCTGCCGAGCAGTGGGGTTGAAACAGGAGCATGGGAGTAACTTGATGTTTCCACAGAGAGATGACAGTGGACCCAATGGGCTGAATGGCATCCTCATGTGCTCTAATAAGAATTTCAGCTCAGGCCTTGTTGTATATTGTCAGCCACGTCAAACAGTCGCCTGCTACAGAATCTGGAATTCAGTGAATGTTCCAAGCATTTCTGCAGCTCCCTGTTAAGATGTGTTTGGACGTAGAGACCACTGTTTTGTGCATCAAGCCCAGCATGATGTTACCCACCGGGAATCAGAACAAAACTGGCTCCTGCTGCAGGACGAGTTAGAAAACTTACAAGAGGTTTTTTTTTGCACTGATAACCTCAGCATTCTACTCGATGAATGGGGTTCCAATTTATCTGCAGGCAAATGGTTACAAATTATTTATTAAAATGGAGTTAGGTTTATTTCATCCAGTCAAGGATGACATTTTGTATAACTATGTCAGCAAGATGTTATGAATGTCTTCTATCTTTAGTTATTTAGGTAATTGTTCAATAAAAAGCTGGATGAGTTTGCAGCAACAATGACACATGTTAAGATTCTAATCCCTACATTGTACTAATGAACATTATTGGGTTTGCACTGCAACAAGTTTTAATCTGTTTTTCCCTCAAAGGAGACTTCCTCCTTTAGCGATAACAAGGTGTGGAGCTGGATGAACACAGCAGGCCAAGCAGCATCACAGGAGCAGGAAAGCTTGACGTTTTGGGCCGAGACTCTTCATCAGAAAAAACTCTTCCTTCTTTAGAGATTCTGTTACTCTGTGTAGGAGCTGGTTGAAGTATTAACGTAGGGTTCCCAAAGAGAGGGCTACATCCTCGAGGCAGGTTGCGAGTTGTGATCATGGGGTTATGATTCCACAAAATGCAATGTCCTCATGGTGTCTCAGCAAGTTATAATAGCTGTTCCCCCTTTCTAATAGACCCCACTTACCCCTCCTGCACTATTCCAGTTCTCACTTGATGGGCTGCCACTATTTTTTGTCTCTTTTTGAGGAAATTCGAAGTCTAAATTTCATGAAAGCCTTCATCATGTTTAAACCTGGTAAGACTGATAGAATTAAGTATTTGTTTATTAATGTCACTGTCAGTGGATATACCTTTGCTGTCGTAGAGTCATACAGCATGGAAACAAGCCCTTTGGTCCAACCCATCCACACTGACCATGTTCCCAAACTAAACCAATCCCGCTTGCCTGCATTTGGCCCATATCCCTCCAAACCTTTCCTATTCATGTACTCATTCAAATGTCTTTTAAATGTTGTAACTGAGCCTGTGTCCTCTGGCAGTTCATTCCACACACAAACCGCTCTCTGTGTGAAAAGAATTGCCCCTGAGTGTTGAACTCCCCCACCCTAGGGAAAAGTCCCTTATCATTCACCTTATCTGTGCCCCTCATGATTTTATAAACCTCAACGAGATCACCCCTCAACCTCCTACAGCTGGGCGAAAAAAGCCCCAATCTTTCCGGTCTATTTTTGGATCTCAAACCGTCCATTCCCGGCAACATCCTAGTAAATCTTTTCTGAACCGTCTCCAATTTAATAATATCCTTCCTACAACAGGGCAGCAAGAACAGCACGCTGTAATCCAGAACAGGCCCTAACCAATGTCCTTTACAGCCTCAACATGACGTCGCAACTCTTATGCTCAAAGGTCTGAGCTTTGAGTTGATAACTTCAACTGAATAAACTGAGAAATGTTATCTGACCATTGTCAGACTCTCTCAAACATTCAGCTGCTGAGATTGTTAATAGTAATTGAGATTTATGAAATGGTCTTTAGTCTCCTGTCCAAAGAGAATGCTGGAGTTATTGAAGAAAATGTGTTCCCTAGCTCATTCTGTGATGGTAGTGTATATTATCTGTGTCTTTTTCAAAATGTAAGGACCAATTCAGGAAACAAGCTGTGGTTTCAATATGGATCATTCTGTCAACCAGAATAATTTTGTCTTTCTGTTTGTCTGCCATAAATCAGTTTCTACCTGCATGCATCAGGACACCCATTGTGGTTTGAATTCAATCATATGAGTAAATAAATGGGAGGGAGTAGAAGGGATTCCATTAACTTTGGCTGCTGCTATCTCTTGAGACATTAAATTCTGTCAACTGTCTCGTGGCTGACCTCTTGAACATTTTCTCATCTTCAGCTCGTTGTTGTTTGTTTCCCAGTTGTAAGTCCAACTGCTCTGTGTCGGCCTGAAAATCTGACCTGTTGTCATGTTCAAAGTTATTGGAAATATGATGCCCACTGTTTTCAGAATCTGTTCATCAGACTAGATTAGAGAAAAGATGTGATTGTAAAAAAATCCAACATTGAACAGAACGTTAGTAAGTATTAATAAATATCATTGCATGAAGTTAATGAACAGTAGGAATTTTAACATGGTGATTAACCACACACCAGATTGGGTTCATTCTGTGTCCCTTTTAACTCTTGAGTTGATGAGACTCCTGTTCAGACCTTTGGAATGTAACCTGATCTGTTTGCAATGATTTTCAAACAGTTCCAACTCAGTGTGTTGCAATCAAGAATTTGCGGCAGTAAGTGGTCCCTAATTTCATACTAAATGGATAATCTCAGCAAGATTTCAAGCATGACATGTTTTCTTTAAAAAAGGTAACGAAAGTATATGCATTTATATCATGCTCTCATGCCTTTCTAGGCCTCCAGACATCTAAATATTCTTTACAGACATTAAAGTACTTTTATTTTTTTAAGGCAGGAAATGCAAGGGACAGTATTCAATGTACCCATAAACAGCAATGTGATAATGCCTAGATTTATTTTAACAATGTTGATTTAATGTTAGAATTGATAAATACAGGCCCTGACAGTGAAAAGAAATCAGATGCACCTTTTTAGAATATTTTCAGGGCATCTTTTATAACTACCCAAGAGGACATTCAGTCCTCAGTTTATCATTTCATCCGTTAAGATGCAGTACTGACCGTTTTGCCATCCAGCTGTTCTCCACCTAGAATCTGTGCTCAGATCTCCTGGGAATAACTCAAAACCACAACATTTTAACTTATGAGGAAAGAGTCCTACACTTGATCCATAGCTACCAGATTTTATTAAAATATTATTGAACAATAATGTCAGAGAGCCGCAGCAGAGATACTGCTATGTCACTTGAGTTAAAACCAATAAAAGGCAGCATAGACCCACCAAGTGGGGATGAGACGCTATAATTGTGAAGAGACAAGAAGTTAGTTTTTTTTCCATTCCTCTGGAGCTGAAAAGGTTAAACACGTGACCTGCTGGACTTTATGAAGACTTACAGTGAAACATATAAAATTTGATGTTTTTTTCCTCTGTTTGGTTGAAACGCTCATAAGAAACGAGGATTTAAGATGATCACATACCTGATTAAGGGACAGCTTGTAAAATATTTGATGAATGAGTGATCAAAAAGATATTTCCCTAGGACAAAGTGTTCTTAAAGTGGGCTGCTTTAGCTGTTTTTTATGAGAATTGCTAATTTCAAAAGAAGAATAATGATGGCAATAGAAGTTGAGAAAAAAGAGATTATTGTTGGTAGATACAGATGGAGCATTTCAGTGTTATGACCTCTCTGATACAAATTTGTACCTGTTGAGTATGTGAGTTGGGATGTTATGTTGAGGCTGTACAGGATATTGATGAGGCCTCTTCCGGAATACTGTGTCCAGTTCTAGTCTCCCTGTGATAAGAAGGAGATTATTACGCTCAACAGGGCTCAGAAGAGATTTGTCAGGATGGTGTTGGGAATGGAGGGTTTGAGTTATAAGGAGAAGCTGGAGCATTCCACTCTTTCACTGGAGGTTGAAGAGGGACCTTATAGATGTTTATAAAATAACGAGGGGTATAGATAAGGTGAATGGCAGGTGTCTTTTACCTAGAGTGGGGGATTTCAAGACCGGGGGAATATTTTTAAGGTGACAGTAGAAAGATTTTAAAAAGACGTCAGGTGCAATTGTTTTTACACAGTGAGTCGTTCGTGTGTGGAATGAACTTCCAGAGGAAATGGTGGCTGTGGGCCATTTAAAAGACATTTAGATAAATACATGAATAAGAAATGTTTGGAGGGATATGGACCAAGCGCATGCAGTTGTGATTATGGTCAGCATGGACAGGTTGGACCGATAGGTCTGTTTCTGTGTTGTATGACTCTAAGTTAGAAACGGTGTGAGAATTTTTTTTATTGTTCTGAGCCTGGGTGACCACAGCAGAAAATCGACTTGTTCTCCAGTGTTGAAGTTCACTAAAAAAAAATCTAATAATCTTAGTCCATTCTTTCTTGTATTTGTAACTGGCAATAATTTTTGAAGATTCATTTGCAGGTCTTTTGGTCAGATTTGTAGGTTGGAAAAGGATAGCTCCTCCTCCCCCCCCACCCCCGCCACACTAAAAAAAGAGAACAGAGGTGAACAAAGAACTAGAGTGCTGTGGAATTACTTACCAGCAATGTTTTAGTAGAAAAGAGCTGGGATTGTATCTGAGTAGCTAGTAACAGAAATCCAGCAAACGCATTTTCAACAGAAAAGTTTGAACTGTATGAATGTGCAAAGTCACTTAGGCAGCCCCAGATGCACAAAAATCGAATGAGGAGAGTATATTAGGAAGAGTGGTTTAAAATCTTGGATAAAAGGTGTAGGTTTAATGGAGGATTGAGGCCACTGAAGAATTTGCCCACCAGGAGGAAAATGCTAAATCTTTTCCCATCGTCTCTCACTTTGATGAGTGCAACATTACGGCTTTCTGTCATGTGCGTTAGGGAAACCTATCTGAAGTTTTGTATTCACAGGTTTAGTTTTCAGTCAAACTTTTAAGATGCATCTTCAAGCTTTGAAGTTGGGGAGTGGGGGGGGAGAATCTCAGGTCCATTGAAATCGCACAAAGAGGAAAGCTGGAGAATTAACAATAAAGCCAGAATTCTTAAAGGACTGCCTCAGGCAATACTTAGATGGATAAACGCCTCCTATATATGACTGCAATGCTGAGAAAGCACACTGTGAGGCTGAAAAAAAAAGTCTTTTTTGGAAACTATTTCAACAAGAAATTTATAATGCATTTCTTCCAGTTTGAAAGGTGAAGGATCCAATTTTTTTCCCTCAGTTTGACCCAAATATTATAAGTAGAAATAGCTAAGGTATGTTTAGATACTGTATTCTGCGTAAAGATGCTTATGTGTTGTGATGATAGCATCTTCAGTGAACAAGACTTGTCCAAGAAATTCTCTTCATTCAATTGGCTTCTCAACCTCTGGTTGTTGTGTTTATTTCTGATGCGGCAGCCTGCTGTTCGAGCTGTTTAGAAAGTTGTATTGTTTACCGTTAAGTGCTGAAGAGTAAGAAATAAGGAATCAATTGTGTTATACAAACTAAAAACCGAAAGAACTGTGGATGCCGTAAATCAGGAACCAAAACCAAAGTAGCTGGAAGAGCTCAGCCGGTCTGGCAGTGTCTGTGAAGGAAAAAAATCAGAGTTAACGTTTCAGGTCCGGTGACCCTTCCTCAGAACTCAGAACATCAATCATGTAATTATAGCAACAGGCCTCATGTTGACTGCAGCTTCTTTATAAAGGTATTTTAGCTCAATGGGCTGGACAGCTAGTTTGTGGTGCAGAGTGAGGCCGACAGTTTGGGTTCAATTCCTGCAGCAGCTCACATTACCATGAACATCGCACTGTTTCAACTTCACTTGAGGTGTGGTGACCCTTGGGTTACACCACCACCCAGGTGCCTCTCTCTAATGGGAGAGCTGCCCCGTGGTCCAATATGATGACTTTACCTTTTACTTCTTATTGCCCCTGCAGCCAGTCACTTTATCGAGTTAGCAAAAAGGCATACTGAAATGACTCCACAGAGACTGGTATCCCTTCACCAAGTCCCCCCTTACTTACTAAATAATAACCGAGAGAACTGCAGATGCTGTAAATCAGAAACAAAACCAGAAATTGCCGGAAAACCTGAGGAAGGGTCACCCGACCTGAAACATTAACTCTGATTTCTCTTCACAGATACTGCTAGACCTGCTGAGCCTTGCTAGCAATTCCTGCTTTTGTTCACCCCTTATTTACAGGTGCTTAGTGCATGAGGAGGCTCCTAGAGTGAACAGAATCCCTGGCGCTCCTGTTTATATCTGTCAGCCACATCTCCCTGATTGGGGCTGTTAACCTGGTCCAATCAGGGAACTCACATTCTATGAGATTCACCTGACCTTGTTCCAATTACTGCAGATAGAAGCACTCATTTTGCAAACAGAAACCCCTTACTTGTTATTTAATTCACTCATGGCAAAGCACGCATCTTTGGCTGGGTTAACATTTATTGCCTGTCCCTAGTTGCCCTTGAGAAGGTGGTGGTGAGCTATCTTCTGGAATTATTGCAGCCCACGAATTGTTGAAAGAATCACAATGCCAGTAGGGAGGGCCTTTCAAAGTTTTGACCCAGCAACCATCGTCTGTGCCATCAGTTTAACCTAAATGGCGATGCATTCCTTTGTTGACTTGGTCGTCTGAATCCTTCAGCTGATGCAGCTCTGTGAAGTGCATATGCTTTGAAGATTGTTTGAACTTTCCACCAGCTAATTGTCTTACTGAAGTGGATCAAGGACAATTCCCATAAAGATGCTGATGCTCCCTTTTTAAATGATTATGTGTCTTTGCATATCCAACATCTGCAAAAATGCAAGTTCACGACTGTTAACGGAATGACTTTTTTCTGCACTTAACTCACTGGATACACATCTCCTTGATTTCATAATTCCAGAGAAGAAGCATTCTTATATATCACAGCTTCCATAATAAAGAAAAATGTTTTGCACAAACTGGCAAAAAGAATTTTTAGGTAACATTAATTCAGTACCTGAGCAGGAATAAAGGCAAACAACAGATTTACAGTAATTTGCAGAACCAAGACATTCCACCTGGAAAAAGCAAATAACAATCAGGTCTCCTGGCTGCATTTAAACTGAGAACAAGACAGTCCCTGAGACAAACGATAATTATGCATGTTTGCTGTTTCACTTCTATGGGGTCTGCTGCCAACACACACTGTCTCTCCTCCTCTTCCATCTCTGCTTCAGCAGTATTACTCAATTTGAGCCAACCTGTTTGAAACATACGTTATAACAGCTTGGAAGCTCCACTAATGAAGGAAGGAAATTAAATCTCTGCCTACCATGGTAGTAGCATTCTGTCAAACATCCACAGGACATCTCAAAAGACATATTTTTCTAAAGGAAGCATCTCATGTAAGTGTTGAAGTTGATGTTGGTTTTGCAAAATGGTAACTCGCAAATAATAGTTAGCAACGACAACAACAGCCTCGTAGCATGTCAATGTATCACCCGTAGGGTTATTTCATACACTGGACTAGATTTAAATCTTAAAAACAAAGAAACAAACAAAAAAAAGTGAACAAGCTGGAAGAACAGCAGATAACCAGGTGTAGAGCTGGATGAACACAGCAGGCCAAGCAGCATCAGAGGAGCAG
>JAHRHZ010000100.1:3753748-3805897 GCA_024137785.1 Ginglymostoma cirratum
CAGCCTTTCTGCTCCTCTGATGCTGCTTGGCCTGCTGTGTTCATCCAGCTCTACACCTTGTTATCTCAGATTCTCCAGCACCTGCAGTTCCTCCTATCTCTGGAAGAACAGCACCTTATTTTCCGCTTGGGGACCCTGCAGCCCTCTAGACTCAATATTGAGTTCAATAATTTTGGGACCTGAACTCTCCCATGTCCTAGCTCCCAATCCAACACACCAGGCCTTGTTATCACATAGCCTGCCATTACACACTACCTGTTGTTAGCCACTAACAGTCTCCATTAACAGCCATTCACCCTTCTAGCCAGAACATTATCCACTCCTTTGTCTGTCCAACTGTTACTTCTCTCTCTTTGGGCTCTGTCCCCACCTATCATTTATTCCTGATCCCCCTCCCCCCCCACCCTATCTTCTGCACATAAAGTCTCATTTTCCCAGCTACCATCAGTTCTGAGGAAGAGTCACCGGACCCGAAACATTTACTCTTATTTCTCTTCACAGATGCTGCCAGACCTGCTGACCTTTTCCAGCAACTTCTTTTTTTCTCCTGACTTCCAGCATCTACAGTTCTTTTGGTTTTTACACAATTGTTAATTCTTGCCATTTCGTTTTGTAAAGTGTAGAATGTACCCTGATAGCTATCTGACTCCAGGTTCACTTTTTGGTCACTTTATTCAATGACAATCAGCATATTGGACCCTGGGTCTATCAGATGAGGTGAAGCTGTGTGAAGCTGTGATTCATGTCCTCAGTGCTGTTTTCAGTCTGAAAGTTGAATGGAACACTAACCTGGGACTTGACCAACATTTTGGAGAAACATTCGAGAGGAGAGTTGACGGAGCAGGTCAAAATCGTGAGCAAACTGGATAGAGAGAAACTGTTGCCATCAAGAATGGGAAGATGCAGACAGAAGGTGATTGGCAAAGACAACAATGATGACAGGAGGAAATCCTGATTTTTTTTTTGTGCAGTGAGTGGTTAGGATTTGGAATCCACTGTGAGATGGCGTGGTGTGGACAGATTCAGCTCTAGCATTTTATAAGGAATTGAAACATTATCTGTAAAGGAAAGATCTGCAGGGGAAAGGTATGGAAGGGGCACTAGGTGAATTTCTCTTGCAGAGAGCCAGCGAGGAGATAAAGACAGGATTGCGAGAACTATTCCACAATTCCATGATTCTACTCTCTGTAAAGAAGGAAAGTTTCATGGAAAAGTTGCACACCGAGTGAAAGTCAGTCTCTGGGCACATATTGTAGTGATTGTAAGAACATGGTGACAGGATAGCAGCCTCTGTGGAGTTATTTCACAGACAACCACTTAATTCCAGATAAAGGTGACATTTGAAGCTCAGAGTTTGAACTCGTACACTTTCAACATCTTTAGTCTCTCCCTAGACTCATATATAATCAAACAGTTGCAATGTATGGGAATTGTGTCAATTTCATTTTTGCCAAGTGGCTGATAAGGTGGTTGACTGGAACAAAAAAAAATTGTAAATATCATTCTGGTGCATTGCAAGGTGTTCTTCTGATGCTGAGGCTCTGGCTATACTCATGAGGTGGTCCCATTTTGCAACAAAGCTGTCCTGACAACCCGTTAAACCAGCATTTTCTCTCTGCTACAACAACAAATAGCATGCTTTTTTTAAAGTTACCGAAAGACAGCAACGTGTCCCACCCTGCTTTATAAGAACGTTATGAATAAAAATTTGAAGAAGTTATATTTCAAGGTGAATTTCAAAGAGGGAGAAGTGTAGAGGGGCTTAGGGAGGGAATTCCCTCAGGATCAATGAACTCCAATGTGCATGGGAGGTCAAATTTGGAGAAGCGCAGCTATATCAAAGCCTTTTTTGCGTTCTGTCAAAATCATGGACTAAGCCAGCATTTGTTGACCATTCCTTCTTGAATTGCTGCAGCCTGTGTGGTGTTATGTCAGGTTATTTGAGGATCTGGATCCAAAAACAGTAAAGGAATGAGATAGTAGGAACTGCAGATGCTGGAGAATCTGAGATGACAAGGTGTGGAGCTGGATGAACACAGCAGGCCAAGCAGCATCAGAGGAGCAGGAAAGCTGACGTTTTGGGTCTAGACCCTTCTTCAGAAAAAAATTTTTTAAATTTTTCTGAAGAAGGGTCTAGGCCCGAAACGTCAGCTTTCCTGCTCCTCTGATGTTGCTTGGCCTGCTGTGTTCATCCAGCTCTCCACCTTGGTACAACAGTGAAGAAATGGCAATTTATTTCCAAGCAAGGACACCGTTGGCTTGGAGTGAAACTCCAAGAAAACAGTGATGTTCCCAGCATCTGATGCCCTTGTCCTTCCGGGTGAGTTTATAGAGTTGAATGAGATGATAACCACAGGGAGGGGTGCTGTAGAAGAGGGATTTGAAATCAAAGGGCGAAGTTGTTAAAATTGTCGGTGTTGTCAGAATCTGGAAGTAGCGAGGGTCACCGAGCACCAGGGCCATGGATGAATAAGAGCTGCAAGCTCACGCAGCACATTTTGAAAGAGCTCAAGTCTTTGTGAGGTGGGAATTGAAAGTGGACCAGGTGTGCATGGAATAATCCAATCCAGCAGACGAGCTGAGGCAGAGTCAGAATTAAGTGAAAGAGACAGTAAGGGGACTTGATGCTGAAACAGATATGTGTTTGGAAGTTCATCCTGGAGCTGCAGTTAACACCAAATTTACAAAGAGTTTGGTTCAACTTCAAACAATTGCCAAGTGAAGGGAATGTTGACTGAAGTAATGAAGTTTGTTGCAATTTCCCAACATTTGGTTGATGGAAATTTCTGCTGAGTCAAATCTTAACATCTTAGAAACCACGTGAAAAAATCAGAGTCTGAGAATGGCAAGAGAAGTGACAATGAGCTAGAGCTGAGTATATCTAATGCATTTGGAACCTGATCTTATTTTTGATGATCTAGCCATTTAGAATGTGCAAGGATGACTTCATGGACATTTTTGAAATCTTAGACCAAATCAAGAGAAATTATTTCCGATGATTTTAGTTTAGTCTGGGATTGGATGACTTTATCTAAATCTTAAAATCAAGAGTGAAAATATGAAATGCTTCTGCATAATTAATCTTAAAACCATGAAATATAGGAGCAGAACTAGGCCATTAGGCCCATTAAGTCTGCTCTGCCATTCCATCATGCCAATATGTTTCTCAACCCCATTCTCTTGCCTTCGCCCTGTACCCTCTGATCTACTAATTAGTCAAGACCCTATCCATGTCTGTCTTAAATGCACTCAATAACTTGCCCTCACAGCCCTCTGGTTGAAAAAATTCCTCCTCATCTAAGTTCTAAAGGATCATCCCTTCGATCTGAGACTGTGCCTTCAGTTCCTAGTCTCTCCAAGTAGTGGAAACATCTTCTTCATGCCCACTCTATCCAGGCCTCTCAGTATTCTGTAAGCTTCAATCAGATCCCCGCTCCCCTCTCCGCAACCCCCCCCCCTCCCCACCGCTGCCCCATCCTTCTAAACTCACTGAGTACAGACCCAGAGTCCTCAACCACTCTTCATATGACAAGTCCTTCATTCCTAGGATCATTCTTGTAAACCGCCTCTGGACCCCCTCCAATGGCATCACATCCTTCCTTAGATGTGGGTCCCAAAACTGCTCACAATAGTCTAAATGCGGTCTGACCAGAGCCTTATACAGCTTCAGCAGTTCATTTCTGCTCCTGTCTTGTAGCCCTCTTGAAATGAATGCCAACATTGCATTTGGCTTCCCAATTGCCAATTGAAACTGCATGTTAACCTTGAGAGAATTCTGAACAAGGACTTCCAAGGTCCTTCTTTGCTTCAGATTTCCAAAGCCTTTCCGCATTTAGAAAATAGTCTACACCTTTATTCTTCCCACCAAAGTACATAGCCTCACACTTGCCACATTCAATTCTATCTCTGCCACTGCTTTTACCACTCTCCTAGCCTATCCAAGTCCTTCTGCAGCCTCCCCACTTCCTCATCACTGCCTGCCCCACCACCTATCTTTGTGTCATCTGCAAGCTTAGCAACAATGCCCTCAGTTCCTTCACCCAGATAATTAAAGTATAACATGAATAGTTATCTTCTCAATCTTGGAACTGCACTAGTCACCATCTGCTATCCTGAAAAAGACCCTTTATCCCTACTGTCTACCCTTTGCCAGTCAGCCAATCCTCTATCCATGCCAAGAATTTTCCCCTAACACTATGGGCCCTTATTTAGCAGCCTCCTGTGTGGCACCTTTTCAACAGCCTTTTGAAAATCCATTTCGATCACTCCCATTGGCTCTCCTTTGTCTACATTACTCATTACCTCTTCAGAGAATCCGAACAGGTTTGTCAGGCATGACCTCCCCTTGACAAAGCCGTGCTGACTCAACCCCATTTTACCATGCACTTCCAAGTACTCTGCGACCTTATCCTCAATAATAATGGACTCTAAAATCTTACCAAACATCAAGGTCAGATGAACCAGCCTGTAGTTTCCTGTATTCTGTCTCCCTCCTTTCTTAAACAGGGCGTTACATTAGTGATTTTCCAGTCCTCTGGGACCTTCTCTGACTCCAGTGATTCCTGAAAGATCACCAGCAATGACTCAGCCATTTCCTTCAGAACTCTGGGGTGTAGTCCATCTGGACCATTTAAATCTGGACTGATTTACCCACCTTCAGACCTTTCAGCTTCCCCAGCACCTTCACCTCAGTAATGGCCACAATTCTCACCTCTACCCCAATTTTCTTGATGTTCTGGTGTGCTGCTGGTGTGTTCCACTGTGAAAACTGATGCAATATATCTAATCAGTTCCTCTGTCATTTCTTTGTTCCCCGTTACTACTTCGCCAGCCTCATCTTCCAGTGGTTCAATGTCCACCCTTGCCCCTCTCTTTACCTTCTCGATGTCTAAAAAAACTTGCAACCATCTATAATACAGTTATGACTGATTCAAGCTTCTCCCTCGCAAACTACAGGGTGAATTCTATCATATGATGGTCAGTGCCACCAGGGGTTCTTTCACCTTAAGCTCCCTAATTATGTCTGCCTCGTTATACATCCCCAAATCTAGAATTGCCTATTCCTAGTGGCTCAACACAAGCTGCTCCAAAAAATCATCTTGTAAACATTCCACAAAGTCCTTTTCTTGAAGTCCGTTACCAACCTATTTTTCCCAGACCACCCACATATTGGAGGCCCCCATGATTATTGTAATAATGCCTTTCTTACATGCCTTTCGCATCTCCTGATTTATTTTTCTACCCCATTGCCTGACTACTGCTAGGAGACCTGTGCACAACTCCCATCCGGATCTTTTTTGGTTCCTTTCTGGTTCCTCAACCCTACCCACACAGATTCTATGCCTTCCAACTCTATGTCACTTGCAATTAATTTAACTTCATTTTTTACTAACAAGGCAACCCTACCCCACCTGCCCATCTGCCTGTCCTTTCGATCGGATGTGTACCCTTGGATATTTAGTTCCCAGCCCTGATCCCCTTGCAGCCACGTCTCTGTGATAGCCGCAGATGTTACCAGACCTGCGGAGTATCATTTCCAGCTATTTCTGATTATGTTTAAAATGTCCACTCTTATTTTCAAATCTCTGCCTCTCTTGACCGCAATAAATATTCTCTTACAACCCTCCTGAGTATCTGCTTTTCCTCCAATTCTGGCATCCTGTGTATTCCTGCTGCACCATGGAAGGATGTGACTTCAGATGTCAGACCTTTTAAGCTGCAGCTGTTATCAGCAGCATTATTAGATGTGTCATTCTTCCTGCGTGAATGCTGTGTCTCTTTTGATTGCGTGAATGTGAACCTTTGTTTGAACTACATTGGTTTTCAACGTTCACTGATAAATTCTCTTTTTGCAGCTTGGACCAGGCCAGTTGCCTGCAATTTAAAATAAATATTATGACTTTCTTCCTTCTTTTCCTTTGTGTCTTTCAACTGAAGCAAGCAGTGTGCCATTTTGGTGTCTCATTTTCTGAGAGCAGATGTCAATAAACTTCTATGCTGCCTTCTGGTAGCACAGTGGCCCGTCGCGTATGGCTCATTGTAGCCCGACTCATCGTTCAGGGCTCTGGCCTCGCCTCTCCTCCTTAACTATTGACGTAAATGTAAGTGTCTCTTTCAAGTGTGATTCTAGCCTTTTGGTTCGAGCTTAACAATTTGCCTTTCTCTGAGGCATAAAAGCACTTGATTCGTTGCTATCACAACTGAGTCCATCCTGCTACAACAGCTATATTCCTTGGTGACAGGATTTGCTTGGGTTTGATGTAAAAATGGAAACGTTCCTAGCGGCTTTGCTGATCACCACCAGCCATAAGCAGAATCCATCATTTCATTCTTTCAAACACCACCCAGTTGGCTGGTGCCATTAGTAGCTACAACACTAATTTTTACAAAGGTGACTTTTGTCCGTTGCTTTCTTTACTCACCTGGGTGAGTTGTGCTGAGGGAACTCTCATCCTTTTGGATATTCATTTGGGAACTTTGAAGCATCCATTGAACAAGGAATCCTCTTCAGTTTCCGAACTGTACTTCCTCCTGGCTTTTCCTTTGCTTCCCTTCTCCTTCCCCATTGAACTTCATGAGAAGGAAGCACAAAAAACAGACTTTAATTTGTTGAATAAACCAAGATTAGCGTTAAATAAAACAAGAAAGGCATAACAACAATGGACAAATTGTTCAAGGAGCCAGCTGCAAGATTCAAGGGCAAAACTTATCACGGATGTCATGCTCACTCACATAACCATCAGTGGAAATGTATTCCCAAAGAAGAAGACTATATTATCATTCAGACCCGAATTGGAGCCCATGGATCTCTGTACGAATCTTAGTGTAGACAATAACAACTGCATTTATGTTCACAAATTTACCATAAATCATATATGAATATCAGACATACCTGCATACAAAGACATCTTTATACATTTTTTTTCTAACAGAATTGGTATCCACCATATTTTTTCAGCTGTAGAATATTGTTTGGTACAATGTTTGTTTCCCTCTTGCATGGTGCAAAGTGCAATAATTTTGCAGTTTAAGGTAATTCCAATTGACCCGGTAAAAGTTATTTACTGAGAAATGATATCAGTCCGGCTGATTGAAAAGGTGGCATTTTCTGATTGGACTGGCTTGACTCCAGAACAGTTAGCAGATCTTGCCGGCTTCAACTTGTATTGTTTGAAACAAGTTCAATTAGAGCTTGGAGCTGGATGACAATCAACTGTTAGATTTTGATCCATGATTCGGTTGCAATAGAGAGTGACTAATTCACCCATGCCGTTCTGTTCATTCAGTTGTACTGTCAAACGTGGGCATCAGCAAAACAATGAGGGAACAAGAAACTGACATTTCCATTTTGACACTAAACTTGTAGGTGTGAGTGAACATTGCTTTGGGTGGCTATGTATTTTGGAAGCAGAATTTGAGATAATGAAATTTTACATTTGTCCAGACAAAGCACTCAGAGAATAAACGGTTTGAGTTCAAATGCACAAGCATTGTTGTGAGAAATGGAAACACATGATAACACACATCGTTAAATCAAGTCGACACCACAAATGAAGAGGGCTGGTTAGGTCACTTTTCTGGACTGCGAGTTAGTGACACTAACAGCATGGGTCAAATTCCTTCACCAGTTGAGGTCACTATGATGGTCTTGCCTTCTTGATCTTTGCCCCCTGCCTGCAGTGTGGTAACCCCTCAGGTTAAAAACACCACCAGTCAGATTTCTCCAAATGAGAGAGCAGCCCTAAGATCGGATCAGGCTGTGATGACATTTTATACTTGTAAATTGGACTGACGTTTTTCTTTATTTATAACTTGGATCTTCTCACTTATGTGATTGTTCAGTTCTTTCAAGGCACCCTCCTCACTCAGTCTCTTTGTACAAAGGTACTGCCCTGAAACATGCTGTAAATACAGATCAAAGGAAAAGAGCCAAAAAAGAAACAATGACTTACTGAAATGTTTCAAGTCACGATAGAAAGGGTCACCTATGAACATACAACCTTAAAACGGCCTGTTTTGCCATTCTGATAATCCTCGATCACACTTAGTGTCATAGAGAGTTATACAGCACGGAAATAGATCCTTTGGTCCAACTCATCCACACCGACCAGATATCCCAATCTGACCTAGTCCCGTTTGCCAGCACGAGGCCCATATCCCTCTAAACTGTTCCTATTTATGTACCCATCCAGATGCCTTTTAAATATTGTCATTGTGCCAGCTGCCTCTACTTCCTCAGGCACCTTGTTCCATACATGCACCACTCTGGTCGCCTCATCAAATCTTTCCCCACTCAACCTAAACCTATGCCCTCCAGCTTTGAACCTCCCCACCCCAGAAAAAAGACCTTGTCCAACTCCAGTGCTCCAAGGATTTCCTGCCTTTTCCCAATAAGCTTTGATTCCATTACTGGAAAAAAAAATTGGTCTATTGCCACCTTGAATATGCTTAATGACCCAGCCTCAGCAGATCTCAGGGGTTAAAAGTTTCACAGATTCACAACACTTAAGAGAAGAAATTCCTCCTCATCACTGTCTTAAATGAGTCTACCTCTTACTCTTAGATTATGCCCTCCAACACGGGGAAACAACCTGTCAGAATTTACCCTGTCAAGACCCTGAAGAATTTTGGTTTTTCTCAATAATGTATCTCTTATTCCAAAGTCCAATGAGTATAGATCCAACCTACTCAAACTCTCTTCATAAGCCAGTCCTCCATACTAGGGATCAACTAGTGAACCTTCTCTAGACTGTCTCCAAAGCCAATATATCTTTCCTTAGATAAAGGGACCAAAACTGTTCACATATTTGAGCTGTGGTCCAACTAATACATTATAATTTTATCAAGGCTTCCCTATTTTTATAATCTATACCTTTTGAAATAAAAATCAGTATTCCATTTGCCTTCCCTATTATCTGCTGAACTTTGCTTGCTAGCTTTTGATGATTGAAGCTCGAGCACGCCCAAAGCCCTGTGTGCTGTAGCTTTCAGCAGTCTCTCTCCATTTAAATAATATTCAGTTTCTCCACGCTTCCTGCCAAAGTGCATAACCTCACATTTTCCCATACTATATTCCATTGGTCAGTTTTTGCATTCTCTCTACATTCCTCTGCACACTCTGTGCCATGCTGACTACTCACCTGCCCACCTCGTTTTGTATCATGTGCAAACCTGGCTACGGTACATTCAGTGTCCAAATCCAAGTCATGAATGCATCCTGTTGCACTCAACCAGCTACATGTTGCCATCCAGAAAGTGTCTCCCTTATCTCAACTCCCTGTTTTCTAATGGTTAACTAATCCTCTGTCCATGTGAATGTACTACCTCCAACATCATGGGCTGTTATCTTATTAAGTAGCCTAATGTGCACCATCTCATCAAATGCCTCTGTAACCCAAATATATTACACCCAATGCTTTTTCTTTGCTTGTTACCCCTTCAAAATATTCTAACAAATCTGTCAGATATGTTTTTTTCCTTTCGTGAAGCCATGCTGACTCTGTTTGATCAAACAACGTGTTTCTAAATGTGCGGCTAATCTATCCTTCATAATAGACTCCAACATTTTCCCAGTAACAGACATTAAGTTAGCTAGCCTATTGTGCCTTTTTTGTCTTTGCCTGTTTAAATAGAGATATTACATTGGCAATTTCTAATCCTCTGGGACTCTTCCAGAACCTAAGACTCTTGGAAAGTTTCAACCAGTGTGTCTGCTATCTCTTTAGCTGTTTCTTTTAATATCCTAGGGTGTATCTCAAAAGGTCCCGGAATCTTAATGGTCTTTAGCCCTATTACTTTCCCCAGTACTGTTTCCCTAGTGATAGATATTGTATTTATTTCCTCTTTTCCTGCTTGAATAAATATTCATTGTAGTGCCATTTGTGTCTTCCACTGTAAGGGCGCATTGAAATTATTTATTCAACTCCTGTGCCGTTTCCACGATCCCCATTTGTATTTTCTAAGCCTCATTCTTGCAGAGGCCGATGTTCACTTTAGCTTCTGTCTTCCTTTTCGTATATTTAAAGAAGCTCTTGCTATCAGTTTTGATGTTGCTTGCAAATTTACCCTCAAGGGTTAGCTTCTCCCTCTTTATTATATTTTTGGTTGTCTTTTGTTGGTTTCTAAAACTTCCCCAGTCACCTGGCTCACTAGTAACCATTGTTACATTGAGCAAAAACAAAACTTGAAGGGTCACTGGATCCGAAACATTAACCCTGCTTTCTCTCTACAGAAGCTGCCAGACCTGCTAAGTTTTTCCAGCAATTTCTGATTTTATATCTTTGACGTATTGTATCTCTTTCCTTTCAATTTGGTGCTAATCTGAACTTCTCTTGTTAACAATGGATGGCTTACCCCTCTCCTAGAATCCTTCGTTCTCACTAGAATATATTTTTGATAAGTAGGATGAGTGAGATTTTTTTTAAAAAATCAGAAAAACGGGCTGTCTAAGTGAGAACAGTTTAAGACAAAAATGGGATGAGATTTGTTACCTTTAAAAGCACTCAGCTTCCTTGTCAAGAGCAGAGGCTTTTCCTTGGGAGGAAGACCACTAGCATTGGTGAACAGTAGGCACATGCTCCTACAGATGGAACTGTCCCTGAGCGCGGCAAACCCCCAGATCTCAACTTAACATAAAGAATGCATCACCTTACCACTAATAGAGGTTCAGTGATATACATGGATGGCTCTTATCCTCTGCAGTTTCACCTGCAAGGAAACATCATGGACAGGTCCTTAGACAGCACCCTCCAAACCCACAACCACTTCCATCTAAAAGGAGAAGGGCAGCAGATACATGGGAATGCCACTCACTGCATCATCCTGACCTAGAAATATATCGTCGTTGCTTCACTGTCACTGGGACGAAGTCCTGGAATTTCCTCCCTAAGGGCACCACGGGTCAACTGTCAACACGTGGACTGCAGCGGTTCAAGAAGGTAGCTCATTACCACCACCTTCTCAAGGGGGCAACTAATAGGCAAAACATTCTGGCCTCGCCAGCAACACCCATGTCCCACTGGTGAATAAAACAAAAGATCAATATCCTTGTATTTTTAGTTTAAAGAAAGTAGACTGTAAGTTACCATAAATAATATAGTCTGTGAAGAAACCAGATGATACCATGGTTGCAAATCACTGAGACCTTTCGTAAACTGGCAATGATTTCCACAAGTTTGAATTATCATGAGGATTGATACATTTCCATCAAAATAGTCACTTTGCATGCATGCCTGACTCCCCGAGTACAACAGTCACTGACAGGAGACAGTAGGAACTGCCGATGCTGGAGTCTTAGATAACAAGGTGCAGAGCTGGATGAACACAGCAGGCCAGGCAGCATCAGAGGAGCAAAAAAGCTGACATTTTGGGTCTGGACCCTTCCTCAGACCCTTTCTGAAGAAGGGTCCAGACCCGAAACATCGGCTTTCCTGCTCCTCTGATGCTGCCTGGCCTGCGGTGTTCATCCAGCTCTACACCAAGTCACTGAAAGAACTTCACTTTGTGTGGGTCTGGGCAGTGTCCTCAGACCAAGGTGGGGGAAGGATTGTGAAAGTTTTAAAAACCAACAAAAGACAACCAAAAACAAAATAAAGAGGAAGAAGATAACCTTTGAGGGTAAACATGCACAGTAAGGGGCATTAGCCTGGGCTTGAATGCTGCGGTGAGAGACCGGTGCTGCAGCAAGTAGGAACTAAAACACTATGTTCATCGTATATCAGAGACAAGCCCAGTTGATCTCTCATCTTTTTTAGACTGTGTTTCACTGAAAGAGATGTGCATGGCGTGTAACATAGAAATGAGATAAAACCTAGTTGAAGGCTGTGAGAATTTTGACATGGAAGTGATGATTGAATTTGGAAAACTCCTGCAATCTCTCCCCATCCAATCTGGAATATGAAGCTGGTCTGTGTAACAGTGATCCTGCCAGTTATCCCATCAATTGGAGTGGGGAAGGAAAGCTGCCAGCCTCTGTTAGTTCTGGCTTAGATACGACTCCCAATTTTCAGCATTGAAGTGGAATCTGGACTGCCCACTCAAAACAATTCAAGGTCAGTTAGGGATGGGCAACAAGTACTGGCTTTACCAGTGACACCTAAGAATAAGGAATTTGTTTTAAAAGCCTCCTTATGGTAACAAGTAGTGCTTCCTGGTGCTGAGCCATCCAACCACCGTGTCCCAGTGAATGGGAAGAGTCTAGCCCTGCCTCTGATTTTTTTTCTGGGATTGTAGTTTGGGGAAGAGGAAGTGACTTCAGTGATCCCTTTTTCCATCACTTGCTTGTCCATGTTTGGCTTCATCTGCTGGACAATGTAGCCAGAGTTCAGGCTGACACTCCTTCTATCAGGGAAGAGAAATTGGATATTGAGCACATTTTCACAGCAATTTACACGGGGGTTGTGAGTGGACTTACAAGGTCCAGACAGTCTTTGCAATTAGGTACTTAATTGCCCACGAAGATCCGTGAGAATTAAATTTTAACAACTGCGATGAAAATGTCTAAATATCTCGCTGAACTCTGTCCATACTCGCATTCTCAGTAGCTATCGCCACCATGACTTCACAAAGTACCCGCAAATCCTCACTCTCCATGATGGCAACTGTTTAAGAACACTTTGATTTTCTTGTATCCCTGCACTTAAGGAAATAGCCTTATTTAAGGAGGCAAGTCAGAGAGTGCTGATCCCGGTATGCCTAATTTACAATTGTCTCATGAGACAATTTTCAAATTGCTGTGAAAATGTTCTCAATATCCAATTTCTCTTCCCTGATAGAAGGAGTGTCAGCCTGAACTCTGGCTACAATAGGCTAAACAGATGGGGAATCTACTCGCTGGAGTTCAGAAGAAGGAGGGAAGATCTCATTGAAACAGATATGATTCTTACGGGCCATGACAGCAAATGCTGAGAAGATGTCTACCCTCATGGGAGACTCTAGGACCAGACGGCATAGTCTCAGAATAGAGGGCCACCAATTTGAGACTGAGATGAGGAGGAATTTCTTCTGTGAAAGTTGAGAGTCTTTGGAACTCCTTACCCCACGGAGAGCTGTGGGGAGAATCCTTTTATACGTTTACGTTTCAGACACAGTGAGAAACTGGTCCAGAAACAAACCCAAAACGTCAGCCTTCCTGCTCCTCTGATGCTTCTTGGCCGGCTGTGTTCATCCAGCTCTACACCTTGTTATACCAGAAACAAAGTTGTTACATTTGTTCGCAACAGCATTAAATTTTCAAAGACATTAAAGTTACCCAGAGAAGGTTGTCACGCTGTCCACATTTTAGTTGATGTAATGAACAAAAAAATAAGTTTGATTAAAGTGCGGCTGTAAGGTAACTCCAGTGATGCCTTCAGAATCTGGTGGAAAGTACAGACCTGGTAATTGCTTGGCACTGATTATGAAATACCGTGTTCACAACTAATTAAAGGGGGTTCATCTCCTCGAGGAGATTTTGCACAGCTTCAGTTTTGTTTTCACAGGCTGCTCTGAAAAATCCACCTAGGCTTAAGCGATAATACTGCATCTGTTCAAGTGTGAACTTTTCCAAGATCTTTTCTCAGAAGCTTTTTGTAATATTAGCTTGGCTCTTTGCAATCTTCCCTCAGAGTTTCAGTTGCTAAGCCCTCATCCCTTTCTTGCACTGAGTCGTGTAGCTGGGAATGTTTTCTGCCTGGTCCCTGTTCTGCGCTAAGACCATTGATTTTTATCCAGGATAATAATTGGGGGCACAATGGCTGATGTGTCAACATTAGTGCCAGTTTCCCCGTTAGATATTTGTGTGGGCGGCAGTCGGGGCCAATATTGAGACAGACAGAATATTGGGCAGAATCTCCCTAGTCACTGAAAGGTATCAGCAAAGGCAAGAGCGTTGGGAAAATTCCATGGGATCAGCATCAAGAGGATTCCTGACGTCAGATGCAATGAGTCCCATTTTCCATTAGTGAGTAGCGAGAGGCCTATTTTCATGCATTAACATTCTCCTTATAACACCATCTCACCCCATTGATGTGCAGTTTCCCATTCTCCCACTCAGTGGATGGAATCTCAATAGCGACAATTTCCGACATAAAAGTCAGAGCGGTAACCTGGTGAGTCCAGCTCACTGCTTGCTCCTCTAGATCTCCATTTTGAACACCGAGCACCAACACCCTCCGGGTACGCTCCATGGGCAAGCTGTAGCACGTAGCCGTTGCCCACCAGGATCCCCTTGAGAAAGCAGCGGTGCCAATTTCCCTTCGTCCAACCTGTCTGGGGCAGTTGATAAGCAACATGCAGGGCATCTGTGGACTGCCAACGCTTGACCAGGTGCATGGCTGTGCTTTAAAGATGGTGCCAGAGCCAGGAATGCCAGGAGATCTCGGCAACGGCCAGTACTTCTGCCCATGAGTAGCGGCTGAATATGATGAGCAGGATACTGTATGGACACGGTGCATAGGTAATCAGACATGTTGGAAAAAGTAGCCTGAGAAAACTCGCCAGGTCTTGCAGAGAGAAACCCTCCTTGACTCTCACAAAAGTTGACGTTTAGATGATTTTGGGTAAGGTACTGCCCATTGAGTGCAGTCAGATCCTTTGCTGACACTCAGTTCCCATTCATACAGCCAGGTGGTATACAATAGAGTTGCTGGTGCATGCAGAAATCTATTGCACCATTAGAAAGCACCTTACAAACAGGAGTAAAGAAAATGGGGAGTAGAATAAAGATCATAATGCTAGATTTCACCACGATACAATTTCACCATTATAAACTCCACCGGCGTCACAGTCGTAGTATCCCTACAGGTGAGCTAGAATTTGCAGGTTCAAGTCCCACATCTCATCTGAACAGCTTAATTAAAAACATCTATGCTCCTTTTCTTGCATCTGAGGCAACAGCCGTGGATGTTCCACTCATCATTTTATTGACAGTGATTCACTTTGATTAGAAAAATTAGGTTAAACAAATACATTCAGAGATGTATAAGTACATCTCTGGGAGGAGTGGGACTTGAAACCTAGTCTTCTGATTCGGGGGTAGAGATGCTACCACTCCGCCACGAGGGGTGTCCTCAATGGATAATACCAATTTGAACGCTCGGTTACCATGTCTTTACACAATTGCAGTAGTCTGATGCATCAGAGATTGGTAGCCAAAGTACAGAGCAAAACATCATCTGCTGTGTTATTGCAGTGTGTACTGCTTCCAAATTCTGTAAATCCATGACCGGCTGCTTACATTTTACTTGCGTTTTAATTGTCTTTCACTTAGTTCACTGGAGAATTAATCCACTTGCAAATCAATTGGATTCATCTTCTCATGAGAAAAACTACAAAGATGTGTTTAGTAAAAAATGCATTGACTCATGCAACAGGCCACACTCGATGCAAGCAAGTGCATTACTTTGTTACTGAATGATACAATGGTACAGAGAGACTTTATCTCTGCACCTCCAGCCAAATATAGAATCCCCACAATGCAGAGAGAGGCCTTGTGGCTCACAGAGTCTGGACTGACCCAGCCCCTTCCACCATAAACCTGTCCCCTCCACATTTTACCATTGTTAATCCACCAAGTCTACACTTCCCTGAATACTGGGGTAATTTAGCATGGCCAATCCACCTAACCTGCACTTCTTTAGACTGTGGAAGGAAACTGGAGCACCCGGAGGAAACCTGCACAGAACATGGGGAGAACGTGCAACACCATAGAGACAGTCACCCGAGGGTGCAATTGAACCTAATCCCTGGTGCTGTGAGGCAGCAGTGTGCCACCTTCAGTGAGATCCCTTCACTATGTTACTAACTTACATAGTCCTGGAGTCTGACTGCTGACCTTTCAAATAATCCTTCCAATTCCTGTTCTGCAGCGGCCTTGCAGTTCCCTTCTGATTTTTACTGCTCTGCCATTTTCATTCCACAAATTAATTCAGTCTGGTTTGCTTTTTTTCCCAAAGTTTATATTTAGTCTTTGCAATTGTACTGTTGATCTCATTTTATGAGATTGTATAAACACATTATACTTGTATCATGATTGCACTGCAGCTTGCAGTAAACATTTGTGTGAAATGGGTGATGAGTGAAATGAAATGCACTGCAGTCCCTTGACCTGAGGAAATTAATTTTGAATCCAGCGTAACAGAGAGAAAGCTGGTGTTGTCTGATTAGTGACTCAGCTGTTCAGTCAATAATTCTTCGACCTCAATGATATAGATAACATCAAGGCCAGAAAGAGTGATGCCTCATACTGAAAGGAGAGCAGTGTGTGACTACATTCCTTTCAACTGGGGAATTGAGATGATCAGTGATGGACTCATAATAAATTCATTGGAACTTCCTAATTGAGGAAAGGTTCAGGGAATAAGCTTTATTCAATTCCGAGAAAGAAATGTATCGTAAATCATCTGAAACGCCTTAGAGTTGGGTCAGTCTTGAAAGACCCAATTACATTTCACATCTTTGGAGTACTCAAGGGCTGCGGTTCTGCAAAGTGAGATGGTTCTAAAATGTTTGGAAGAGTCATGCTTCACGTCAAATGCAAAGGGTGTGCTGAACTTTTTGAAATGTCAGAAGTCACATGACACCAGGTCGTAGTCCTGCAGGCGTATTTAAAATCACAAGCTTTCGGAGCGTTGCTGCTTCGTCTGGTGTCTTCAGATCACCACCTTACGAGAGAGCAGTGCTCCAAAAGCTTGTGATTTTAAGCAAACTTGTTGGACTATAACCTGGTGTCATGTGACTTCCGACTTTATGCACCCCAGTCCAATGTTGGCACCTCCACATCATTGCTGAAATTAAAATGCAGTACTTTAGTTGATTCTTAATGGTTCTCCCCCACTCCTTTCTTTTATTCATTCGTGGGATGAGGCTGTTGCTGGCTGGACCAACATTTATCCCCCATTCCACAGGGCAGTTAAGAGTCAACCACGTTGCTATAGATGCAGAATTACATGTAGTCCAGATCAGGTAAGGGTGGCAGATTTTCTTCCCCAAAGGGCGTTAGTGAATTTTTCCCTAGCAACTGGCTGTAGATTCATCATCAGACTCTCAATTACAGGTTTTTGTTGAATTCAGATTCCGCCATCTGCCATGGTAGGATTCACACCCAGATCCTCATAACATTACCTGGCCCTTTGGATAAGCAGGCTAGTGATAAGACCACTAGGCCATCACCTCCACCTACAAAGTAACCTAATTAACTCTGGCAAAACTGAAGCAGCAGCGGTAAAATTATTGGATTCACAATTCCTGCTCGAAACCTGGCTTTGATCTTCCTGTCCTGTTTAACTACATTGTACTCATGCAACATCTTTATTTGTACCCTCTCTGTTCTCCCTTCTTCCTTCCTTTTGGCTTAATTAGATTTATTACTGTCACATGTACCGAGTTACAATGGAAAATGCTGGCTTACGTGCTATACAGGCAGATCATATAGAATTGCATCAGGGTAATAGAGCAGGGTACAGGATACAATGTTACAGCTGCCAAAAAGGTGCAGAGAGATCAATTTTTACATTAAAGAGGTCCATTCAAACTCTGATAACAGCAGTGAAGAAGCTGTCCTTGAATCTGTTTGTACATGTATACAAACTTTTATATCTTCTGCTTGATGGAAGAGTGTGGAAGAGAGTATAACTGCGGGGGGAGGGGTCTTTGACTATATTGTTTGCTTTCCCAATGCAGCAGGAAGTATAGATGGAGTCAATGGATGGAAGCTTGATTTTGCTTTTCCAGCCACATCAGGTGCAATTGTAAATGACGCAGCGAAACATTCCATTATAAAGTAGATGCAGGTAGAATTAGAGATGGAAAGTGTAGGCACCTGTGGGTGCTCAGGGATGGAAGGAAATGGTTTGTTCCCGGGGTGATCAAAAACATGGAAGGAAAGAGGAGGCACAAAGTCTAGAAATTGGTGATTAAGAAAATGAGTGTTTATCTGGAGACAAAAGTTTAAGGGAGTCCAGGAATATGGTGAATTCATGAATAGTCAGTCAGAGGTGAGTTGAGTGGGTGGTTTTGGCCATTTGAGGGAGAGTTGCTGAGTGCAGAGGCTAATGGAGGGAATCTATTTCAGTGACTGTCTTGAGTTGGAACTGGACTAGGGAAGGCACATCAAGGGACCAAGAAGATTTTAAAAGTGAAGGGAATGTAACAAGATAAGGTGCTCAAATTAAAAGAAGGCAGCCGAGGATGAGTGGAGGAGAGTGAAGTGTGTGATTTGATGAAAAGAACCACATCACCAACGTGATGGTCTTGGTCGGGCAAGAAGATTATGAGTCTAACAAGGCAGGGAAGCTTCAGTGAGGAATTAAATGCCACCTCTCTGCATTTCCTGCAGAAAAACAGAGAGAGAGATGGTGTCTGTGATAAACTGAGAGCTGTACTGGTGCCTGATGTGAGCGGGATTAGAAGAACACTGATAAGCATTCATTTCTTGCAGAAGAGAGAAGCGAATGGGAAAATCGGGTTGCTGGTGGTAAGGAGGCAGTTTCCTTGATAGACCCAGTAAAGAATGAAAGGCAGAGCCTGGTGCTGTGGGCTTATTCAGTTCATGGTGGAGATGCAGGGCCGCTGTTGGACTACATTTGGGTGAACGTGCATAACCAAATAACCGAATCCCTCACAGCTGTTTTCCAATATTGATCTGTTGTGTATATTTCAACATCCTAATCTCAATGAGATGAGGTGGTAAGTTTTAGTGAGGGGCAGTTTGAAAGACGCATTAGTTGATTACTTGGACTGTTACGTTGGCGTTAAAGATAGCTGGACAAGTGGAACTGAAACCACACGCATATCCCAGACTCATTTCCCAGCAAAAGCTTTCTTTATACATAATGGTCGGATAAATAGTGTTGATGCTGTTCACCGTTTCAAATAATGTCTGTACACTTTTCTAGATAATTAAGCATCTGCGTTACTCAATTTCAATTCATATTAACTTAGTCCAAACAAAAATGTGTTTGTTATTAATAACTATAACGCAATTCAGTGCCAATGGGGAGCATAAGTGTGAATTGAGAAAGTTTCCCTGGTATTTGGCTTAATGGAAATAGATCTCTAATGTGGGCTAGCCTGGGCCCAGACTCATTGAGAATCTGTGCACTTGAATGAACTGCAAATTATTTTCATGCGAATATATGAAATAAAAGTTATAAAATATTATGCCCACTGGCATCAAGGAAAGGTCTTGTTTAACAAGCGTGTGAGCTCATTAGCTGCAAGGAACTGAGCTAAGTAACATGAAATTAAGGAACTGATTTACACAACAGAAATATGAATCTGTTAGCATTGAGGGAAAGGCTTACATTACACGTTACACTGGCTCCATTAACTGCAATGAACTGATGTGCAGATGTGTGAATTCATTACCAGTTATGAGCACCTTGTTTACTGAGATAAAGCAGGAGACCAAAGCTGTAGCAATGAGCCCAAGACTAGAAACCATAAATATCAGATTGTCGCTAATAAATCAACTCGAGAGCCCGGCAGGAACTGCTTCAAGTAAAATATGGTGAGATTGTGGAACTCGCTATCAGAGGGTGTGGTTGCAGAAGGTATAATTGATGTATTTATGTGGAATATTGTACATTAAGCATGTACAAAAATGAAAGGAGTAGGAGGATAAGAAGTAAATGAGGTAGATTGGGAGGAAATATGTGGAGCATATGAACTGCCAGATGGACAGAATGGTCTCTACTATCAATTCTGTGTAAACTACTCCAGGCAGAATTCTGGCATAGAAGACAACGCAAGGTGTTTTCTTTTATTATTAACCTATGCAAAGTATTTTTAAATGCTTTATAGTAAGTGCCAATTCATGTGCTGAACAATTAAGTAACTCCTTTATTCAAGTTTAAACAGTGAAAAAAGAATCAACTCACCTGCATCTTTCCCTGAGTATAAGCCACAGGATCTGTAACCAGCCTTTCATTAACCAGTACGTTTCTTCATGTCTTCGGCTTTTCACCACTTCACGGCTTCACATCTTCACCACTACAGCCACACTTGAAGGTGATATGCCTCCTCAAGACAATTGGTCCTGAAACACAGAGACTGTCAGAAATGCTGAGTATTTCTAGCCCTTCCAGGTTTTATTTCAACTTTCTAGCACTTGCAGTATTTTGCTTTTCCACAATTTGGTCAACCTTAATTTTATTCCTGCCCTCTTCCATCCTTCACTTGTACTTAGTTTTTTGTTTAAATGTGCAGAACATAATTTAATATGCAGTAAGGTATTGAAAAAAAAAATGCAGAACCACTCTTTCCATTTGGTTGTAATTCTAAGGGAAATCTTGATAAAAATAGACATGAGATTTTTTTCGTTTTATTTCCACAGGCAAGAATTTCTGGCCAATCCTTAATTGTCCTAATTGAGCTGAGTGGCTTACAGTGCAATGGCAGACAGCAGTTAAAAGCCAACTATATTACTGTAGGTCTCTGGAGTAACATGTAGGCCAGACGGAATAGCAAGGCAGATATCCTTCTGGAGAGGACATCTGTGAACCAGATGTGTTTTTCTTAAAACAACAATCAATGATTGTTTTACGGTCATTATCATTGAGACTGGCTTTACATTCCAGATTTTAGTAGTCAAATTTAAAGTCTACCAACTGTCATGGTGGGACTTGAACCCATGATCCTAAACAATTAACTTTGATCACTAGCCCAGACACAGTTCCATCATGCCACTATCTCCCCCAAGAGAAAGTATCACTTCCTACGAAATGTGCCTATGATTTCTCAAAATCTGCACTGTTGAAAGTAAAGAAATGGATGAATGGACGAAATGGGAGTGTAACAAGCACTGGTGATTTGAATTGTTCTTGTTTTCCTGAAACACTGTTGTAAAATTCTCTGTAGGGAGCTACAGATTCTCAATCTCAAAATGAAAGCGAAATGTTAGCCATCAATGGATTTAATCAGGGAAACATTTCTGGAAGGAGTAGGTACATTAATTGAAGTAGTAGTAACTGCTTATAGCATTTGCAGTGCTGAAAGGAGTCGATATGCCACATTAGCTCCATCTCCATCCCCGTGGGACCTCTTTAAACTGCTATGTATGATACAACTACATCCATATATCAGATGACCTATTGTACACAGGCAAGCGATAAGGTGTGCCACATGGGGAGGTTGGCTGCCTCAGCAGCACAGCAACCGATGTTGACAATTTCAGGTGCTCTTGGGTTGAACCTAGTTTTCAAATTCACCTTTCATGCAGTGAATTACTAGACCTAAACCTTAAACCAAAAAACTAATAGAAAATATTTAAAGTCTCTGTGAAGTAGTTCCCAGTTATAGTCTGAAACAGGTTAGGCACAATTGTGGTCCTGTTCTAACTCCTTGGGCTTCACTATGTTGCAAGCTTGTTCTATTGAAGGCTGAAATGGGTCTCAACTGTTTCTGAAATGATTTAAAGACGATAAGTTATTCGCTGTTGTATCGACTGAAAGTGCATTTGGTTTGGAAGTGAGTTGATGAATCCGTGGCTTCAACGGCTTTTCAAGGAAAACAGTCCATCAGCATCAGAAAGGGCAACAACAGTGTCGAAAGATTGCGGGGGAATTGTCCTGTCACACTAACCATGGGGAAAAGTATGAGATCATGTTTCAAAATTATGGAAAGGAGATCGTTGCTTCTAAAGAAGTGCTGCTTTAAAGAGCATCAGAAAGATTACAGATTGAGAAAGGCAACATCAGGGCAGTGTGCAGGTCCCTTTCTTTGAAGTGTAAGACAAATTGCTGATCATGATACTATGATTGAATTGCTTTTGTTTCTCTTTCATGAGTGGAGATGAGGATCTTTTTAGGACAGTTGTCATAAAATCATAGCACTGTACAATGGTTACAGTATGGTTACTGTGGTGCACTGTGCTGCCTCACAGCACCAGGGACCCGGGTTCAATTGCAGTCTTGGGCGACTGCCTGCATGGAGTTTGCACATTCTCTCCGTGTCTGCGTGGGTTTCCTCCAGGTGCTCCAGTTTCTATGATAGATACAACAGCAGGTCAAGGTCTGGATCTTACAAAGTATAGGTCAGAAGTGGAATGAAATGCCCACTATATTCCTGATAAATAAATAACACTGAAGAGAGTCAACACCTTCCAGGACAAAGCACTTAATTAGAATCCCATCCATCACCTTAAAAGCTCAGTATTTCTACTGCTATCGCACTGTGGCTATGGTATGTACTTTCTATAAAATGTGGAATTAACTTGTCAAAGCTCTTTTGATAGCATCTTCCAAACCTGTGATATTTACTACCTAGAAAACAACACTACCTGAAATTTCACCTCCAAGTCTCACGACATCCTGACTTGGATGTGAAATTGCAGGTTGTGTTGTGTCCTACTGGTGGCATAAATCTGGAGCTCAATACTTACTAGCACAGGGTTTAGCTACACCAGACAGAAACTGTGACAATCTCAGAAGGTATTTCACCAGCATCTTCTCCAGGGAACTGAAGGGTGGGTAATCAATTCTGGCCTTTCCAACGAGGTCTAAATTTTGTATTGAGTGAGTAAAATCTCTGAAAGCAGCAAAGCTTGTAATGCCCAAGAGCATAACGCTGATCAGTGATCCTGCCTGGCTACATCACATGTGCAGTGCCACTCCATGGCATGTATCATCCAGAGGCTCCACTTTGTGACTAGTGTTGTTGCAAAGGTTTGGCTCTTCATCCTCTCGACAAAGGGAGGCCCCATTCTCACCTTTACGTGACGCAGAAAGTCCCAACAAGTGTACACTGTTTGGTTTTGATTCGCATCCTAAATGTGATACAACTTCTAAAAATACAAATTTGTTTTGAGTATTTCAGTGAATTCAGACCTTGCTATCGAGCTGGCATTCTGCACTGCGCAGACATGAGTCTGAGAGAACTCTGCAGAGTTGTTAACAGGAGAGAATTCGATAGTTAATCCTCTGTTTCTTTGAGGACCTGCAATTCCACTGAGATTATCTCATTACAGTTGCTTGTAGCCCCTTTCTCGGAGTGCTGATGCGAAGGAATAATATTCAGATATTATTGAACCGGAGGTAATCTGCCTATACAGCAGAATACATCAGCAAATGTCTTTTTAAGAAATGTTTCAACTCGATTAGTCATCTGAGCTCTGATCTAAATGATCAGAAATATGATCAAAGCTATTATTTTTTGCATAATGACTTTATCATAGCAACATCTTCTATCTTCAGTCATTTGCAAACCCTTCCAAGCATCTCTATGTTTTACTTATTGTTTATCGTTAATATGTTTGTTATACAGCATTGAGTCTGTGTGGCACGAGCAGTTGTGAATTTATGCTGCTTCTGCCCAATATATTAAACCCCACGTTGTTTGCTTGTTTTTATGTCCCTTTCTAACCCTTTTGTCTTCAAACATTTCCACTGGACTTCAGCAACCCTCCAGTAGATCCTTGCACGTGTTTGTCTTTCTTGAGCAATATTGAGCATTTTGTGGGTATTCGCTCTCATGGATGTTACAGCCAAGTCTTCTTCTACGCGTGTTCAACATTCATACACCAACTCCAAATTTCCTTGTGGTTTTAACATTTACATTATTACTGAGACCCATGATTAGTGTATATTATGTAAAGAATGAACCATCGAGGGAACCAGATTTTGATTTTGGCTTTGATGGCATTGCCAATCATTCTGCCCAAGCATAGTGGCATTAATTTGCACCTTGGCCTGATGGAACTCTGCTTGAAGAGTTCCAGCTTTTGTGCTCCTACTGGGGAAATGGGCACTCTTGCAACAATTTAAGTTGATCACCACCAATTTCCCCCACCCATCACCTGATTTAGGGAGAAGTGTTTGTATTTTGAGAGCTTTGAAAATCCCCGAACGTTGCATGCAATTTACACTTTACACGAGTTTTCTCAATTTGATGTTTCTTTTCAGACTGTTGCACGTTGAGACTTGCGCCTGAGACTCCAGGATTTCAGAAGATATGCAACAAAGAAGCAGACCACTTGGTCCAACCAGTCGAGTTGGTGTTCATGTCCCATTTGAACCTTATCCCATCCTCCCCATCTATATCTATCGTTGAAACCATAATATAACACTATGCCTCTTCAGCAGCAAGCAAATTATAAATCACATACTGCTAAAAAAAAGTTCTGAAGAAAACAGAAAATTAAAAATTACAACCCTTCTTGTGGAGATTGCTTTAATTGGGTGATACTTTTATTTATAATAATCCTTCCCCTCCAAAATCCAAATTAAATTAGCTCAGTTCCCTTGAAAACACTGCCCAAACTGTCTCTTCTATTTCTTTCTCCCTCATATTTTTGTCTGTTTTGCCTCTTAAATGCATCTTTAATAAATGCTTCAGCCATTCCCTATGGTAGCAAGTCTCATATTCGAACCAGCCTCTGGGTGGAAATGTTTCTTCCGAACTTTCTTTTGGATTTCTGGCTGACCATCTGATATTGGTGGCCTCTAGTTAGGCTCTAGGCCACAAGAGGAAATGTTCTCGCTCTAAGCATGGTTTTTCAGGTGAGCTGAGGTGTGGCTTTCCCCATCTTTATGGAGGAAGATGAACGTGTTCCCTGGAGGAGTGGGGGAGAAAGTATCAGCAGTGAGACGCACGGGAACCTCTAACTGCCAATGAGGCTGAGGTACTGGGGTGGCAATCACCCAGAAACCATCAACCATCCTTCATGCCTCCTCCTCCTTTGCAGAACATTTGTGAAATGGTCTCCCATAGACAGTGTTGACCCGCAGCTGATAAGAGCCCTAATGGAAGGCATTTCGGACAAGGGTGGGGAATGTCTGAGCACATAAAACTCAATGGTATTGAGGAAAGCATCTCTGTTGCTCCGACCCTCTGATCCCCCAACCCAAATGCACAAAACCATTCCTTGCTGTCACCTGGGTCTTCGAATAAAGACAGCCTTCTTTACACAGTTATACCGTTTCTTCACTGATGTTTCCTTGCGCCAAAGCTAACTGCTGCATCTTTGGAAGGCACCAATGTACGTGTAAAGTAACAGCCCTGGAAACTTGCGTGTGAGTGTGTTTGCAGGTGAACAGTGGAATTTTCTGACCTAACTCATCGTGATAATGGGCAGCAAGGAAATTCAAGGTCACTTTGTAACAGAGGTTAATGAACAGAAGCAAGAACCCAAATGTTTTTCTTCTCTCTTTCCCTCTCAAGATTGAGTAGACTGGGTCTGTCCCATTTGATATCACCAAAGTCAACAACTCTAGGAGCCAGAGATAACAAGGTGTAGAGCTGGATGAACACAGCAGGCCAAGCAGCATCAGAGGAGCAGGAAGGCTGACATTTCGGGCCTAGACCCCCCTAGGAGCCAACTGGCTGTAGGGTTGAGACACAGTTTGGACAATGGAAGCTGAGCTAATTTTCATTCATGTTTTCAGGCAGGGGTGACTATAAATAAACGTATCGCCCAATTAAAGCAACATTTCCATGTAAAGGACTGTAATTTTTAATTTTTAATTATCTGTTTTTGTAGCATTTTTGTAGCGTAATAGATTGCCTGTGATTTATAACTGGCTTGCTGATGAAGAGGCATCGCGATACATTACAAAAAGTTCACGCGCAAGCAGAAATTAACATTACAAAAGGTAGGGTCTTCAAAAATACATCATTAAAATTGGAAGGAGAAATAACAACTGTGAAGCCGTTCATTTTTAATGAAATCAATAAGGTTCTTGGCTTTACCAGCCAAGTTGGGAAGATTTTGCTGGGGTGCAGTGGGACATTATTGCAATTTACTTCTTTGGCATTGATTGCAATTTTACATCCCTGCCTGGAGGACATTTTGAGATTTAAGCAGAGAGGACACAGCAGGAGCTTTCCTACATTCAGCAACTTAATCACAGTTTCAGACTGAGTAATTGCAGTTTGATACAAGGCAGGTTTTCAGAGACATTGAATATCTGACTTCTTCCGTTTTACATTAGTGTTTTATCAGGAGATTGTACCTTGACATTCTTCTCACTACGACGCAGTTTTTTGAGAAATGCTCAAGGATTTTTGCCTGCCACTGTGGGAAGAATAGTCTAAAATTGACTAGTTCTTCCTGGGACATTCAAGGTCACATCTCATGCTTCAATCCCCAGGATCCATGTCATTGTGCACCAAGCCTCAACTATAACCTCACTGGTTATAGTTCCTGTAAGGACTTCTAACCTGAAAAGTGAGTAAATAATACCGAGTAAAGGAATCAATCAACAAATTTCCCTTCTCAAAGCATAACATTCAAGCCTAAAACCAGTACAAGATTAAGCACGTATCAATAGACAAATGGTATCTCCTTAAAAACAAAGAATTTCATTTTAAATAGTAAGTACGATAAAGATCGCTCTAACAGCTGTCTAAGTGTCACTGCCTGGACATGTGTCGCGCCATGTGCAATCTCTCACAGTTTTTCAAATTTGGCCTCTGGGACTCAATCTCTCACTTTCCCTGTACAATGGATGTGACTTTCGAGTCATTTTCATAGGCGGCTGTATTCCACACATGGTCCCCTGGCAGTGACAGAGCACAGATCTCTGAACCCACTCTGCTTCAGATCGCCACAGTATTCATGCTCCTTCTCAGTTGACCAGCCAACAATATCGGGTTCAGTAATACAGCCACTTCTGATCAAGACACGACAACTCCTAGCATCTCCAAACTATTCACAATGCCTTCCAGGTTTGGCACTATTTTCGCCATTTTGCAAATCCCCTGTAAGAGCTCGTGTCTCATTTCCTGCCAAACTGAAAAGTTAATCTCTTCCCAATAGAAATTTGCTTCATCTTCTCGCATGTGTCACTGGTTGCTGGCTGTGACTCAAACTGCAGCCCCTCCACTGAGAGTTTGTTTTGCTTACTCTCACCTACTTTTCATCTTGAAGCAAACTCAGTCATCTTCCTGTCTTTGCTCGAGTCACATTCTGGGTGGAAAGGCTCCAGTGTCTTTGTCCCACCCTATTACCAAGATCGTCCGTTAATGACCACTTAAAGAGCTCACTCCACGGGGCTTCAATCACTTCAGCTCAAAACCAGGAACTGGAAGACTCCACTTACCCAGCTGGTTCGCTGGGCAGGGGAAATGATCAAGGGACTGGACCTAGTGTGGAGGAGCAATAAATGAGAGCCTTCTTCTTTTACTTTATTCATGCATGGAATGTGGGCATCACTGGCTAGACTAGCATTTATTGCCGATCCCTAATTGCCCTGAGGGCAGTTAAGAGTCAACCACATTGCTGTGGGTCTGGAGTCACTTGTCGGCCAGACCAGATAAGGCTGGCAGATTTTCATTCCTAAAAGGCATTAGTGAACCGGTGGATTTTTAGAACAATTGATAGTGATCACCATTAGGCCAGCTTTCTGTTCTGGATTTTTATTAACTTTCGATATCTGTCATGGTGGAATTTGAACCCAAGTTACCATTAGCCTGGGGTCCTTGATTTCAAGCCCAGTGACATTGCCACTACACTAGGGAAGCAATGGCCCAGTGGTATTATCATGGGACTGTTAATCCAGAGACCCAGGTAATATCCTGGGCACTTGGGTTCAAATCCAGCCACGGCAGATGGTGGAATTTGAATTCAATAAGATATCTGGGATTAAGAATCTAATGATGACCAGGAATCCATTGCCAATTGTCGGAAAAACCCATCTGGTTCATGAATGTCCTTAAAGGGAGATGAAACCCACCATACCCCCTGATATAGTTCCAAATGAGGATGTGCAGCTTGGTGGGGGGGGGCGAAATTTGCAAATGGTTCTGTTCCCACGTCTCTGCTGCCCTTCTCGATGGAAGTGGTCGTGGATTTGGAAAGGGTAGTCTGAGGATCTTTGAATTTCTGCGGTGCATCTTGTAGATGGTACACACAGATGAGATTTGAATTGATGGTGGAGGGAGTGAATATTTGACAAAGTGGTGCTAATCAAGCGGGCTGCTTTGTCCTGGATGGTGTCAAGCTTCTTGAGTGTTGTTGGAGTTGCACTCATCCAGGCAAGTGGGGAGTATTCCATCACACTCCTGACTTGTAGATGATGGACAGGCTTTCGGGAGTCAGACAATGAGCTACTCTCTGTCGTGTTCCTATTGTCTTGATGTTAGAAGAAGCGGGGAGGTGAGGGATTTGCAGATGGTGATGGTGGTGTTGGAATGTGAAGTGAATGGAACTTGAAGGATAAAAGGATTGTCATTACATTTTCAAGTTTGACATCCTTGTAATTGGAATGAAGGTAACTGGAACAGGAACCGAAGAATGAATTAAGGTTCGCAAAATACATATGTGCACATGAAAGCAGAGAGGGAAAGGAGAAAGGATTCCAGTAATTGAGAGCTTCATTTTGAATTGCCTGTCCCAATCAGCTGCTAAGATTGCTATCGGAGATAATGGGTACTGCAGATGCTGGAGAATCCGAGATAACAAGGTGTGGAGCTGGATGAACACAGCAGGCCAAGCAGCATCAGAGGAGCAGGAAAGCTTGACGTTTCGGACCTAGACCAGGGTCTAGGCCCGAAATGCTAAGATTGCTACCTGTGTTGTAGTGCTGCTCGTGACAGCTTACAAACATTTTGGTATCTCCACAAAAAGGCAACAAAGTACTTGGCCTATGAGTGGAAGGTTTCAGGATGGGAGGGAAATGTCACATACAGCTTCAATATGGGAAGTTCAGCAAGACCACAAACCCATGTGCAGGAAATCAAATCTTCGACAGGTGTTCAGGCTGAGGTGCAGAAGCAGATGAATAACTGTTGTCATTTTATTTGAATGAATGAATGATTTTATTGCCACAGTGCGAAAAAAACAATCCAGTGCCATTTTGAACAGGTTTAAGAATAGGAGAAAAATAGAAAGATCCAGCTTAAAGAGAGTCTGTCGGTGCTTATTTTAACTGAGTATACATTGTGCAATAAATGTTATAGTTAGAGGAATATAGTGGGCAGAATGAAGACATCACGGGGCTGCCAGAAGAATTTGGAAATGAATTCTTTGTTTGCAGACATAGGTATTTTATGTTTGTTAGTGCTAAGATAGCCAGTGATGGATTAACCCTCTACCTTTGTGTTAGATTCTATGCATGTGCTGCTATCCTCTTTCTCCTCTTTAGATTGGAGAGGGGTTTGTTCTCCCTCAAGGGAAATGATGGTTATATGCAACAAACTGTCAGCCCGTAACAAAGTGCATAAGCAGTTGTTTGAAAGCAACATGTGAAGTGCCGTACACCCAAGTATCGAATTTAATGATCTAAGTGCAGATGTGTCTGAAGAAGAAAAATAGAGTCATGGAACACTGGCATGTACTCATGTTGAGATACTGTGCCTGCTGCAGGGAGGAAACTGTCTCCTGAGACCTCCCATGCACACAGACTTTTGCTGCGTCAGTCAAATTATAGCACTCCTAGGTAAATCAGCATTGTTGAGGTTTTATTTCTGTTTGTGGAGTTTTATGCATTTTCAGCAAGTCTCTGAGTTCAAGTGTTCCACTTGCCTCTATCCCACCATTGAGGTTATTATAGCGACGCCGCGAATGTGTCCACGGCCCATCATTTAGGTTCATCAGATGAGTCTTGGGATTGTGGGACTGTCCTTTGAAGGGAAATTGGGCAAACTGGACCTTCAGTGAGGAGGTGTGATCTCATTGAAAGTCACAGAATATTTAAAGGGATAGACAGGATAGATGCAGGTAAAACATTTCCCCTGATTAGAGAGGCTCAAACCAGGGAATGACTCAAAAATAAAGAGGATGACACTTAGGTCTGAAATAAAGATTTTTTTTTAACTCAGAGGATTGTGAACATTTGGAAGTCTTTGAGTACATTCAAGGTAGAGCTTGATAAATTCCTGATTGCTAATAGCATATAGAGTTACAGGGATAGGGTGGATAAAAGGCATTGAAGTCAGCCACATTTGTATTGAATGGCAGGGCAGACTCAATGGGCTGAGTGGCCTGCTGTTGTTGCTCTATTCCTAATTCCATTCACAATGAGACTGTGTGGAATGCAGGCTATTTGCATCCTAGCTGTAAGCTGTTTGGAAATACAAATACAGGTTCTACCTCTCTGACCTAGAAACCTCATGACTAGGATTTCGCTGGACCACAGGAGGTCAAGTGTATTTCAATGTACAAGCACTTAAAAAGTAAAGAGCTCAGCGTGATTTGTATCAATAAATGGCTAATGGATGAATGATTTTGCAATTGGACACCAACAACAGGATTTAGGGTATCCAAAGCAAAGAAAGTGTAACACTAAATAACATGAAAAAAGATCGATGCACAATTACTGCAGGGAAGCTGACTGTACTGGGGGTGCCATACCAGAGAGTGTCAGATTATGGAGGTTCAACCTGCACAGGAAATAAAACCAGGCTGAGAGGTGGCAACACCAGTACTGATTAACATCTTAGCAACACTTTAAGTTGGTGCAGAGGCATATGTAGTTCCTCTCAGCCAATTTATCAAAGAGGTTTGAGTACACATTAATGCCACACGGGTTCTGCAGTGTTGAATCCACTGGGGGAGAAAAAAAAAAGCTGAACCACCGAAAAGTAAACCTGTTTTGTTTCTTGATAGAAGCAAAAGACTGCTGGAAAAAAAATTTCCTTTTGTTTAGGCAAAATTAAAACAGATTTATCAAAGGGCTTCTCGTTTGCTGCATGGCTTATTTATCACTTGACCCCCATGGCCGAAGGCAACATTGTGGCATTTTGGGATGTAAACCGTCACTCTTGCTATTAAGTTTCAGCATCAGTGCTTCGTATGACACCTCAGTGCATGTTTCTTCCCAGACCAGTTAGTGCAAACTCACAGATCAGTCTGTAAAATGAGGCCCCTTTGTCGACAGTGGTGCACAACATGGTTTATTCTGCAATATTTATGGAAGTTAACTGGGCGACCTCTACGCCTATTATTTCTGTGTGCCTTGACATTTACTGTTTGTTTATTTGAAAATGGGGAAAGACACCACAGGCGTTCTTCCACAATGCCAATAAATAATCAGGCGTAAGACTAAAATGTTGAAGTTTTCTCCCTCTTAGTCCAAGGGAGCAGTGCCCAATTATAGCAGTTGTACCACTACCCGAGTTGAGATTGATTAACTCGGACAGAGGATCAAACAAAGAACAAAGAAAATTACAACACAGGAACTGGCCCTTCAGCCCTCCAAGCCTGCGCCGATCCAGATTCTCTATCAAAACCTGTCGCCTATTTTCCAAGGATCTGTATCCCTCTGCTCCCTGCCCATTCATGTATCTGTCTAGATACATCTTAAATGACGGTATCATGCCCGCCTCTACCACCTCCGCTGGCCACGCGTTCCAGGCACCCACCACCCTCTGCATAAAGAACTTTCCACACATATCTCCCTTAAACTTTTCCCCTCTAACCTTGAAATCGTGACCTCTAGTAATTGAGTCCCCCACTCTGGGAAAAAAGGCTTCTTGCTATCCACCTTTTCTATACCTCTCATGATTTTGTAGGCCTCAATCAAGTCCCTCCGTCTTTCTAATGTGAATAATCCTAATCTACTCAACCTCCCTTCATAGCTAGCACCCTCCATACCAGGCAATGTCCTGGTGAACCTCCTCTGCACCCTGTCCAAATCATCCACCTCCTTTTGGTAATGTGGCAACCAGAACTGTATGCAGTATTCCAAATGTGGTCGAACCAAAGTCCTATACAACTGTAACATGGCCTGCCAACTCTTGTACTCAATGCCCCGTCCGATGATTGAAAGCATGCCGTATGCCTTCCTGACCACTCTATCGACCTGTGTTGTCATCTTCAGGGTACAATGGACCTGAACACCCAGATCTGTCTGTGCATCAATTTTCCCCAGGGCTTTTCCATTTACCGTACAGTTCGCTCTTGAATTGGATCTTTGAAAATGCATCACCTCGCATTTGCTTGGATTGAACTCCATCTGCCATTTCTCCGTCCAGCTCTCCAATCTATCTATATCCTGCTGCATTCTCTGACAGTCCCCTTCACTATCTGCTACTCCACCAATCTTAGTGTCATCTGCAAACTTGCTAATCAGATCATCTATACCTTCCACCTTCACAATCTTTCCAGCCGAGCTCTATACAATGCATGACATAATCAAAACCTGTTCTTTTTAAATTGTAATGGAGCAGTTAAATGGAGGGAATATTTCCCTGGATAATTTATTGCATTGGAGAGCTTGATAATTTTGACTTTACATTTGAGTTCACAGCAGTGGGGTTAGTTAAAGAAGCAAAGTATTATCTGCATTGATGAGTTGCGTTAACGTTTCTTAGCACACCCCACACTCGCAGACTGCCTTGCTACTGCCCACCCTGCCCACAATGCATCTGTTCAAATATCTACATTGCCAAGAAACAAATAAGATAACACATCACAACAAAAATAAGCAAAATATTGATGCCAGAATATATTCCTGGTTGGGGATATTCCCATGCATCTTATTCATTGCAACAAATACTTAACCTGAATAAAAACCTTTCCAGGAATTTCTGAAATATTCAAGCTGCCCTTCCCAATTACAAGTGCCGATATTAGGACATTCACTAATTTTTGTTTTCATAGTTACTGTATCTGCAGGATGTTTTTATATTAGGAATATGCTCATTTTCACATCGTGACCACCAGCTGTGGCCATTGAACTATGAATTTATCCAGTACATTTCAGACCCATTTTAATATTTTTTGAGTGACCCAATTAGGAAAATAACCACTTAGCAAACTTCACTTTTAAACAGATCAAATTACACAATGAATGCTGAAAGTTAGTGGGTAGAAACAGTTTTCTTATTTGAGGAAGTACGGATACCAACGTTAAAGTGATACAGATAAAGATACTTAGAATGATGACATTTAGACCAATTTATCATCATTGCAGGCATGGTGCCTGCCCATGGATTCGCTGACTGAAGACGGAGGAGGAAACTTCAAGTTAGAATTCAGAGAGTGCAATAACTGGATAAGTAAAGGTCATTTGCAAATGTACAATTAATAAGTAGAGCACGATTTGAAAGAGGCAAGTTTTATCGTTTGTCACTAGTTCTGCAGATTTCATGGACTCTTCTGGCAGAAGTAGAGTAGGGTTGATTTTTAAAAGTCTTTCTCTTTTGAGGTGAGAACTGTCTCTTTGATATTGACTGAGTAACAGGAAACAGGAAAGAAAGCGTAACCTCACCGCTGTACACATGATAGTTGATAGGATATTATGGCAGAGACGACAATGAATGACAATGACCCCCACATTATGTCCTGTATAAAAATCAATTAAAATAAGTATGACATTAATAAAACATATTAGCTGCCATGAAAACAGCAAATGCTGGAAAAAACTCAGCAGATCTGGCAACATATTTGCAGAGGAGAAACAAAGTTGACATTTCTAGTTGGTTCTAGTCGATCAGTTGGACCACTGATCAAAGCAAATCATTTCTATCATCAATCCTCAGGACAACCTTGCTATGCTCAAAATGGGTGTTGCATTCCCTTCCATTGTAATCACGAATGCACTTCAAGAATAGTTTGTTGGCATTCGAGCAAAATGAGTGTATATCGCTATACTCCTTCCTTATGCTTCTTCAGGTATCAGGGATAGCAGTTGTTCATAGCAACCCTTTACACGGATAACTCCATAAAGCTTAGAAACGGTTAACTTAATTCAAAGACCATGTTTCACCATGTTACTGTGTGGGCCTTGTTTTCTTGATTAAAAAGAACGCCCTCCGTTAAGGATCAGATTTTCGTGGAGTAAGCAGGAACATCAAGTTGAGCAACTTCCTGTCCAACATCGGCACCTCCACATTATGTCCTGGAAGAAGTGCCTCCTTGAAAAGACCTGTGCCTGGTCTCATTTTGTACCAGACAGGCAGAGAAGCAAGTCTGAGCCAGTGTCAGACGCCAATGCATGACCAAGACAGGAGCTCACTTTACTGGGATATCAGTATTTGCATGGTAGAGGAATAACTAAAATGTTGACTAATTGTAGAAATTGATTTCTATCAGATGTCGACATAATGCAATGAAAGCTCTAATGTTGGTAAACATAGACACAAAGCCTCCTTTTGCCTAAGCATGCTACATTTAACACATGTCATGAGTCAGATTAATCCTGTTCTCTACTTTGCTGTGTTGTTTTCTCATTTACATTTGTATACCACCATAGTCCATCAACGGACTCGGCTGATAACACGACAGGGGATTGGGCACAGTCAGTCCAACAGGTCATGACAGGTTGGGATGTTGTTGAGGCATGAGTTTTGAGTGTGTATGTTTGCCGGGGTCAGGGGGGGAGTTGCTGTTCATGGAGGGGTTGGGAGGGTGATGTGGGGAAGGGAGTTGTGGGAGATCAGCTTTCCCTGTAATGAGGTGAAGAGAGGTATTGAGTATGATGGAAGCAAGTGCGGGTAGTGGGCATCCATGAGTAGGCGACGTGGTGTGGTCTCTCCTGTGAATGAGTAGGAAGTGCTGAGGACATGCAGGGTTAACAGTCGGAGAGTGAATACGCGACATGCAACACCAAGGATTGTAGTCCCTCAGCTTTGGAGAGATGTGAGTGCAGTGGCTGACTTCGACTGGCCTTCAAGTGTCAGGGAAGGGAGGGAAAATGGTGGCACTTATCCTTGCGGAGCACAGAAGATCGATGACCTTCTTGCAGTGTGGTTGGGCTTCCCTCTTGATGTGGGACATGGCACTGACTCATTCTGCAGTCTGGGTCCAGACTAATTTGGGTCTGGTGACATGGCCTCCTTTGGGAGTCAGCTGGATAAAGGATGGCCCTCTCTCCATCACCCTTTCCAGCAGCACTTCCAGGTCCCTGTCCTGCATGTGGGGAGTTTAAGACAGCTTGCCTTTTTTCTGCAACATTTCCAGTATTGACCACGCAGTATGAGGGGCCGTTGCGGTCTTGTGGCACCTGAAGTGTTGTACAGTTGGACCTGGAGTATGGTACCGGAGGTTTGATAGTCAGAAGGTAGCAGCAGTAGTTGAGGACCTCTTTCTCTCTGGCCACACGGTTCTCTGAAAAAACACGCCCATTAGCTTAACAGTTAAGGTGAGAAGCAGATGGCTGTGTGAGGAAAGTTGCCCATGGCCATGAGACTCATTCAGAATGACTCCTTGACTGTAAATGGTAAATTTCAATCCTATAAACTGTGAATGTGGAGCAAGAGAGAGGCCCAACATGGGGGGTCACCGAGGGAGATTTACCTAAATCGGCAAAAGGAGATGGGGATGGTAGACGAGCTACACAAAACCATCTAGTGTGTGTTCCCTTCCAATATTAAGGCTTTTTTTTTCACTCTGGAGTTCTCTTCCTTTATCATGTCTCTCAACTTAAGCATTTCACCATTCTGCATGACAAAAACAATTAGAAATGATGTGTCAAAAATGTTATCCCTTCCCAGTTCTCCAGGCCTGGCAATGCTTCTATTTGCCCTTTGTGTACTTATACTTCCTGTTATGTGTAAAAAGGCACTTTGTTATTCTTCTGTGTCTATTCTAATGTTCCCTGCTCCCCATTTGTGACATTTATTTTGCTCATTCTCTTTATTATTCAGCTCATTATTAACCCTTTTTTTCCCAAATATCTTTCATTTCTTTACATTTCATCCATTTCAGTTTGAATCTCCTGTTGGTCCTTGCCTCATTTTTAATGTATGGAAAATACTTCCACAACCATGCGATATATCTGTAAGGGTCTTGTAGCAAAGTGGTAGAGCCCCTACCTCCAGAGCAGGAGATCCTGCTTCAAGTGCCCTGCTCTGGAAATGTGCCTGGGCATGTCTGAATATTGGAGCAGTCTGAATGGTGGCTCAGTGGTTAGCATTGCTGCCTCACAGTGCCTGGGAACCAGGTTCGATTCCAGCCTTGGATGACTGTTTGTGTGGTGTTTGCATGTTCTTCTCTGTGTCAGTGTGGGTTTGCTCTGGCTTCCTCCCAGATTCCCAAGATGTGTGGGTTAGCCAGGTTAAATTGTCTGCAGGTTAGGTGGGTTAGCCATGAGAAATGCAGGCAGATAGGGTAAGGGGGGTCGGTCTGGGTGGGATGCTCTTTGGAGGGTTGCTGCAGACTCAAACAGCCTGTTTCCACCCTGTAGGGACTCTATTCTACAATTTGTTTTCTCTTTTGGGGAATATTTTTGCAACAATCTCCTATGGTCTGACAACATCCTTGAAATAGCAGCGTCCATTTTGTTCCTTTCAGGCACTGTTTCATTCGATCAAATTTTGAGGACTAGGCTGACCAAAATTATGAATCACAAACAAGAGATAGCTACTAATAAACCCAACGAGGAATTCAAGCTTAGAAGTTTGCCACATGAGCGATTGGAATTTGTAACTCACAGGCTCAGAGAGTAGTTGAGATGAACAGCATTGATGTATTAAACGGGAAGCTAATGAAGACATGAGGGACAAAGGGTAAAGAACCTAATGCTGAGAAGGTTAGATAAAAAGTGATTGGAGCGGACTTGAAAGCAGAATAAATAATGTCAGGGACTTGCTGGGCTGATGGTCTGTCAGAACGCTATGGATTTTAAGTAATCCTATATAGACATTTAAGAATGAGATGAAAATGTTGAGAAAATAAAAAATAAAAAGGAGGAATATGGTGCATACAGGCAAAATAATAAAGAACTGGAAATGTGGAAGAGTATTCCGAACGCAGGAGAGAGGCAAAGGTGCACTAAGGAAGGCTAAGAGGAATCATGACAGGCTGCAATAAATCAAATTGTAAAATGTGCTTCAAACATATTAATAGTGAAAAATTATTGAAGGATGTAGTGGGTCCCAAAAGGAACGAGCAGGGTAAACTTGGAACAAAAATACAGTTGCTGGAAAAGCTGAGCAGGTCTGGCAGCATCTGTGAAGGAATAAACTGGTAAACTGCTCACTGAAACAAAGGGTATGACAGAGTTATTAAGTGAGTAATTTGCTTCTGTCTTTTCCAAATTAGAAGATGGCGACACTGGCCTCAGTTGAAAATGTAGGTGTTGAACAACTTCGCAGTGTAGTGATAGATTAAAAAATGCTAAAAAGGCTGGCAGTTCTCCACATTGAAAAGTCGCCAGGCCTGGATGGGATGCATCCTCGCTCGATGAGAGAGGCAAGGGGGTGAATTGCAGAGCCGCTGACAGAAATTTTCCAGGCCCCTCAGAACACAGGATTGGACCTGGGGAACTGGACAAGTGCAAATGTGTTACTGTTGCCTAAGAAAGGGGCAAACGTTAACCGCAGACCTATCAATACTGGGAAAACCGATGCACGCCATAATACAGGATAAGGTCAACATACATGTAGAGAAAAATAAGGTAATGCTAGATAGTTAACATGGCTTTGTCAAGGACTGGTTATGTCTGACAAATTTAACTGAGTTGTTTGATGAGGTGATACAGGCAGTTGATAAGGGCGGTGCTGTGGGTGTTGACAACTTGAACTTTCAGAAAGCATTTGATAATGTGCCAGGTTGTTTGTCAGTTAGAAATATTTGGGATCGATGGGTCCTTGGCAGCGTGGGTTAAAGTTTATTTAAATTTCGGAAGCAGAGTGTAGGCATAGATGGGCCTTTCTGAGATTGGAGACAAGTTGAAAGTAGTGACCCTGCTTATTCTTTATGGGCCCTACTCTATCCTTCACTCATCTTTTACTTTCAAAATGTTTGAAGTGCATTTTTAAATTTGTTTTAGCGCAGCCTGTCATCCTTTCCTCATGCTTCCGTCTTAGCCTTCCTTATTCCAGCCTTAGCTTCTCCCACATTCGAGATACTCTTCCAAATTATTATTATTCTTTATTATTATGCCTGTATGCATCATACGCCTCCATTTTTAATCCTTGCCTCCTCGACATTTTCTTCTCATTCTTACTTGTTTGCACAGTGTTGTGTAAGATCCACAGACAGACCATCAGCCCAACTAATTACTGACATTATTTATGCCGCTTCCATGTCCACTCCAATCACTATTCATCTAACCTTCTCAGCATAACCTTTTTTTTTGACTTTTCCCAAGGTATCACTGTTGGGACCCTTACTTTTCTGATTTATATTAGTGATTTGGGTGTGCAGAGCAAAATCTCAAAATTTGCAAATGAGGCCAAGCCAGGGAGAATTGTGAATGGTGAGGATGATGCTGAGTGCCTTCAGAGGGACATCAACAAGTTGGCCAAAATGGGAAGGTACTGAGCAGATGAAATTCAATGCAGAGAAATGTCAGGCGATGCATTTTGGTAGAATATACATGGAAAGACAAGGGGCGGCACGGTGGCTCAGTGGTTAGCACTGCTGCCTCACAGCGCCAAGGGACCCAGGTTTGATTCCACCCTCATGCAACTGTCTGTGTGGAATTTTCACATTCTCCCCATGTGTATGCGGGTTTCCTGCGGGTGCTCCGGTTTCCTCCCACAGTCCAAAGATGTACAGGCTAGGTAGATTGGCAAAGCCAAATTGCCCATAGTGTTCAGGGATGCATGGATTTGGTGGATTACAGGGGGATGGGTCTGGGTGGGATGCTGTGAGGATCAGTGTGGACTTGTTGGGCCGAAGGGTCTGTTTCCATGCTGTAGGGATTCTAAAATAATCTCAACAGTGCATGTTGGAGGGGAGTACAGGAGCAGAAGATCTCGAGGTTCAAATGCATATTTCTCTGAAGCTGGCCAAGCAGGTTGAAACAGTTGGCAAGAAGGTGTATAGGATCCTTAGGTTTATAAATAGAGGCATAAAAGTATAAAAGTGTGGAAGCGATACTACACCTCGAGGAATCATTGGTCAGACAATATTTGGAGTACTGTGTTCAGTTCTGTGCACCTTATTTGAGGAAAGGATGTAAAAGCCCTGGAGAAAGTGAAATGGAGATTTAATAGAAGATACAAGGACAGATTAGATAAATTGTGCTTATTCTCCTTGGAGCAGAGAAGATTATGAGATGATCTTACTGAGGTGTCCAAAATTATGAACAATTTTGACAGGGTAAAGAAGGATATTCTGTTTCCACTAGTTGGTGTGTCAGTAATTAGGGGTCACAATTTCAAGGCTGTCAGCAAGACAGCTTGGAGTGAGATCAGGAGAAACTTCTTTACTCGAGAGTTGTTAGGATTTAGAATGTAGAGCTGGATGAACACAGCAGGCCAAGCAGCATCATAGGAGCAGGAAAACTCGACGTTTCGGGCCTAAACCCTTCATCAGAAATGGGGGAGGGGAAGAGGGTTCTGAAATAAATAGGGAGAGACGGGCAGGTGGATAGAAGATGGATAGAGGAGAAGATAGGTGGAGAGGAGACAGACAGGTCAAAGAGGCGGGGATGGAGCCAGTAAAGGGTGAGTGTAGGTGGGGAGTTAGAGAGGAGATAGGTCAGTCCAAGGAGGACGGACAGGTCAAGGGTACGGGATGAGGTTAGGAGGTAGGAAATGGGGGTGGGGCTTGAGGTGGGAGGAGGGGATAGGTGGGAGGAAGGACAGGTTAGGGAGGCAGGGACAAGCTGGGCTGGTTTTGAGATGCGGTCGGGGTAGGGGAGATTTTGAAGCTTGTGAAATCCACATTGATACCATTGGGCTGCAGGCTTCCCAAGCAGAATATGAGGTGCTGTTCCTGCAACCTTCGGGTGGCATCGTTGTGGCACTGCAGGAGGCCCAGGATGGACATGTTGTCTGCGGAATGGGAGGGGGAGTTGAAATGGTTCACAACTGGGAGGTGCAGTTGTTTAATGCGAACCGAGTGTAGGTGTTCTGCAGGGCGGTCCCCAAGCCTCCACTTGGTTTCCCCAGTGGAGAGGAGGCCACAATGGGAACAGTGGACGCAGTATATCACATTGGCAGATGTGCAGGTGAACATCTGCTTGATGTGGAAAGTCTTCTTGGGGCCTGAGATGGCGGGGAGGGGAGGAACGTGTGGGGCAGGTGTAGCACCTCCTGTGGTTGCAGGGAAAAGTGCCGGGTGAGGTGGGGCTGGAGGAGAGTGTGGAGCAGACAAGGGAGTCGCGGAGAGAGTGGTCCCTCCGGAAAGCAGATAATGGTGGGGAGGGAAAAATGTCTTTGGTGGCGGGGTCGGAATGCAGATGGCGGAAGTGTCGGAGGATGATGCGTTGGATCCGGAGGTTGGTGGGCTGGTACGTGAGGATGAGGGGGATTCTGTTTTGGTTGTTATTGCAGGGAGGGGGTTTGAGGGATGAGTTGCAGGAAATGGGGGAGACATGGTCGAGGGCGTTCTCGACCACTGTGGAGGGGAAGTTGTGGTCCTTGAAGAATGAGGACATCTGAGATGTATGGGAGTGGAATGCCTCATTCTGGGAGCAGATCCGGTGGAAGCGAAGGAATTGAAGATAGGGGATGGCATTTTTGCAGGAAGGTGGGTGGGAGGAAGTGTATTCTCGGTAGCTGTGGGAGTCGGTGGGCTTGAAATGGAGAGAGCTAAAAGGTACTGCAGATGCTGGAGAATCCGAGATAACAAGCTTGGGGCTGGATGAACACAGCAGGTCAAGCAGCATCATAGGAGCAGGAGAACTTGACGTTTCGGGCCTAAACCCTTCATCAGAAAAGCAACAGTTGTACCTTGCCAATGACTGTTAGTGCATAAACACTACTATTCCTCACCAGCATATTATAGGATCATAGGTTTTCAGTTTTTCATGTCTGCACTGGCTCCAAAAAGAGCTACCCAACTTGTCCCAATCTCCAGCCTTATTGCAGTAGCCCTCTAAATCCATTCTTTTCAAATATATATCCAGCTCTCTTTTGAAACCTCCTGCAGAATCCATCACTCCCCCCAGGCAACACATTCTAAATCCTTTCAGAGATAGTAGGAACTGCAGATGCTGGAGAATCTGAGATAACAAGGTGTAGAGCCAAAGTGGGTGGCCATGGGTACACGCATGGGGCCAAATTACGCCTGCCTCTTTGTAGGTTACGTGGAACAATCCCTCTTCCGTAGCTACACTGGCCCTAAACCCCACCTCTTCCTCCGTTACATTGATGACTGTATCGGCGCTGAAACATCAAGTTTTCCTGCTCCTATGATGGGCTTGAAATGGATATCGGTTTCTAGGTGGTTGCCCGAGATGGACACAGAGAAGCCCAGGAAGGAGAAAGAGGTATCAGAGATGGTCCAGGTGAACTTCAGGTTGGGGTGGAAGGTGTTGGTGAAGTGGATTAACTGTTCGAGCTCCTCATGGGAGCATGAGGCAGCGCCGATACAGTCATCAATGTAACGGAGGAAGAGGTGGGGTTTAGGGCCAGTGTAGCTACGGAAGAGGGATTGTTCCACGTAACCTACAAAGAGGCAGGCATAATTTGGCCCCATGCATGTACCCATGGCCACCCACTTTGGCTCTACACCTTGTTATCTCAGATTCTCCAGCATCTGCAGTTCCTACTATCTCTGAAAGGATTTAGAATGTGTTGCCTGGGGGGAGTGATGGATTCTGCAGGAGGTTTCAAAAGAGAGCTGGATATATATTTGAAAAGAATGGATTTAGAGGGCTACTGCAATAAGGCTGGAGATTGGGACAAGTTGGGTAGCTCTTTTTGGAGCCAGTGCAGACATGAAAAACTGAAAACCTATGATCCTATAATATGCTGGTGAGGAATAGTAGTGTTTATGCACTAACAGTCATTGGCAAGGTACAACTGTTGCTTTGTAATGATTAGCAATTGACAGACAGTGAAAAGATTTACACTGCATACTGATAGCTCTCTTTAAATTATTTACAATGAGAAAAAGTTGACTGATGAATAGTTACATCCACAAGACCGAGCAGCACATTATTGCTATATATTTTCATAACAATTGAGTGCCTCCTATTAATTTCCTTTCTGCGTTTACTGCTTTGCTCCGTGTACATATATTTATCTTGAGTATCACTGTGAATTCTTCTTGACTGTGCTATAATATTTTATGCTTGCAACTTTGAAGGCATTGTCAATCATACATTAAAAAATGCACAGTATTCTGGTAATTTATGCGGATTAAGCCTCGCACTCCTTGTTCACACCAGAAGTATGTTTTATTTTCCAAAAAAAAACTCTGCTTTGTCATTTTGAAAATAATATTTGGCTGTGGACGAGAGGTTATACAGTTAAGGAGGAAAACATTGATCAGCACAGAAATGATGTGCAACATGTGTTGCATCTTCGATCTGTAGTGCAAGACACTGCAAGAAATGAATACTGGAATACTCCAAAAAGGACAAAGGGTGAGATGGATTTTATCGTAAATTATCAGCAAAACGAACCCTTACCCCATAAATACCAGATCAGAGGGTTTGTCACTGCCAACTGAAGTGCCTGAAATATCAATACCCTGAAGAAATTATATTTATATTGAACTCTCCACAAGCTGGGAGACACTGCAACATACAGGAAAGGAAGTGCAGCCATATGGGCAACATAGGAAGTGAGAATTAAATGAAAGAAAGGAAAGGAATGGGAAGACTGGACAGACAAAGAACAAAGAACAATACAGCACAGGAACAGGCCTTTCGGCCCTCCAGGCCTGTGCTGACACATTTTGCCCTTTCATACTAAAACTATCTTCACGTACAGGATCTGTATCCCTCTGTTCACCTCCTGGTCAGGTACTTGTCCAGGTGCTTCTTGACTGCTACTATTGCGTCTGCTTCCGCCACCTCCTCTGGCAGCGTGTTCCAGGCACACTGTGCGAAAAACTTGCCTTGCACATCTCTTTTAAGACACAGTTGAAGAGTGATGTTTTGATGATGGATGGCTCGGAACCGCGTAGAGAATTCAAGATGTAAAGTCCCCAGTTGAAAGATGAATTGCAGTTCCTTCAGCTTCACTGGAAGACTGCTGAAGGCTGAGGTCAGGCTGGGAGCCAATTAGACAGCCGAAACAGCAAGTGACTGGAGACATGGGAAAACTCTTCTGGTGTAAGCTGTGATATTCACTACAGGAGTGACCCAGTCTACTTTGGGCCTCCCTGCAGTTCTTGCTCCTGCCATTCTGACGTCCTCAAAAGATATCTTCTGTTGTTTAGAACAGAGAACAATACAACACAGGAACAGGCCCTTCGGCCCTCCAAGCCGATGCTGACACTTCCATACTAAAGCAGTCTTCACGTATAGGATCCGTATCCCTCTATTCTCTTCCTATTCATGTATTTGTCCAGGGGCTTTTTGAATGTTCCAATGTTCTTTTACTTGTTCTACCGTCACTCCCTTTCACCTTGCACCACAAAACCACTTCTCATTTAATTTGTCCTGTCCTCCATGCGATAACAGACATTCCCTTTCTGTTACTTTACTCCCCCAACCCCAGCCACCTGTCTCTTCCTCAAAACTTATCCCATTTCCTATGTTGCCCCGTTCTGATGAAAGGTCTGATCGACAACATATTTCCAGCAATTCGTGGTCTTCTATTTTTATTTCAAAATGTCAACATCTACAGAATTTGAGGGTTTTGTGTCAGCAAAACTGTGTCTGTCCAGAGAGAACAGTGGATCGTATTGCAGAAGCAGGGAGTGGTCAATGTTGAATAAGGCAGTTAGTACGTGAAAGGTTTAGTGGACATCATGAAGCAACCAACCTGTATGTAGATATTATCAACCTATTCAGGAACGTTATTACGCACCTCTGTACGCGGGTGGGACTTGTACCCGGTCCTCTGAGCTCAAAGTTAGGGGTACTTCTCCAGAAACCATTGATTTTTGGAAAATTACAACCAATGCGTCTACTGTCTCTTTAGCTGCCTCTTTTAAGATCCTTGGATGCTGAGTTTTTGAGAAACCTGTTGGACTTCTCCAGCATTCTCTCTGCTTGTCACCTTCTGACTCTGCCTGGTTTACTGGATTCTGGAGAACCATTTCCAACAGAAATCACCATCTAAAAGACTGGTCTTCTGGGGAGAAATTTGGACCCTGCAATTATTGAATTTCTAACACAATGGTAATTATGCAGCACTGTTGCTTCAAGCCGAACCATTTCCAACTAGGCATTAAAGCAAACTGTAGGGCTTAACACTAACGTACTGCCTGAAACAAGAGTTTGAGGACCAACTTACAGTATTCAGTGGTTGCCTTTTTCAACATTGTCAGTGCAAGGTGCAATTTAGATCATCCTGGAAACAGTCTCATGCAAACTGTTATAGAGGTCCCAAACAGGTGGCGGATGCTGGAGTCTGGGACAGTACCAGGACAGGTAGGGCAAACACCGGTGAACAGAAAAGAGAGTTATTAGCAGACTGCTACTGCTCGAATGAAATAAAAATCATTAAGCAGAGAGGCCAGAAATACAGGGACAGCAACTGGAATAAACAGGGCATCAAAGTTGGTCAAAAAGCAAAGTATGCTGGGAATGCCTGAGCCAAGACAGACTGAAGAGACAATTCTGCCTGGGGGTGGGGCAAGTCGTTGCAAGATCTAAACCCAGACAACTGGAAAGCAGAGAGGTGCCAGAACCCATCAGGGAGTGTGAAAGGGCAATTCAACCCTTCCTCTCAAACAAACAGCACTGGATGCATGGGGCAGACATGCCTCGGTAAGACCAGTGAACCAAACAGAATGGTGGCCAGATTCCAGGGATTGACTAGTCTATTAATAAAGGCAAAATCTTGTGGATGCTGGAAATCTGAACCAAACACAGAGAATGCTGGAGAAATTCAGAGTCTGGCAGCATCTGTGGACAGAAAAATAGAGTTAATGTTTGAGTCCAGTCTGACTGTTGGATTGGTTCTGTTTGTTACTGAATGGCCTCCTGTTGCTCATGCTGTCTTGTTCCTAACATTGAGATTTAATCACCATTTTCAATATGCCGGTTTACTGCCGTTCAACTTCTACAAAAATTAAACTAGAATTCACATTTGTGGCCACATAACAACCCTGCCATTCGAGTCTCTTGTCATATTCTCTGTGAACTGCTTTTTCCTCCCACCCCACACACATCTATTGTTTTGGAGATAAAAGGTACTGCAGATGCTGGAGAATCCGAGATAACAAGGCGTGGGGCTGGATGAACACAGCAGGTCAAGCAGCATCATAGGAGCAGGAAAACTTGACGTTTCGGGCCTAGACCCTTCATCAGAAATGGGGGAGGGGAAGAGGGTTCTGAAATAAATAGGGAGAGAGGGGGAGGCGGATTGAGGAGAGGATAGGTGGAGAGGAGGCAGACAAGTCGAAGAGGCAGGGATGGAGCCAGTAAAGGTGAGTGTAGGTGGTGGGGTAGGGAGGAGATAGGTCAGCCAGGCCCCAAGAAGACTTTCCACATCAGGCAGATGTTCACCTGCACATCTGCCAATGTGGTATACTGCATCCGCTGTACCCGTTGTGGCTTCCTCTACATCGGGGAAACCAAGCGGAGGCTTGGGGACCGCTTTGCAGAACACCTGCGCTCAGTTCGCAACAAACAACTGCACCTCCCAGTCGCGAACCATTTCAACTCCCCCTCCCATTCCTCAGATGACATGTCCATCCTGGGCCTCCTGCAATGCCACAGTGATGCCACCCGAAGGCTGCAGGAACAGTAAATCATATTCAGTCTGGGAACCCTGCAGCCCAATGGTATTAATGTGGATTTCACAAGCTTCAAAATCTCCCCTCCCCCAGCCGCATCCCAAAACCAGCCCAGCTCATCTCCAAGATAACAAGCATGGGGCTGGATGAACACAGCAGGTCAAGCAGCATCACAGGAGCAGGAAAACTTGACGATTCGGGCCTAAACCCTTCATCAGAAATGGGGGAGGGGAAGAGGGTTCTGAAGTAAATAGGGAGAGAAGGGGAGGCAGATAGAGGATGGATAGCGGAGAGGATAGGTGGAGAGGAGGCAGACAAGTCGAAGAGGCGGGGATGGAGCCAGTAAAGGTGAGTGTAGGTGGGGGGGTAGGGAGGAGATAGGTCAGTCCAGGGAGGACGGACAGGTCAAGGGGGCGGGATGATGTTAGTAGATAGGAGATGGGGGTGTGGCTTGAGGTGAGAGGAAAAACAGGTTAGGGAGCTAGAGATGAGCTGAGCTGGTTTTGGGATGCGGTTGGGGGAGGGGAGATTTTGAAGCTTGTGAAATCCACATTGATGCCATTGGGCTGCAGGGTTCCCAGGCTGAATATGATTTGCTGTTCCTGCAGCCTTCGGGTGGCATCACTGTGGCATTGCAGCTGCACAGTAGATAATATGACTGACCTTGGCTCCTTTCAGCAGACTGCTTTGCAGTTTAGAGAACAGTTTAACAGGGAAACATACAAAGTGTGAAATGCATGCCAATTTAATGAGCTGCAAATTAATGTAATTTAAAGATTCACTTCAATTGACACCATTCTGAGTCAGACCAACAAGTACTGCTAAACCAGGTCTTCGTTATCAACCACTTAACACTTAGTTGTAACTTAGCACCTAGTCGTTTCATTTTCCTGGATGGAAGTCAAGTGAGAGAAAGGAAGATGTAAAGTGCCAGCTATTACTGAGGATACTGAGTCTCAGCAGCATGAAGCACCTTCATTGAATTTAAAACACAAAGTATTGCTAAACAAAAGTCATCAATTTAGTCCAATTCCTTTGTAGCGCAGTGGTCTCTCATCTTCAAGTCTCAGCTCCAGTTGTTGCATTGAAACATGCCACATGATTTTAAAAATATGACAGTAACACACTGTGGAGCTGGAGGAACACAGCAGGTCAGGCAGCATCAAAGAAGCAGGAAAGTTGACGTTTCGGTTTGGGACCCATTTAAAAAAATGACCGCCTTACCAGTTCATGGAATAAGGTGTCCAGCATGGAAGCAGACCCTTCGGTCCAATTCGTATATACTGACCAGACATCCAAAACTGATCTCGTCCCATCAGTTCTGAGGAAGGGTCACCAGCTCCGAAACGTTAACTCTGTTTTTCTCTTCACAGATGCTACCAGACCTGCCGGGCTTTTCCAGCAACTTTGTTTTTGCTCCTGACCTAGTCCCATTTGGCCCTTATCCCTCAAAACCTTTCCTATTACCTATCCAGATGCCTTTTAAATGTTGTAATTGTGCAGGCCTCCACCACTTCCTCTGGCAGTTCGTTCAAAAGACGCATCATCCTCTGCATGAGAAAAGATTCCCCTTAGGCCCCTTTTAAATCTTTCCCTCTTACCTTAAACTGATGCCTCCTAGTTTTGGACTCCCCTACCCTGTGAAAAGAACTTGATTATTCATTTTATCCATGCCCCTCATGATTTTATAAACGTCTATCAGGTCAGCCCTCTGCCTCACACACTCCAGTGAAAATAGCCCCAGCCTATTCAGCCTCTCCCTACAAGCCAAGACCTCCAACCCTGGCAACGCCCTTGTAAATCTTTTCTGAATCTTTTCAAGTTTCACAAGACCAGAACTGCACGCAGTATTCCAAAAGTGGCCTAACCAATGTCCTGTACAGCCGCGACATGATCTTCCAAATCCTTTACTCAGTGTACTGACCAGCAAAGGCAAGCATATCAAATGCCTTCCTCACCATCTCATATGCCTGTGACTCCACTTTTAAGGAACTGTGAACCTGCACTCCAAGGTCTCTTTGTTTGGTAACACTCCCCAGAACCTTACCATTAAGTGCATAAGTTCTCTCCTGATTTGCCCTACCAAATTGCAGTACCTCACATTTATCTGAAGTAAACTCCATCTGCCACTCCTCAGCCCATTGACCCATCTGATCAATGTCCCGTTGTAGTCTGAGGTAACCTTCTTCGCTGTCCACTGCACCTCCAACTCAACTGATAAGCAAAGAATGACAATGAACTGAGATGGTTGTGTGCATTTGATTCTAATCAGCTTAAGCTTCACTGAAGCTCTGTGCAGAATTGAGACATTTGGTGGCATGGCCATTGTCTGATTTATGGTTAGAGGAGAATATGATTTCTTGAATCTTTAGGTGTCCATGGGCTGACAGTATCTTTTATACCATCTGGCTGTGGGCCTCCGTCAGTCAGACAGACTGTCTCTGTTGAGGGTATTGTGGGGGCTGAGGTAAAGTGATTTGTTCTTTTATAATGCAGTGCTCTGGTTGCTAGTAATTTAAGAAAACCCTTACGATAGAGAGGTAAAGAATATGTAATCAAGTGGCATGGCTATAAAACTACAGGGAAAACATTTAATCAACATCACTTGCATTTCATTTCTTGAATCAGTCGACCATTTGTTACACATCCATCATTTCGGAATCTCTTCAGTGACAGGTTTCCAGTAATGACTTTCAAAAACAATGTTCTTGAGAGCTACATGGGATAGAAATGAGGTTCTGTCAAAACTGGCAAAAAGGATGCGAACAATTATTGTAAATATATTGCCTCGAAAAGCTTAGAGTCATTTTCATTTTTGTGTGTCACTGCGACTTCATTGTGTGCCGCCGTGACATTTACATAACTTTTTAAAAGAAGTGCCATTAACACTTCAAGTTCTGATGCCTTCCCCAGGCCCTTTTAATTGGGCTTTAACTACAGGATAGTTTTGTAATTATTGTAGCTGTTAATCAAGGTGTCAATGAAGCACATTCCATGTTACAATACATCCGTCAATTTTGACAATAAGCACAAAAGCGCGCATCAAGTGTGAGGGCTATGAGGTGGGAAGCACTGTACATGCGAACGTGGAAGTGTACTGTTTTGAGCCAGGTGTGCCACATGACCTGGGATAATGGATTGTTAGCGAGCAGGGGGAGTTCTGTCAGAGATAATAGGAACTGCAGATGCTGGAGAATCCGAGATAACAAGGTGTGGAGCTGGATGAACACAGCAGGCCAAGCAGCATCAGAGGAGCTGGAAAGCTTGACGTTTCGGGCCGAGACCCTTCATCAGAAATGGGGGAGGGGAAGAGGGTTCTGAAATAAATAGGGAGAGAGGGGGAGGCGGATAGAAGATGGATAGAGGAGAGGATAGGTGGAGAGGAGACAGACAAGTCAAAGAGGCGGGGATGGAGCCAGTAAAGGTGAGTGTAGGTGGGGAGGTAGGGAGGAGATAGGTCAGTCCAGGGAGGACAGACAGGTCAAGGGGGCGGGATGAGGTTAGTAGATAGGAGATGGGGGTGCGGCTTGAGGTGGGAGGAGGGAATAGGTGAGAGGAAGAACAGGTTAGGGAGGCGGGGACGAGCTGGGCTGGTTTTGGGATGTGGTTGGGTGAGGGGAGATTTTGAAGCTTGTGAAATCCACATTGATACTATTGGGCTATGGATACTATTTTGGGAAGGAGATAGAAGCGGGCGGTGCGGGGTTGGGGAACGATGAGGTTGGAGGCCGTGGGTGGGAGGTCACCTGAGGTGATGAAGTTGTGGATGGTTTGGGAGATGATGATTTGGTGCTCAGGGGTGGGTCATGATCCAGGGGGCGGTAGGAGGAGGTGTCATCTCCCAAACCATCCACAACCTCATCACCTCAGGTGACCTCCCACCCACCACCTCCAACCTCATCGTTGCCCAACCCTGCACCACCTGCTTCTATCTCCTTCCCAAAATCCACAAACCTGAATGCCGTGGTCGACCCATTGTCTCCGCCTGCTCCTGCCCCACCAAACTCATCTCCACCTCCCTCGACTCCATTTTCACCCCCTTGGTCCAGGAACTCCCTACCTACGTCTGTGAAACCACCCACGCCATCCACCTCCTCCAGAACTTCCAATTCCCCGGTCCCCAACACCTCATTTTTACTATGGACGTCCAGTCCCTATACACCTGTATTCCCCATGCAGATGGCCTAAAGGCTCTCCGCTTCTTCCTGTCCCGCAGACCTGACCAATCCCCCTCCACTGACACCCTCATCCGCTTAGCTGAACTCGTCTCCTCACCCTCAACAACTTCTCTTTCAATTCCTCCCACTTCCTACAGACAAAGGGGGTGGCCATGGGTACCCGCATGGGCCCAAGCTATGCCTGCCTCTTTGTAGGTTATATGGAACAATCCCTCTTCTGTACCTTCACTGGTCCTAAACCCCACTTCTTCCTCTGTTACAATTGATGACTGTATCGGCGCCGCCTTGTGCTCCCATGAGGAGGTCGAGCAGTTCATCCACTTCACCAACACCTTCCACCCCAACCTTATGTTCACCTGGACCATTTCCGACACCTCTCTCACCTTCCTGGACCCCTCTGTCTCCATCTCGGGTAACCACCTAGAAAACGATATCCATTTCAAGCCCACCAACTCCCACAGCCACCTAGAATACACCTCCTCCCACCCACCTTCCTGCAAAAATGCCATCCCCTATTCCCAATTCCTTCGCCTCCACCGCACCTGCTCGCAGGATGAGGCATTCCACTCCTGTACATCTCAGATGTCCTCGTTCTTCAAGGACCGCAACTCCCCCCCCCGCAGTGGTCGAGAACGCCCTCGACCGTGTCTCCCGCATTTCCCGCAACTCATCCCTCACACCCCGTCCCCACAGTAACAACCAAAAAAGAATACCCCTCGTCCTCACGTACCACCCCACCAACCTCCGGATCCAACGCATCATCCTCCGACACTTCTGCCATCTGCAGTCAGACCCCACCACCAAAGACATTTTTCCCTCCCCACCCTTATCTGCTTTTCGGAGGGACCACTCTCTCCATGACTCCCTTGTCTGCCCCACACTCCCCTCCATCCCCACCACACCGCAGGAAGTGCTACACCTGCCCCCACACCTCCTCCCTCACCCCAGTCCCAGGCCCCAAGAAGACTTTCCACATCAAGCAGATGTTCACCTGCACATCTGCCAATGTGGTATACTGCATCCGCTGTTCCCGTTGTGGCCTCCTCTACATCGGGGAAACCAAGCGGAGGCTTGGGGACCGCTTTGCAGAACACCTGCGCTCAGTTCGCAGTAAACAACTGCACCTCCCAGTCGCGAACCATTTCAACTCCCCCTCCCATTCTGCAGACGACATGTCCATCCTGGGCCTCCTGCAGTGCCACAATGATGCCACCTGAAGGCTGCAGGAACAGCAACTCATATTCATCCTGGGAACCCTGCAGCCCAATGGTATCAATGTGGATTTCACAAGCTTCAAAATCTCCCCTCCCTCAACTGCATCCCAAAACCAGCCCAGCTCATCCCCGCCTCCCTAACCTGTTCTTCCTCTCACCTGTCCCCTCCTCCCACCTCAAGCCGCACCCCTATCTCCTGTCTACTAACCTCATCCCGCCCCCTTGACCTGTCTGTCCTCCCTGGACTGACCTATCCCCTCCCTAACTCCCCACCTACACTCACCCTTTACGGGCTCCATCCCCGCCTCTTTGACCTGTCTGTCTCCTCTCCACCTATCCTCTCCTCTATCCATCTTCTATCCACCTTCCCCTCTGCCCCTATTTATTTCAGAACCCTCTTCCCCTCCCCCATTTCTGATGAAGCGTCTCGGCCCGAAACGTCAAGCTTTCCTGCTCCTATGATGCTGCTAGGGGGAGTTCTGTATTTGACTTTACCTTGTCCCAGACTTTGCAACCCATGTTACCACAGAGCTTCAGGGGCTGAGTGCCAAGTAATTTCATTCTCAAAAACAATTTGAAAAAGGAACTGTGGATGCTGGAAATCTGAAACAAAATTTCATTCTCATCCTAGTGGAAAGTAACTTGATCTTACAGAGAAGCACAACAATTATGAGTGAGAGTCGAACTACCACCAAAACTCTGGCGACATTACCCAAAGTGTTCATATAATTTTGAGAAGCGCTCTGTACTGGGAGGTTTTGACATTCTGAGGGGCATTCTTAATGCCGTAAGAACTTCAGAGCCTCCCTCTAACAAAACATTAGCATTATTTTTCCGTGTAAGAATAAGTTATGCAATTAAATGTATTTATTGTTTTTGTTTTACTGAAAAGCAAAATTGTTACAATGAATGCTCATCACTTCACCCGTTCATTGGTATCATTGCTGAATGTCCTGTATTATTCCAACGCAGGTAGGACTAAATGGGACTAAAACTTCCAGAAGTAGTACTGTTGCATCCATGAGAACATTTGCATCCAGAGAACTCACTGTCTGCATTAGCCAGATCCCTTGCTGTCTCCGACAGCCAGAATCCTCACCTTGCGTAGAGCTGACGTCAAGGGGTGGGCACGAAGCAGTAATCCTGATGAAGGATGTAAATCCGAAATGTTGATTTTCCTGCTCCTCTAATGCTGCATGACCTGCTGTGTTCCTCCAGCTCCACACTATATTGATTAAATAGCATTATATTATTTGATATTAACGATTAAAATATACTGGAAATGTTTTCATCTAGATTGTTTTAATGTCGGTCCAGACCCGAAATGTCAGCTTTCCTGCTCCTCTGATGCTGCCTGGCCTGCTGT
>JAHRHZ010000100.1:3815897-3846439 GCA_024137785.1 Ginglymostoma cirratum
ATAAACCAGTACCATGTTGTTTATTAACCTCTCCTCAAAATATTTTTCCAGCCAAAATAAATTACCTCATATTTTTCTGTATTAATATCTGCCATTGGCACATATCACAAGTCTGCCTATATCCTTCTGAAGTTTCTCCAGAAAAGAGACATAATGTTTCATAATTTGTTCCATCCTCTCTTTTAGTTCCCTTTCGAGTCTAAACAGTGCTGCATTTGCTTTGGAATCTGTCCCCACACTGATCAAAATTTTACTTTTTTTTGCCCCGAATACATTATCTACATTAATGTTTACAATCAAATCTTTCATATTTTGAATAGTCTCTGTGTGATTATCCTCCTCACTATGCTTGCCTGGTAGACTCACTTCCAGTCATGACCAAGGAAACTCCTGCAATGGTTTCTGTTTCCGACCAAATCTTGTTATCTTTGGTTAGCCCCAGGGGTCTATCCTATTTCTCATCAGCAACGTCGTCTGAAAACACGTCATCGGGTTTCACTGATGAAGTCAAGTTCGACCTCGCCACCGCCTAACTTAAACCTATATTGTCATTGATCTGTCATGCTGTTTGTTTGATCAGCAGAAGGTTCTCCCAAACAAGTATTGGGAATACCAAATGCACCACCCTACATTCCCATCACAAATTGCATTCGCTAACCACTGACTTCATTCCTCTCCCCATGCACTTTTTGAGGTTGAAACACCTCATTTGCAAGTGCCCCATTTGATTCCAAGACGATCCTTCAACCATATATCCACTTTACCATAACACCTGCTTACTTCCACCTCTGTCACGTCACCCAGACCATCCATGTCTTTGTTACTTCCACACCTGACGTGATGCTTCCAGTCCTCCCAGCCTCCCAGTTTGCACCTCTATAAAACTGAGCTGCCAAGAAGTCACTCTGCAGCTGTTGACCTACCCTGGCTCCCAGTTCAACACTGCCTCAGTTTTAAAGTTGTCACTTTTGTTTTTCAAAACCCTCCATGGCTTCAGCCACTGTCCTATCTATAACCTCCTCCAGCATGAAATCCCCATGATGGTCCCACTCTGTCACCTCCTGGGGAAAAGGTAAGTGACAAGCCTTTGGGAAAGCATCTGAAGGTGAGGATGATAGAGCAAAGCTGGGAGTTTTCAGGAGACAATTCCAGGCAGCATGGCTTCGATACTGGAGTGAAGAAAGTGTGTGCAGGGCATGGCTGATGATTACTAATACGGAAACAAACAGTATTTCACACACAGGCAGTGTCAACTGTTGTTTGTGCTTTGATGGCAATCACCACCAGTTTGTCACCGCAACCCCATCCCTTGACCAGGTTGAATAGCTTGCTTTGTTTACAGTGCTAGGGAACAACAGCTTGGTGAGTCTTAATGAGAAGAGACTTCTGTCTTAAACAAGGTGTAGTTTATTGCATACTAGCAATCCGGTACAATGTTCGTAAGTTAGGAATTGCTGCTAAGACCATTGGGAGAGCAGTGTATATAATATTCATTCAACAAGATCCCAAGATGTTCTGTTTTTTTACATCCATCTTTATGACAACATAAGATGGGGAGATGTTTAATTAAGAACCATTAACTTATATAACAATCGCTTCTGGTATTAATGGTACAAATTAAACTTAAAAGTTCTGTGACTTCTGTACTAATGGGGTGTACTCCCTGTTCATTGTGTTTCAAGAACACTTCCCAAATGTGACTGAAGTACTGCTGTGCCTGCTACACAGTGTGTTTAGCTCATATATCCTGCAAAGAACTGTGAGTCGACTCTTAATAGCAATAAGAAATGATCTTTCTTGATTATAACACCCTTAATACTATAATGATGATTATGCTACAAACCGAAAATTAACACTATAAATCTGACAATTAACACTGTAAATCTAAGTCAATATCTTATGCGTTAACTTAACTTGGAATGATCAAACATCACCACGCTAGACCTTGGCCTTGATCCACATGTTCATGATTATCTGGTCTTCCTCTCCCGGTGGTCCCAGGGGCGCCTCTTCTTACAGTGGTTGGTCTCAAGTTTCCGCTCCCGGGGGTGCTGTGGCGGCAATTCTTATCCTTCGAAGCTTCCGCACCCCTTTGGGAAGATCTTCGATTCCCACCAATGGATCAATCAGGAATCAATCCGTCTGATGAACTGGGCCCAATCAGGCAGTGCCATGCGGATGGTGGGGTGGTCTTTGATCCTCCATTTCTGAAAGTGCCAGGGGCACGTAAGTCAGGTAGGCTTCCCAGATAAGGGCGTGAGGTGTCCCTTTGTTCCGGAAACAGCTCGATGTTTCCTTTTGTCCTGGTAAATAGGTTTAGTTAGTTGTGTCTTGTGCTGCCCTGCAGCTGTAGCCTGCCTGTCTGGGTCTTCAGCTTGTTCATTTCCGTGTCTGTTGTCTAGATATTTTGGCCAATTTTGGTCAATTTCCCAGCATACTTCATTATCCAATTCTGCCATTTTGAGTGGCTCATCCAGCTACGGTACCAAAGCGGGTGGCAATTGCTGGTGATGCATGTGTTCAGTGGAGGCAAAAAGTAGAGACAGAACAAAACAGTGTTTCTGTCCATTCTCCATCATCTTTTGATCATTATAAAGGGCTTAAAGGGCAGCAATATAAAATCAAACATTGGAAGATTATGGGTATTGTAAGGATCGGTTAACATGGCTTTAGAAAAAAACATTTCTCCTGCTGAGCAATTTTGGTAGAATTCTTTCAGGAGATAACCTCCAGCACTTCAGATGAATGCAGTTTGGCAAATGTAGTTCACTTGAATTTTCAAGAACTGGTTGACAAAGTTCTCAATGTGAGACGAAGAAGGATGAATAAGTTTCAGAGATAGTAGGAACTGCAGATGCTGGAAAATCTGAGATAACAAGGTGTAGAGCTGGATGAACACAGCAGGCCAAGCAGCATCATAGGAGCAGGAAGGCTGCCATTTTGGGCCTAGACCCTTCTTCAGAGAAGAATAAGTGTAGTGAAATAGATGACATTCTGTCAAGGTAACTGAGAATTGACTTTGTAAAAGATAAATGGAGAAGAAGTGGTTAGTTGTGATTCATTGGAATCTGACCTGGGGCTATCTGTTATTGACAGTTCTTTCTTCAATTTGCGTAACAAAGCGTTTGGTGTTCTACCGAAAATATCAATAAAATTGTAGACAGCCATCATGTTGAATAGAAATTAATTATTTCAGTCATTTATACCAATTATATTGATAAACTGAGATGCAGCAGAATAGTTTTTTTTTGTTTTTGAATGTGTGTTCAGGAAGAGTCTGGTCGCTCAGTAGTTAACGCTGCTGCCTCACTGTGCCAGGGACCCGTGTTCAATTCCAGCCTTGTGTGACTGTCTGTGTGGAGTTTGTACATTCTCCCCGTGTCTGTGTGGGTTTCCTCCCACAATCCAAAGATGTGTAGGTCAGGTGGATTGGCCATGCTAAATTGCCCCATATTGGCCATGGCGAAAAATTCAGGGTTACAGGGATAGGTTAGGGGTGTGGGTGGGATGATCTTCAGAGGGGTGGTGTGGACTGGATGGCTAAACAGCCTGCTTCAATGCAATAGGGATTCCACGAAATACATGTATTATGTAAAATGCTATTTTAAGATAGACTATGGGGTTGGAAAGAGCCAAATGCTTTTGCCAAAATACAGCAACTGTTTCTGCTTAAACACTCCCCTCCAGCCCCACCGCACCCGGCACTTTTCCCTGCAACCACAGGAAGTGCTACACCTGCCCCTACACCTCCCCCCTCACCCCCATCCCAGGCCCCAAGAAGACTTTTCACATCAAGCAGATGTTCACCTGCACATCTGCTAATGTGGTATACTGCATCCGCTGTACCCGTTGTGGCCTCCTCTACATCGGGGAAACCAAGCGGAGGCTTGGGGACCGCTTTGCAGAACACCTACGCTCGGTTCGCAGTAAACAACTGCACCTCCCAGTCGTGAACCATTTCAACTCAACCTCCCATTCCTCAGATGACATGTCCATCCTGGGCCTCCTGCAGTGCCACAACGATGCCACCCGAAGGTTGCAGGAACAGCACCTCATATTTCGCTTGGGAACCCTGCAGCCCAATGGTATCAATGTGGACTTCACAAGCTTCAAAATCTCCCCTCCTCCTACCATATCCCAAAACTAGCCCAGCTCATCCCCGCCTCCCTAACCTGTCCTTCCTCCCACCTATCCCCTCCTCCCACCTCAAGCCCCACCCCCATCTCCTACCTACTAGTCTCATCCCACCCCCTTGACCTGTCATGCCTCCCTGGACTGACCTATCCCCTCCCTAACTTCCCACCTACACTCACCTTTACTGACTCCATCCCTGGCTCTTTGACCTGTCTATCTCCTCTCCACCTACCTTCTCCTCTATCCATCTTCTATCCGCCTCCCCCTCTCTCCCTATTTATTTCAGAATCCCCTTCCCCTCCCCCATTTCTGAAGAAGGGTCTAGGCCCGAAATGTCAGCTTTCCTGCTGATGCTGCTTGGCCTGCTGAGTTCATCCAGCTCTACACCTTGTTATCTCAGATTCTCCAGCATCTGCAGTTCCTACTATATGCTGTGTTCTTTGACAATCCTCCTCGTTATCTGCAAATCTGCCAATTTTGGTGTTATCTGCAAACTTACTAATTCGACCACCTCCACCTTCCTCCAGATGATTTAAATATGTATTACAAATTACAAAAACACCACTAGTTACTGATCTCCATTCCAAAAAACACCCTTCCACTTCTGCTCTGTGCCTTTTATGGCACAGTTATGTATCCATCTAGCCAGCTCACCCGGAAACCCATGAGACTCTACCTGTTGTACCAGCCTGTCCTGAGGTAACTTATCAAATAAATGCCCTCCTGAAGTCCGTGTAGGCAACATCCACTGCTCTTCCCTCATCAACCATTCTTGTCACCTTGTCAAAGGACTCTATCAGGTTATTGAGACATGACCTTCCCCACATACACACACATCTGCTTTTCACTAACAAGTCCATTCACTGCCAAATGTGAATAAATCCATCGTAAAATGAAATGTCCAAAACAGCAATCCTACTCTAGCCTAACAAATATAACATTTTGCTCTTTTGTCCTGAGTTCCAAATTTGAAATTAACAAATGCAACCTGCTTTTCCATTATTGTAACTTCCTGTACCCACACTTTGGAGAAAAGAAGTAGGATTGCAGGTAAGATTATAGGATTGGATTTAATTTTTTATTATTGTTATTATATGTACCTAGGTAGAATGAAAAGTTTTGTTTTGTGAGCAGTATAGACAGATTTCATAAAATCCCAACAATTCCACAACAACTTTCTGAAGAGCATCCCACAATTTCTCATGCCCCCTACCCTATCCTTGTAACCCTGCATTTCCCATGGCTAATCCACCTCGCCTCCATATTCCTGGACACTACAGACTATTTAGCATGGCCAATCTACCTAACTGTATCATCTTTGGACTGTTGGAGGAAACCAGTGCACCCAGAGGAAACCCACACAAACACAGAGAGAATGTGCAAACTCCACACAGTCGTTCAAGGCTGGAATTGAACTCAGCTCCCTGGTGCTGTAAGGCAGCAGTGCTGAGCACTGAGCCACGATGGTATCCTTACTGTGCAAAGTACATTAGCGTATGAGAACAGAATAAGGAATACAATGTTACAGCTGCAGAGAAAGTGCACAAAGAACAAGATCGTCATTAAACCTAAAATTTGAAAAGTCCATCCAGAAGTCTAATAACAGCAGGGAAGAAGCTGCTCTTTCATCTGTTTGTATGTGTGTACAAACTTTTATTTCTTCTGCTCAATGGGAGAGGGTGGAAGAGAGTATAACCGGGGTGGGAGGCATCTTTTATTATGTTGTTCGCTTTCCTGAGGCAGCAGCAAGTGTAGGTGGAGTCAATGGATGGAAGGCTAGTTTCACGCAATGGACTGGGGTATGTTCATGGCTCTCTGTAATTTCTTGTGTAATTTCAGTGACTGTTTCCCAGCTACCACCCTCCCTTTCAGAGTTTTCTCTCCGAATTGTCTTTTGATGTTTTATCCTCCTGGATTGGAGAACTGCATGTGAGATAATCTGTTCATCTGAATGTGTCCTTTTTCCAAGGGTGCTTTGATGGGATGTTACTGTATCGGAACAGTTACTGTTTAGTAGTAAAATAATCTATTATTCCGGTAAGGTTTCCATTTGAGTTAATTTCTTCCAAGTTCTCCCTTTTTTTGTTGTATTTTAACTGTAGTGTTTGAATAAACTGTGTTTTCCTTAATGTAGAGTAGTTGGACCAATTGAATTGCATCTGCAATGCAGCACCTCATACTTACCTTTAAAATAAGGTCGTTAGGCATTCTTATTATTATATTTGGAGGGGGTCTGGTCTGGTCCATAATTTTATGGATCAGAAAGTTGAGGATCCAGTTACAGAGGGTAAAGCCAAGACCTAGGTCTCGGAGTTTAGAGATAAGTTTGTTTCGGATTATGGAGCTGTAGTCAATAAGCAGGAGCCTGACATAGCTATCCTTGTTATCCAGATATTCCAGGGATGAGTGTAGCACCAGGCAGATGACATGCGCCGTGGACTTGTTGCGCCGGTAGGTGAATTGCAAAGGGTCAAGGCGACTTGGTTGGCTGGAGTTGATGTGAACCATGACTAACCTCTCAAAGCACTTCATAATTGTGGAGGTCAGAGCCACCGGGTGATAATCCTCGAGGCACACTGCATGTTTTTTCTTGAGAACTGGGAAGATGGTGGTCTTCTTAAAGCAGGTGGGGACTTCAGATCGTAGTAATTGTTGATATCAATAAGTGAATTGTTTTAGGTAACTTCCTTGTATAGCTTCAGTTTCCGAGTGTCATAAAATCTTGTTTCTACCCTTTACCCACCCTCACTGTGGACAGGGCAGTCAAGTTATGATTTATGGCTATCAAAGGTACCTGTTAGGAAAAGAGAAAATGCTGGAAATAGTCAACTGATTAGGCAGCATCTGCAGATTGAAAAACTGAATGAATCTTTTAGGTCAGTGACATTTTACGAGAAGCTACTGTCCCAGTGATTTGTTTTCAGGAATCGATCACTTATCATTATGTTTTAACATCAACCTTAAGAGTAAAAGCAAGAAACTATTCTGCGTTAGTCCTTAGAATAGATCTCCAATGCATTCGGACTGTGTTTAAGGCGGGTAGTGTCTAGGTGATTTCACGTATTTTTCATGTATATTTGGCTCCATATTTCATTTCAATTTGACTTATTTATTGACACGTGCATTTTGTTACAAAATGCTGTGAACAGTGTTGTATAGTCTCTCCACTCTCTGGCGCATTCTTAAAACACAGAAAAATATACCAAAAACATAGGGCAGCATGGTAGCTCAGTGGTGAGCATCGCTGCCTCACAGCGCTGGGAACCTAGGTTTGATTCCACCCTCGGGTGTCTGACTGCGTGGAGTTGCACATTCTCCCTCAGTGTGTGTGGGTTTCCTCCCACAGTCCAAAGATGTGCCAGCTAGGTGGATTGGCCATGCTAAATTGCCTGTAGTGTTCAGGGATATGTAGATGAGGTGGGTCTGGGTGGGATGCTTTGAGGTTCGGTGTGGACTTGTTGGGCCAAATGGCCTGTTTCCACGCTGTAAGGGATTCTGTGATAGAATATAAAGGTAGATTAAAAAGTGTTCAACTTTATAGTCCTTTTGTTAAGTGCTGCACCATGGGGCACGGACCTGGTGGCCAGGCACGGGTCCCCTTCACAACGCCGCCACTGCTAGAATGGAAGTCACCGCTCTTCAGTGCCATCTTCCCTCCACTGATGCCTGCACCTCTATGAATCCTCACTGGACCTCACCAATGCAGATGCCGTCAATGCTGCTGGGTAATGCACCAGCCCAAACTTGACTCCGCCACTGACATGCGCCTGCTTCGGGCCCACCTGGCCGACGCAGCCAGGGCATTGTACTGCGCCCCAATGTACTTCTGCCACTGCCTCCGTGAATCTGCATCGGGACGCAGACAACCCAAATCCGCCTCCACCACATCAGCCATGAGTCAGCGCTAGGACAGCCTCGCCGACGCAGAAAGCCCCGGGAACCTAAACGTGCCTCTGCCGTCCGTAATATGTCCGCGCTGGACTCACTCACCGCCGTGACTGAGTTCTTCAACAAGTGATAAGTAAAGTAAAAGAGAAATAAACAAAACGAGAAAAGAGAGAGGAAAACCAAGAAAAGGAACGAAAAGACAAGCGGACAGGCCCGGTCTCAGAAGCTGTATTCTAACTTCATCTTACTAGACAGACCACGTTCTCGGCTCAGTTCCAGCAATACTGCAGTCTTTTAAAAGTTTTGTTTTAAAATCCAACCATGGCCTTGTGCCTTGCCTTTGTGGTCTCCTTCAGTCCTCAATGCTTCCAGAAAAATGCATCTGGATGGGTATATGAATTGGAAGGGTTTTGAGGGATATGGGACAAAAGCTGGCAAATGGGACTAGATTAATTTAAGATATCCGGTCAGCTTGGACAGGTTGGACTGAAGGGCCTGTTTCCATGCTGTACAGCTCTGTCTCTATGATCTGTGATATCCTTCAGTTCATGACCTTTGTCCTTTTCGAATTTTCATCACCTCCTCATTGGAGGCTGTGCCTTCTGTTGTTGAGACTCCAGGATCTGGAATTATCTCCGTAAATATGTCTGATTTGCTACCTCTCCTCCTTTAAGATGGTCGATAAAATAAACCTCTGTGGCTATGCTTTTGGACATGTCTCCTGACACGGCATCATGTGGCTCAGTGTCAAATTCTGTGTGACAACACTGCTGTGAAATCCCTCAGGATGTATTATAAAGGCATTACATGAATCAAATTCTTGTTGTAGTGAACAGAAACCTCAGCCAGTTTCATATGCAGCCTGCGACACTGAGACAAACGCATTCCTCTGGCTAAATCCACAGAGGAACTTTTGTCCCATGACCAGATTTTAGAAGAAATGGGTCATGAAAATGGGAAGAAGCATTCGGAGATAAAAGGTACTGCAGATGCTGGAGAATCCGAGATAACAAGCATGGGGCTGGATGAATACAGCAGGTCAAGCAGCATCATAGGAGCAGGAAAACTTGACGTTTCGGGAACTGGCTATTGAAAAACGCATATTGGAGGAGGACATCATGTGAGATCAGAACCGGTCAAAGTAATGCGCTAACATTTTGAGGAAAAGGAGCTCCTATAGAGGATGCAAAGTCAGACAAAGAACTGAGGCAATGTTGCACCCTTGCAACTGCATCCAAGTGTCAAACCTGAGCCTTCCAAATTGGTGCTAAGGAAACGACAGAGGAATAAAAATTAGAAATAGAATTTTAAAGAAAAATTGTCGTTCATTTAATTCAAGGGATTCAAATTAACAATATTCTTATTCGCCTTGATTTCATATGTCTGTACAGTCACATTGTCTATTTTTATTCACTTATGGAATAGGCATCTATTCCCTGGCCTTAGTTGCCTTTGAACTGAGTGGCCTACTAGGTCATTTCAGAGGGCAGTTGAATGTCAACCACATTGCTTTGGGTCTGGAGTCACATGGAGGCCAGACCAGGTAAGGATGGTGGATTTCCTTCCCTGAAGGACATTACTGAACCAGATAGGTTTTTCCCAACAACGGATGATTGTTTCATGTTCATTGGTAGATTTTCAATTCCAGAGTATTATTGAATTCAAATTCCACAGTCTGCTCTGCCAAGATTCAAACCCAGGTCCCCAGAACATTGAGTGAGTTTCTGGATTAATAGTCTAGGTGTGATAATACAACTCGGCCGTCACCTCCCCTGTCTGTTTTGTGCATAAGAAGTAACCTTTAGGAAAACATTATCAATGATCCTTTGATATTGCCTTTCCGCTTCACAGGAAAAACTTTGCATATATCTTTGTCTAGTCTCCATTTATTTCCATTCCTCTCTCCAATATATTGACACACACAGAGGTATGGTTCCACAAGAACTGGTCATCCTCTGATCTCTCACCCAGTGCTCATTTTGTGAGCATGGATGGTGACAAATGCATTATCAGTGATCGAGAACAGTACATTCTGGTCCACTCATTCTTCATCTGTCATCGATGGCCAAGTCATATCATGCAGTCTTTAGAAAGTGATCAATAGCATGAACGCAATTTATTTATTTCCTCGCATCCCAAAATCTAAGTAGCTGAGGTAACTGGCTGAATCCTGTCAAAAGAAAACTTGAGTTTGTGAGCTCCACACTGAATGAAACGATTGTCTGGATGAGCCATCAGTCGAATGGATTGATCTGCATGTTCACACTCAACAAGGCAGGTTCAAGAAGGCAGCTCACCGCCATCTTCTGAAGAGCAACTGGGGCAGGCAATAAATGCTGGCCAGCCAGCGACACCCATTTCTCATGGGTGAATAAAACAAATAGCAGCGTGGTGTCAATTTGTTGTGAGAAGCTGTGTGAAGCCATACAAATCAAAGCCCAACAATATGAACTCCGGTCTTCGTTGGATCAGTACCATTTGGGATACAACAACTGTGCTATGTGTTCATGGCCAAAGGAAGAGAGAAAAATACTCAGCACGCTGGTTTCTGATTGTAACCTCGTAACTCATATTAATTATAAGGATCAGCTCCTTTATATTCCCTCATTAACTCACTTTCTGTGATGAATGGCCACAGGAACAACAGAGAGACCTGGTGCTTGGGGAGTTCTGTCGCAGCATAGTTCCATTTAAGGCAAATCCAGATCAATACATTCGGAAGGGAAAAGGAGGATACACCGATAGGGTTAGATGATGTTGAGTGGAAGGAGGTTTATGTGGAGCATAAACACCCATGTAGACAATTTGGCTGAAATGGCCTTTTTCTGTGTTATAAATTTAATGTAATGCCATGTAACATCCACAAAAGTGAAAGCAGTAAAAACGTAGGCGAGTTCCCATTTTAGGTGAATATATCCAAGTGATACACATACCATTTCGAACTTCCTGCATGCGCACTGCACATGAATTACTTGTGTAATGCTAACTCATTACACAGCCCAATGTTTTGTGTATGAAAGGAGGAACTTGCTGAGCAGTCATTTCTGAGGCATGCTCTCTCAGAGTTAAACATGAAGAAAACATGATAAAGTATACTCAGCCATCAGTGAGATCTTGTAGTATTTTCTGTATGGCCTACTTTCTTGCCAGCAATATTCCCAAACTGCTGTTACATTAATTATTTTAATTTGGTGTTAAAACTCACAGTGACAAATCAAATTAAAGCTTTGTGTTACACACAGACTGCGAATTCCTGGAGGATTTTTTTTCACAGGCAAATGTTCAAATCTGTTCTTTGGGTTCATTTTAAATTCATGATAGCTTTTGCTAAATCCCTGAAGCCCTATTTGTGGAAGTGTGTATGTGTTTACTGAGAGTAGGTCATGACCTGCTGGCATGCTATATCTATCTTTTATGTGTTAAACCATATTTTTATCTGAAAAAGCTGTTACAGATTTAAGTATGATTGTGCACCGTGGGTTCAATTATCATGTTATCAAGCATATCACATTGCTTTGCATTACTTCATGTGTGTCCTTCCCACGCTGCATACTCCTTAAAATTTAAAAGACATACTAATGGACATAATCTATAAGGAAGGGAGTGTCTGTCACAGAAGGAGTGTATGGAAGCATGTTATACAAACAATAGGATGTGCAAGGCCCTGTAACCCTTGAGAATCAAGCATACACTATCGAACAGTATTGGGATTAACTGCAAGGCTGGAACATGATTAAAGACTTTTGCGAACTATTGGATCAAAATCTTCAAGTTTAATCACATCCTTCAGTTCTGTTTTGAGTCTGACACAGTCTCAACACTCTGCCAAGCATTTCATTCATGCAAATGAAAAGTGGAGCTGGACGAGCACAGCAGGTCAGGCAGCATCTGAGGAGCAGGAAACTCGACGATTTGGATCAGGACCCTTCATCAGGACTGGTTTGTTGAGGAGGATCAAGATTAATGCTCTCCATGACCCTGTCACCAACAGTAAATCGCAAATTGGCTTCTTGGTCTCCACTTTAGGTTTGTGGTTTCATTTCCGGAGGATTCCTGAATGGTTAATTCGATACTTTATCCATTCAGCTACCAACAGGCACTTTCTCAGAATGTAATTTACGTACTTAATTGTCATGTTTAAAATATTTTATCAATTCTTACGTGATGAGAATGTTAATCAAATGGTCGAGTTTAAGATGACATGGTATGGTAGAAGGTTTGCCAAGCCAAGCTGAGGCCAGCTCCTTAGAGTAGCCAGTGATGGTTTCTAATAAGCTTCTTCTTTGTCAATTGTCTTACCTTCCATCCTCATTCCCTCTTCAGTCGACAATGAAAACAGTCTGACTTCTGCCGTGACTGATTGAAACTCATATTTTTTGTTTCACTTTACATTTAGTAGTCATCGATAGTATTTCAGTTCTGAATCAAAATTTCCCGGTCCCAAGCAAATATAAAATCAAAAAACAAGGCAAATGTCGTTTTATTTCCCTTTTGTAAGCCTGCCAAACAGAAATACTGAAACAGAAAATTTTCTGAAGAAGGGTCCAGACCCAAAACGTCAGCTTTCCTGCTCCTCTGATGCTGCCTGACCTGCCGTGTTCATCCAGCTCCACACCTTGTTATCTCAGGTTCTCCAGCATCGGCAGTTCCAACTAACTCCAAACAGAAATACTGACCCTTCCTTTGCATTGCTCACCCGAATCATCAGCTCCTGTGGGTGTTTTCATCTCTGCTTTTATCTCTACAACAGCCAATCTGTTCCAAATCAGCTATTTAGCCAGTTCTGTTGTGAAGAGTTTAATTGAGTCAGCTTTTGCTAAGTCTTTGCCTTTTACTCACATAGCTACTGTAGGCTGTAGTGCCTTTGGGAGGCTTTTAAACGGTGACTATGTATCAATGGCACTGACCGAGAAAATCTTGGCTTGTTTATGGCAACATTTCTAATAAAAAAAGCGTATAACACATTTTCAGTATAAAACAGGTTCCAGTTTAAGATGTTTGGAGATTAGGGAAACCAGTCAATAGACCTCTAATAATGGGACACATTTTTAAATTGTGGCAATTTCTTGGTACCAGCTGACTTTGCAGGCATACTACCTCCTGTGGACATCAACATGCCCCACAGAGTGATGGATCATCAATTAAGGCCCTCAAAAGCACCTACTGAAGGACAGACAATGAAGAACCACTATATATCTTCTATTGTATATCAGTGAGCTTTTAGACTAAAGCCGTTCTGGGTGGACAGTGGCAATTGATCATGTGACCTTTGGATTGAAAGTTTTATTCTCTGAGGTCTAAGGGTAAGACCTGGACAGTCTGCAAGACAGAACACCAAAGGCTGCAAAACATAAGGAAAAGGTAATATTACCTTTGCCTTTTAAGTGTCTAGAGGCAGCAAAGCTCCTCACCTGTTCCTAAGTCTGAACCCCACAAATAAATTAGATCTCCTCATGCAAAACCCAAATGCCTAACTTAATGCCTTGATGTACATCCCACTCTCTGGGGAATTCTGCAATAATCCTGATATCCAACTTCATCTGTCTGAACTCATCCAAACTACTGTTCAAATGTGGAAATGACTTGCTTCTTGACTGGACCCACGATAACTGATTCCCTCCAACAGGTTAATCACAGTGAAGCGTTTACTGCTCCTTTGGTTTTTCTTTGGCACCACCATTTTTAAGTGTATCTTATCTTGAGTGTGTGGAGTAACAGTTATATTTGGAAGAAGTGGGTGGATAAATCATCTTCCGTGTTGTTAACCCCAAAATCATCTGCCGCTGGTTGTGTGAAAGGATCACACATTAACTGGGGCTTAGAAACACACATGTCTATCTTTCCAAAGCAACCACACTGATAATGGACACTAAAGGAAGGAGACTGAAAGTTTCAGCTTTTCTCTTCTCACCTCCTTTTAAATTTGTTTTTTGCCATTCTCTCTCGCAGACTGCATAGATCTTTTTCCTAGGACTTCAAAAGGACGTCAGGAGCAAAGGCCATTGACAGCTGCATGATCAATGAACACCGTCTAAGCAGAATGAGTTCAAGCTAAAAGGCTATTGATATACATCTACTCGTTTCCACAGGTCTGCGCTCGTTTCTTTGTCTCTGCCACGCAGCTACAACCTGGATCCAGATGATTACCAGCATCCTTTCATTCTTTGATCCGCTGCTGTGTTTGTATGTCTCTGTTGCCGTGCTTAAATCCAATTCTCAGAGAACCAAACCTGTGGCCTTGGAACCAGCTGGTTTTGTGTGCTGCCTCCTCTGACATCAACATGCCCCACAAGTGATGGGTTGTCAATTAAAGCCCTTAGAAAGGGTCAACTGAAGGGCAGAACGTGGGCAATGAAAAGCTGCTATTTATCTTCTTTTGCACATCAAAGACCTTTTAGACTTGAGCCACTCTGGGTGGTTAATCGAAGGTAGTAAAATTTTTTTGGCGATACACACTCGATGGGCTTAAGGGCCTGTTCTGTACCATACGATTGTATGAGCCATGGCTGCTGATTCTTGCCTCCCACCTTGGTCCAGAGCATCAGCCACTGCTCAATTTCTCAATGCGGGTTGACATTTCTGAGTGATGCAGTGACCCTGAGAGGGTTCATGTTAAATATCCAACACCCACATTTTCATCAACGGTAAAATGTGCCATGGAAATAAATACATTTGTGATGAGCAAGGTGTATTCAGAGACCCAATAGATGATGGAACATTTTGAACAAGCAATTGAGCCAAAAGAAAAATGTGCAGTTCCTTTCCTATGAACTTGAGCGCAATATGACTCCTCCTCACTTCTGAGGCGGAACCATTTTGGACTCAAAAGGTTAACTCTGTGTTTCTGTCTCCACAGAGGCTGCCAGACCTGCTGAGTTTCTCCAGCATTTTCTGTGTTTGTTTCAGATTACCGGCATCTGTAGTATTTTGTTTTAAATTGGATACGTTCCCTTTTCATTGTGAGAAGAATGTAATGATACCGTGACAAATTCCAACCTACATGTCAGTGTTCTGAAATATCAGGCAAAGTAGAATAGACAGCCTGATTGTGAAACCAAACTGTGCAGCTGTTTGATTCAGGCTTGCTTCCAGCTTTTGATTCCCAATACAAAAGGCAGCTTCCAGAGATGTGTTTGTTTTCCTCACGATCTTGTGTGTTCGTATTGTAAAGAATCGCAAGCTACGGGCAAAATGCGCCTTCCTTTAATTGTAAAATTCTAAGAAGATTGATACGTAACTCTCAAAAGACAATTGCATATCAACTTGAATAGGAAAACTTCAGGTAACATCAGGAAACAGCAGAAGGAGTGGGGCAAGGGCGACAGCTCTTCTAAAGAGCTGCTGGCACAGGCAGGTACCACACTGTATCATTTGGTAAATCTACAGAGAAAGTTCATCAACAAGTTCCAAGGGAAGCAGTGAAATTAAACCATCTGCCATCCCAATAAAATACATTTTTTAAAAAATTTATCCCAATGAAACACTGGTTGGACACCTGAATTGATTACAGCTGATTAGTCAAATGTGCTTGTCATATAAAATTCTTTCTGTTCTCTGAATGGAACTTATGATGAATTGGAAGGAATGAACTAATCTTATCCCACAGCAAAAGCTGAATACAATTTTTATCCTAGTTGCATAAGCTTACAGAACCGAATATAGCTGTACACCACAATGACGCAAAGCAAAGGTTTGCACAAAATATCTTATGGATGTACAATGCACACGCAAACTTCCCAAGAAGAAGACAGACACTTGCTTTAAGGCTGGCCTGTCAGATTAAAGGTGATTAGCTGCACTTTGCCAGGAATCTGTATGACCTATAGACACAAATGCACACGAATGAGCAGCAGGGGATACGAACGATGCATGCATCATCTGTAGTTTCTCCTGTTGGGCACAATCTTAACCTACTCAGTACATGTTTTGTTTTTCTCTGTTTTTTTCACAGTCAATATGTCTTCTAACCATCGCTCCTGATACAAAACACATTTCACTGAATTGACAGTTCTGCCAGAAGTAAACATCAACCCCCACCCCCCAAATTATGCTACTGCATCTTCGGTTATATAATGTTGCACGGTAGCTGGAATCTTGTGCATGTCAAGAGAAGGCAAGTTTGAAAGGAATGACCATTTCTGGTGTTTGTTGTCCCTCGCAAGCTGCCGTAGGCTGACATTCCGCTTCTGTTTCTGCTGCCTGGAGGTCTGTTGCAGTGTGAAGCTTGGCAGGTGGGTTCCTGGGTGGCTATCTCAATCCAAGGCTCTGCACCACTGGAAGGATGGCTCCCCAGAGCTAAGTGCTGCCCCAAGTAGGTTAGAGACTGTCAAGGAGGGTCTCTCAAGGGCAGCACAAAATAAAGGTTGACCCCCGGTGTAAGGCTGAGGAAACACTACTCGAGGATGAAATCCGAAAGGACTGCGAATGCTGTAAATCAGGAACAGAGACAGAAGTTGCTGGAAAAGCTCAGCAGCTCTGGCAGCATCCTTGAAGAAAAAAAAATCAGTTAACGTTTTGGGTCCGATGACCCTTCAATGGAACAGTTCTGAGGAAGGGACACCAGACCCAAAACGTTAACTCTGACATTTTCTTCACTGCTATAGGATGGTTGGCTATGTGTGTTTGTGTGTGCATGTACATAGGACATCTTGACCCCCACGCACACCCCAAATAGGGGTGGCATGGTGGCTCAGTGGTTAGCACTGCTGCCTCACAGTGGTAGGGACCTGGGTTTGATTCCATCCTCAAGTAACTGTCTGTGCAGCGTTTGTATGTTCTCCCCCTGTCTGCGTGGGTTTCCTCTAGGTGCTCCGGTTTTCTGCCACAGTCCAAAGGTGTGAGGTTGGGGGATTTACCATGCTAAATTATCTATCCAGGGATACGCAGGCGAGGCTAATTATTCATAGGAAATGCAGAGTTACAGGGATAGGGTAGGCGGTGGGTCTAGGTGGGATGTTCTTCAGAGAGTTGGTGTGGACTCAATGGGCCGAATGGCCAGTTTGAAAGGAATGACTATTTCTGGTGTTTTTTGTCCCTCGCAAGCTGCTACAGTAGGGATTATATGATTCAAGCTTCAGCTTCCACTTTAAAATTCCATTTGTGTCCTCTGTCAGCTCATATGCGAGAGGCTAACTGTACAGGTTACCTGCCTAATAACCTCTGCCTGTGATGACCCACCTCCAGGAAGATGGCCCGAAGGTGAGAACACATCAGGTTGCTGACCTGACAGCTGAACTGCTTTCTGAAATCTATCGAATGCTGTCATGCAACCAGATCTTTCCTGAGGTAGAAACTCCTTCAGTTTGCAGTGTTGTGTTACCAATGCTTGGTTAACATTCTTACAAATAAGGCAATGTTCATGAATGAAAGACCAACTTTCAAAATACCATCACATGTGACATTCTCTCACCAATTTTCAACTGTATTTCGCAAATTTTCACATTTTAGGCAGAACATTTCAACATTGTAAACTTTTGAACTCGCAATACAAGACCCTAATTACAGCTGGAATGCTTTGATCACTTTTGTTCCCCTCAACTAAGGAAAGATATACTGGTATCAGAGGCAGTCCATAGAAGTTTTGCAAGGTTAATCCTGGGAATGAGGGTGTTTGTCCTATGTGTAGTTGAGTTGGTTTGGCTTGTACGCATCAGAATTTAGAAGCATGAGAGGTGACTGTAGTGATTGTAACAAGATCAGCCAGCTGATCCTCATAGAATATGAGTTCCCTGATTGGGGCTGTTAATCTGGTCCAATAAGGGAGCCCTGGCTGACAGAACAGGAATGTCAGAAATTCTGTTCATTCTGAGAGCTGGTCTGAGGGAGCTGGATCAGCGTCAAGGACTCTCCATCTGTAAATAAAGAGTGACTTGGTGATGGGACACCAGCCTCTGGAGTTACTTCAGTGACTTTATTGAAACAAACAAGGTTCTTAGGGGACTTGATACTTGTGGGAGAATCTAGGACCAGAGGTTGTAATCTCAGAGGAAGAGGTTACACATGAGAAGGCGCAGAGATGGGGAATTTCTTTGCTCGGAGGTTAATGAATCTGTGGAATTCTTTACTGCAGAAGGATGTTAGGGTTGGGTCCTTAAGTATATTCAAGACTAAGAAAAACAGATTTTTAATCTACAAGGGAATCTAACGGTTTGGGAAAAGGCAAGAAAGTAGAGTTTAAGATTATCAGATCAACCACGACCTCGTTAAATGGCAAGGCAGACACAATGGGCTGAATGGCCTACTTCTATTCCCACATTTTATGGATTTATTGGTTTATGAAAATGGTAGGTGGCACATTTTGAAAATTATGTAGATTGTTAATTGTACGTATGTGATCTTGAAGTTTATGTTACTGGTATTATTTTCAACACATAAATAATGATCCTTTGCTAGGCTGTACCAGTGTCATTATGAAGGCTACTCAGCAAGCTCTCCACTTCAATTTGTCATCATATCCTCCTCAAGTTGCTGCTCCCTTTCCTCTTCAAGCTAGACTTTGTCAACCCATTTCTATTTAACCCTTTATCCATCTTCTCTCTCTCATTTCCAAAGTGCCCCAGACTTTTCCCTTTGGTTCCCATATTAGCTGACCATGTTAATGGTTTGTTTTCTTAGGAACTATCCCTATTTCAAAACCACCATCCTCATCAATGCCCAACACAAAAGAACAGCTCAGGAGTGACATCGCATAACCGAGGATCTACAGTACACTCTCTCTCTTCTCATTCTTCTCAATACAGTTTGACAAAGTCGACTACTCCACCATATTCACTTCATTGCCTCTCTTTCACTGACCAATTCGGTGAGTTCAGTCTTGAAAGGTACCACTCCTATTTATTTGATGGCAGCCTGGTTATATCGAGCATCAGGAGTGCCACCAGGATCCTATTTTGATCTTCTCTAAACACTAGTATGGATGTAGGGAAAGTATCAATTAATGTATGTATTTAGATGATTCACAATTCTAGCTCTCTAGTAGCCATTTGACCATGTGCCCACCTTCATATTACCAGATTCCTAATTGACATCAGGTCAGGAATGAGCCACAGTTTCCTTCATTTAAACATCAGGAAGCTGGAAGGCACTCGACTATTTCTTGCACTCAGTTTTACTTCCTTCCAATTAACTTTATTTTGTCTCAAGCTATTAATTAAGGCTCAATCAGATCTCTCCAGTTCATGGTCTTCCATTTAACACAAAAAAAGTCTTAAATCTCACATTTCATCCATCACAAGATTACTTCTTTGATCTACTCTCCCACTGCCTGTTTCTGCCCCAATATTTTCTCTATGACTTTACACACCTCAAGAATGTATTTTGCTAGTGTCGTCTTTTCTCATGTCCTGTTTCTAACCTCCAAAACTCCAACTTGTTTAAAACTGAGTTGTCTGTATACTTCCCTGAAATGTCAGCCAGCCTCCTCATCACTCAACTCCCTTCTCTCTAAAAGCATTATTTTTAAAATGTGTGCACTGGTTGCAGGAGACACAGGCCGGGGCAACATTCAGAGCTCATCCCAAACTGCCCGAGAGAAGGTACGAGTGAGCTGCTTTGACCTGCTGCCATAAATGGAGGGGTGGAATTGATAACATAAAATTGAAAGTCCTTATATTCAAATCTCTTCATGGCCTGAGTCCGCCCAACATTTTGTCGATGTCTTAGTCTCTTCCACAGCCTTTATTATTGCTCTTCTGTTATCTCCAATACCGGGAAGGTAATTGTATAGTGGTATTATTGCTAGACTGTTAATCCAGAGACCCGGATAACATTGGATGTGACCTGGGTTCGAATCCTGCCACAGCAGATGGTGGAATTTGAATTCAATAAAAACCTGGAATTAAGAATCAATTAATGATGACCATGAATCCATTGCTGATATCGGGGAAAAACCCTCCTGGTTCACAAATGTCCTTTAGGGAATGAAACTGCCATCCTTCCCTGGTCTGGCCTACATGTGACTCCAGACTCACAGCATTGTGGCTGACTCTGAACTGTCCTCTGGGCAAGTAGGGATGGGTAATAAATGCTGCCTCGCCAGCGATGTCCTCATCCCGTTAATGAATAAAAAAAACTATGCTGTCTTGCAGCCATGTAGCTCTACACTTTCTGTTTCAAGCTGTTGCGAGTGGCAATAGATTTAATTACATTAATTCAAATGTCAAGTCAGGTTTTAGTAGCTTACTTTAAGTTTTTGCTGGAGAATAACTTGAAGGGATAATATGTAGCCAACCTTACTGTTGTTCAAGAATTACCATGCAGCTGGGTGGATATGAAGCTTTTGTCGATTTCACCTCGCACTAAAGGTGAATTTCTTCAATGTTTTTGTTTCTCGATCATTCTTTCTGAAAAAGTTTTAATACAGATATAGAATTGCCGCTATGATCTATCAGTGACATCTATTGTACACAGCTGGCCTTGTGACTTACAGGGAAGAGCCTGCTCTAAGACTAACCCCATTGAACACAATCTGTGAAGGCAAATGACTGACTTCAAAAGTATTTCAAGTTTTTTTATTATGTAAAGGAGCGCGGGCAAGTTTTTTTTTTGATTCATTCACAGGATGAGGGTGTTTCTGCCTAAGCAGCATTTATTGCCCATCCCTAATTGCCCAGAGGGCAGTTAAGAGTTAACCACATTGCTGTGGGTCTGGAGTCACATGTAGGCCAGACCAGGCAAGGATAGCAGTTTCCTTCCCTCAAGGATATTAGGCTTTTCCCCTGACAATTGACAATGGATTCACAGTCATCATTAGATTATTAATTCTGGATATCTATTGAATTCAAATTCTACCATCTGCCCTGGCAGGATTCAAACCTGGATCCTCAGAATGCTATCTGGGTTTCTGGCTTAATAATCCAGCAATAATACCACTAGGCCATTGCCTCCTCTGTTTAATACTTGGTTAGGTGATCAACATCGTCTCATGGATTTCTCTAAGTTTCAGCTTACGTATGCATGAGAACCTTTCAATAAAACTGCAATAGGTTTGGACCTGGTTGTAACTGATCATACAAACACAGGACTGTGTGATCAAGGCAAAAGAAAGATACATTTTTGCAATACCTGATTCGAACATCCCCTGTGATGTTATAACATATAAAGGGAAGGATCAAAACCCAAGTGCGTTGCCTGAAGTGATGGCGAAAGCAGACTTAGTAGTAACTTTCAAAGGGGGAGTTTGCATTGTTGTTTGAAGGGAAACCACTTGCCCTTGACAAGAGACTCATCAGATGAAATTAGCTCCTTTTCTGCTGGAAGGCAATATGCTGAATTGCCGCAGTCCCTGAATGACATGGGTAATGAGGACTTGTTGAGAAAATGCAGCAAGATCGAAAATAAATTAGATTCTGGATGTCAGATGAAAACATCTGATTCTGCAAGCAAAATTTGAACACAACAAGAATCTCATGAGTAAGTGGCAAGAGCATATTTGCATGTATTTACATATTAAAGGATGAATAATTCTATTTTCCAAATGTTTGGTTCTGACCAGAAATGGAAAAGAAAAAGGACTGTTTTAAAACCATGAATTGGAGAAATACTGCACTTTTAAAAATATATTGCTGAAACTCATTGTGTGTGGTGCTTACACTGCTGCTCCATCCAAACAGTGAGTGGAGATGGTTTAGGTGGCCAGGCATTCGGGGTGTGTGCAGCATGAGATTTGGTCAGCAACATGTCACTAGTTGGTTTGTTTAATAGTGACAAGGTGTGGTGCTAAAGATCACCAGCCTGACGACAACCCTCTGGCTCCTGGGTAGCTTGTGGGTATGTATAATGTAGTGAGAAGACTTTGGAACTCTGGAAATGCAGATGGTATGTGACCATTTTTTCAAATTCATTAACAGAATGAGGGCATTGCTAGCTAGGCCAGTATTTATTGCCCATCCTTAAGGATGCCCAGAGGGCAGTTCAGAGTCAACCACATCGCTGTGGGTCTGGAGTCACATGTAGGCCAGACCAGATAAGGATGGCAGCTTCCTTCCCTAAAGGACAACAGTGAACCAGATGGCTTTTTCCCGACAATTGATTCCCGGTCATTATTGGATTATCAATTCCAGATTTTTTTTAAAAAATTCAAATTCCACCATGGCAGGATTTGAACCCAGGTCCCCAGGACATTATTTGGGGGTCTCTGAATAATAGTCAAGCAACAATACCACAAGGCCATCACCTCCCTTATGTGAAACACTCTGCAATGAAACACCTGAAGTGCAAATGGCCAGTTAATTTCTCCCACTAGTTTTTGTAGCTGTTTACCTGAACCAGTGAAAAGATTATGCAGTTAGAGTCTTGTCGTGATTATTGATTGCTGTTAGATTATTGTCTTGTGCCTCCTACAAAGAAGTAAAAGAGCCTGGTAAAAGTATATTGAAAAACAAAATGTCCTGTCAATTCAAAAGGATTATCTCAGCAAACTACATGGACTAATGCCATTGAATTGTGGCTCCTCATATTTTTTTTCCCTCCACCCATAAAGTCAATGCTTCAGCTCACTATCACCTTCTCAAGGGCAACTAGGGACGGGCAAGAAATGCTGGCCAGCCAGCAACGCCCACATCCCACAGATGAATAGAAAAAAAAATTGTTGTCTCTGTCTTTCTCAACGTATGTAGGGGAGTTAAAAAAAAAAGTTTTGAGTTTTAACCAGTAGAAATACATATTGACAGTTCATAGCTTCCTCCCATATGATTCGAAATTATATCTGAAATCATTTGCTCCACCTTTCAGATGACTCCAGTATTGCAAAAAAGAAAGCCCTAAACTGGAATTATCTGCATAATCCATTATAAAATCAATTATCAATGTTGCGTTTTATAAAACTGAAAAGTTTGTGGTCAGAAATCTGAAGAAGGGTCTAGACCCGAAACGTCAGCTTTCCTGCTCCTCTGATGCTGCTTGGCCTGCTGTGTTCATCCAGCTCTACACTTTGTTATCTCAGATTCTCCAACATCTGTAGTTCCTACTGTCTCTATATCAGGCAGTAATGCTTACAACAATGTCCAGATTAAGTCTTAACAGCCTGAGGGTTTTGACTAGATGAACAAATGAAGGAAGCAAAGAGTTGTGCAATTTTGAGATCCTGAGAGAATGGTTTATAAAAGGAAATTGCACACAGGGAGTCTTTATAACAATGTAGCGAGGAGGAAAGAATTCAGGGATTTTGCAGTTTAGCAGGAATGAGAATGGTTCGGAGGAGCTTTCGAATAGTACTATTAGTAGATGGAGAAAGAGAGAGACGAGAAACTGTTATTTTAGACATTATCTTTTTAATCCTGAGGTGTTTTTGCCGTCATGTACAACAGACAGGTGCATTCATTTGCAATGCACGTGCTTTTTCTTTCATACGTACAGTAATCCCATTGACCTGGAGTGGAAATTTTAATAAAACATAATAACGCATTGACACTTCCAGAAACACATCATTATAAAATCAAAATGTGAAATTCACTGCAAAAGACAAGGTCAATTATCTGGTGTAAGCAATTTCTGTATATGAAACCAAGCTGGTTTTACGCCGATCCATTTCATATTACCATTTAAAATATCCAGTGCTAGGGGATTTGCAAGGTACAGATTAAAACGTTTCTGCAACTTTGAACCCTTCACAGGATCATGGGATTACAACTAAGACTGTAAGGCATCTCATCACAGTGAGCCCTGAGTAACGGTGAGCTGAAAATTGATTGAAGATTAAAGACTGAAGCGTATAATGGTCGGGGAGATGAAAAGGCACTTCCTATTATGATCAGTTGCTGTCCATGTCCAGTTTTGCAATGCTGCTGATATTAACTGCAGCAAAAAAGCCTGTTCATGAAGACTAGGCTGGATTTTTTGTCTGCTATTGACCATGATTAAGAGAACACCTGAAGCCTTGACAATGAACTGACTCCTTTCCTTAAAACCCATTCCCTTCATGTTCGGGATTTGTTACTGTGACGAAGTAAACATTCACAATTAATTTTACCTTCACTTTTTGTAACAGGGAGGAACAATTAATATTGTCGCTGTCTATACAAAGCAGTTTGCATTTGGGTCATCTAGTAAGGAGGGAGATTGGAAGGAAGAATGATACCTATGCAGCAACTGAGAGACATGAGGTTATATGTTGGATCAGACAAAACGCCAAAGAAGAAAGGTGATGAGAATTTGTAACTGGACAATATAGTCCAGACATCATTGTAACAAAACAAAACTAAATGTAATCCTCTGAGATATTATCTTTTATGTAAAGCCCTAGGAACCAAATATAAAAAGAATATACAGCCTAAGTGCTGCATTTTGCTGCAATATTGAGGTCATGTACTAAGTACAAAAGGGCTGGACTTTACAAGGAAGCATATTCCTTTATTGTTAAGTATAATGTCACACTAGTTGGGTTTCTTTGTAGCCTGGTTGAAAGAAAAGCAAAGACAAGGACTTTCTTCAGACTTAGACTTCCAAGTGTCATTATTTATGTGATGTTTTACATTAATATATGAGTTATACATTTATACTCAATATTGCTGTATAGGATAATCATCGGTGTACCAGGATCTGGCTTAGAGTTACATTAGCTAGGGATTAATCTGTCTGGTGTGTTCATGTCTACGCTTTCAGTGTCTTTCAGAGAGGAGACAGTTCTAGTGTATGCTGCGATAATTTCTTCTCAAATGGAATCTTCCAGAATGTTTTAACTCCAACTGCATTGTGGTATTCAGTTCCATGACATAATCACAAGGTTGCTCCAGAGGTCCAATACCATCACACGCCAAGTATTGCTCACTCCACCAAGAGAAAAGTCAGTTCCAAACAAACCAACCTTAACTCTGACTATCCTGCAGCGATAACATGCTAAAGCCCTGCCCTCAAGCTGACAACCACTCTGTTTGGCCGTTACAGAAGTCCCAACAGTGCCAGAACACGGGACGGGGAGAGGAATATGAAGATCTAGAATGGACACTGACATATCTCCCATGTCTTTGGGCAGGGAGGGACTGAGCACTCTGATGAGGGGTTGGACAGGGGTCATGTCTGAAGGCTAGGTGGTGAGGCACAGACGCAGCCTGTCCTTGCCAGGAGACGTATTCCCTTCCTTCATGTCTTTTCACCTAATTTGTTTAAGGTATTTGCCTGGTATCTCAGGCAATTGTTCTGAAAGGGTTAATGCTGAAGATTGCTTCAAGCTCCTGTTAATCAGATGATGCCACAAGGACTTGTGTGGGAAAGGCAGACAGTTTGGATCTTGAAGAAGACAGATCTACCATCTAGTTTTCCTTGTAGTCTTAGTAACAATGTCTATCATACTGATGAAACTTCTACTGACGTACAGTAACTACATCTTGTTTAACACAAGAATCACTTCTCATTAGACGACCTAGCAATTTTCGTCTGCCACAGTATACAATGCAGGCCTACAGATTGTAGAATCACAGAATCCCTACAGTGTGGAAGCAGGGCATTTGGTCCATTGTGTCTATACTGACCCTCGAAGAGCATTCCACTCAGATCCACCTCCCTAACCTGGCCCTGTCATGGTGAACCCACCCAGCCAGCCTGCACATCCCTGGACACTATAGGCAATTTAGCATGGCCAATCCACCTAACTCGCACATGGTTCGGACTGAGGGAGAAAACCCACACAGACATGGGAAGAACATGCAAACTCCACACAGACAGTTGCCTGAGGCTGGAATTGAATTCAGGACCCTGGCACTGTGAGGCAGCAGTGCTAACCACTGAGCCCCCGTGCTACTATTTAAAAGGATTATGGTGGTGGCAAATTTAGCTTATGGTTGGTGAGCAAGAATTCAGCTAACTCATAAGACATGGTAGCAGGGGTGATTGTCTGAAGACTTCATTTTGTCACATTGGGCAGGGCTTTAAGGCAAAGAAGGTAGTTTTGAGGGCCTCAACTTGACAATAATTAGCTAACTAATGCTGTCAATAGGCCTAAGGGAGCTTGAGCTGGTTGGCAGATGAAATTCCAGAGCAACATCTCTAATGGGCACCAATCATAGCAAAGAACTGGTGTGAACTTAACATTGCCCAATTAATGTCATATACCAGGAAGCTACAAGGAATGCTATTGTGGCAAATACTGTTAGAATCTTTTAGGACCATGGAGACTTGTACTGTGTGCCATGACAGGATGCTGGTGAATGAGATCAGTTAGATGAGTTCTGTAATTAACTAGTTCTAAACTAATCTAGACGCATTGACGTAAATACAATATCTTTATTTTCCAGCCTCTCCAAAGCCCTTTAGAGACCGAACTGCTTCTTCAGCAGTGACAGAGCGCCGCTTCAGAGCTGGGAGGGGCCTGTCTACCAAATCATATTTAATGCAGGAACATAGATGATGATCAGGGTGAATTCAGAAGGCAGTCTGCAGCTAATTCTGCACAAAGACGGAGAGCCAACCCGCTGGCTCGAATCCAACCTGTATACATTGTTTGTTGGCAGTACTGCCCCACCCTGCCCCTTCTTTCCTCACAGCCCATCCTTCCATCTGAAACATTAACTCTGCTTTTTCTCTCCACAGCTGGTGCCAGTCCCACTGAGTTGTTCCAGGAATTCCTGTTTTTGTAGCTATTTCAATGTAATATACGAACACATAGTTAAAAGTGAGTTAGATAAGAGTATCAAGTAATGTGGGTCAAAGGCAGCTGAAAACTCACAGACCTAATGCTTGGATGGGCTGGAACAGGTGAATAGTTTTCCTGTCTTCCCATTTTTACTGTGCAGGTCGGCCACTTGGATGAGATCCAGGAAGACTGACGGCTTCTATTGAACTCTCTTGTTCCCAAATGCTAGTGTCTTCAGGAAGGGAGACAAGAACAGGTGGAGGGAGATGGTCCTTTATATTTTTGATTCCTCGGTTGCAGAAATTGCCCACAGGCTCTCTCAGAAATTAACTGTGTGACTTCAAACTTGATAATTTGGAATGTTGCACATTTTGATCGGGAATAATTGTTGCTGAGCATAAAATGATTCCTGTGGAATGCACACTTAACGGGTAGAATAATAGTTGTCTGATTTGCCACTTCACAAATGTGAAACGCTTAATTATTCATCTAAATGGGTCAGTTTAGGAGCTCATTATTCGCACAGTGCCCAGGTCTAGCCTGTTTAAATGTCACACCGTACTTCAGTTTCTTTATCTGTTGCATTTTACTGTCATTGTAATTATAAAAAAGCATTTTCCCACGTAGATTACCCATATATCACACCATCGCTTGTACTAGACAGTAGCTGTCAAGCAGGCAGTTGCTTGGCAACTCCGATCCTGTCAATGTAGAAATTTATAAAACCGTAAACACTGGGGACTCTGGGCACAAGGCAGGTCTGTCAGGGTCTAAAAGCAAATCATAAGAGGGAGAGTTAAACAATGAAAACAAATTCTTTATCAAAATGGGTACTGACAGTACATTTACTCTTGCAAGACTCTTTCAACAATTATAAAAGAGGGTGGTCAAGAACGGGACGGCAGAAAGAGTAGACCAAGACTTGGACGCTGCTTTATATTTCACTGAAGTTGAGAAATAAGCAAAGATTCAGCAGTGTGTGATGGACGAATGAGAAATCCCACAAAATATGTAAGAAATATTCATTAAGATTGATTTTCGTTGCATTCAGTTCAATGGAATGCAATACTGATTAGTCTCACAAAGGGTAGGCTATCAGATCAGCCAGACTACTACTCAAGCAGTGAAGGCAGAAAACATTTTTTAAATTCATTCAGGGGATGAGGGCATCACTGGCGAGGCAGCATTTATTGCACCATCCCTAATTGCCCAAAGGCATTACTGTGGGTCTGGAGTCACATGTAGGCCAGACAAGGTAAAGAAGGCAGTTTCCTTCCATGAAGTACATTCGTGAAACAGATGGGTTTTTCCCCAACAATTGACAATGGATTCATGGTCATCATTAGACTCTTAATTCCAGACATTTATTGAATTCAAATTCCCTAATCTGCCATGGTGGGAGTCAAACCCTGGTCCCCAGAACATTATCTGTCTCTCTAGATTAACAATTCAGTGATAATACCACTATGCCATCGTCTTCCCCCATCTCCCATGCTATCCAAATTCCTTGTAAATAATTGGAAAGCATGTGGTAAATCTTCACTGAGAAGGAATATCTCTGATTGGTAGAAGTGCTGTCATGTAGAATGCTTGAGTTGATGAGGATTGACAGTTAGATGTCAAAATTTGTTTAAATTTTAAGTCAGGATGATTGACTTGGATTGCTTAAGAAATTGCCCTGGTAAATTAACCAGTTAATTAACCTCTACCAATCTAAGTCCACTTTCCAAACCACTTGCATTGTCTTTTCAAACAGTATTTATTGTTTTCTCCTTAAATTTGTAGCCTTGCAAAAAGTTTTGAAAGAAATAACTGCTGAAATAGTGGATGCAATGGATTTAATTTGACAAAATTCCCTTGATTCTAGAAAGTCCCCTTCAGATCAGAAAACTATAAATATGTATCTTCTATTCTAGAAAGACAAGCTGAGACAGAAAGCGGGAATCAACAAGCCAGTTACTTTAATGTATCCCATAGGGAAGATGCTGGGACCATTTTACTGAAGAGCGTAATAGCTGAGAACTCAGAAAATATCAATGTTATCAAGTAGTGTGTTCATGGTTTCTTGGAAGGGAAACCATGTTTGACTAATTTATTGGAAATGTTTGAGGAAGCAACAAGCAATGTGGATAAATGGGAACCTGTGGATGTGTCTAAATTTCTGGAAGTCATTTGATAGGGTGCCACATTAAATGTTCTACACAAACTGAAAACGCATGGTGTACAGGATAAAATACCAGCATGGACAGAGGATCAGTTGTCTAACAGGAAACTGTGTGGGCATTAATGGATCATTTTTGAGCTGACAAAATGTGACAAGAGTAGTGCTAAAAGCATCGGTCATGGATCCTTAACTATTTGCAAAGATCGCCAATGACTTTGATGAAGGGACTGAATGTATGGTTGCTCAACTTGCTGATAATAGGTAGGAAAGTGAGTTGCAAAGAGGACTAAAGGAGTCAGCATAGGAATATAGGTAGGTTAAGTCAACGGACAAAAATTTGGCTGTTGGAGTACAATGTCAGAAAATATAAACTTGTCTTACTTTGGCAGGAAGACAAGAAAAGCAGAAAGTATATAAATAGAAAGGGTTTGCAGACGTCAAAGGTACAGAGGTGGCCTGGTACATGAATCACTTAAGTTAGTATGCATGTATAATATGTGATTAAGAATATGTTTATTGCAAGGGGCATGGGATAGAAAAGTAGAAGGCTTTGTGCCTGTCGTATGATCACAGGTGATATTACATGTGGAGTACTGTAAAAATTTTGGTCTCTTTAGTTGAGAAAGGACTAAACTGCATGAGAAGCAGTTCAGAGAAGGTTCACTTGACAGATTCCTAGGAAGAAGGAGGTTTACCTCATGACGAAAGGTTGGACAGGTTGGGCCTGTGTTCATTGGAAAGACAAGATTATGAAAGGACTTGGTGTCTTCCATCGAAAAAGGAAACTGCGGGAATTATTCTGAAGAACAAGGCTGCGTTAGAACTCTCTTCCCCTCAGAGCAGTAGAGGCGGGGGTAGATAGATTCATGATGAGAAAGGGAGTCAGAGTTTACCAGGAGTAGGTAGCAATGTGGAGTTAAGGCCTCAACTTCAGTCAGTCATAATCTTGTTGACAGATAGAGCAGGCTGAAGGGACTGAATGACCCATTCCTGTTCCTAATTTGTATTATACCGCATTGTATGCTTTTGCATAAAGGTGTTCCAAGCCTAATATAGGTATTTTGAAGAAGGGTCACAGGACTCAAACTGTTGATTCTGCTTTCTGTCCACAGATGGGGCCAGACCTGCTGAGTTTCTCCAGGAATTTCAGTTTTTGTTATAGATTTATTTGTATTTTCTATGAACCCATTCTAATTCTGTGGTATTTAGAATTCTGTCTGTCCCTACCCCTTGCAAACTTTGTTTCTAATTTATAATCTTGGTACCTAACTTCCTGTTAAATTAGATTGAACCCTTCCCCCATAGTACTAACTAATCTGGTCGCAAGGATGTAAGTCTCTGAGCTGTTCCGGTACAGCTCACACATCTTGAATTTTTCCCTCAGGATTGATTCCAAACTCCCAGACCCTTCTCTTGTATCAAGTCTCCAATTTTGCACTAAGCAGCCACATAAAGTGTTTGGACTCAGGTTGTCCAAATAAGATTCATTATTGTCCAAGACACACGCAACACAATGAGAGGCCAACACATAAAATATGACTCAATTTTACTTGCCCATGTCATTATTAGTGAAGAAATGCATGGCATTGCGTTTAGCATTTTCTTATTTAGCAAAATTTATGATAACAGAACTAAAATATTATAAGCTTAAACATTGAGGGCAACAGTAAATATTGGCTATGAGATAACAAGCATGGGGCTGGATGAACACAGCAGGTCAAGCAGCATCATAGGAGCAGGAAAACTTGACGTTTCGGGCCTAAACCCTTCATCAGAAATGGGACATTTCTG
>JAHRHZ010000100.1:3846839-3866289 GCA_024137785.1 Ginglymostoma cirratum
TTATCTCGGATTCTCCAGCATCTGCAGTACCTTTTATCTCTCCAGTAAATATTGGCTCATCTCTTATGAATACTTTTTCTATTCATTTGTGGGATGTGGGCATTGCTGGCTGGGACAGCATTTATTGCCCATCCCTAGTTGCCCTTGAGAAGGTGGTGGTGAGCTACCTTCTTGAAATGCTGCAGTCCACCTGCTGTGGGTTGACCCACAATCCCATTAGTCAAGGAATTCCAGGATTTTGACCCAGCGGCAGTGAAGGAACGGTGATATATTTCCAAGTCAGGATGGTGAGTGGCTTGGAGGGGAACTTGCAGGTGCTGGTGTTTCTGTATATCTGCTGCTCTTGTCCTTCCAGATAGAAGTGGTCGTGGGTTTGGAAGGTGCTGTCTGAGGATCTTTGGTGAATTTCTGCCGTGCATCTTGTAGATAGTACACACTGCTGCTGCTGAGGGTCGGTGGTGGAGGGAGTGAATGTTTGTGGATGCGGTGCTAATCAAGGGGCTGCTTTGTCCTGGATGGTGTCAAGCTTCTTGAGTGTTGTTGGGGCTGCACTCATCCAGGCAAGTGGAGGGTATTCCATCACACTCCTGACTTGTGCCTTGTAGATGGTGGACAGGTTTTGAGGAGTCAGGAGGTGAATTACTCAGTGCAGTATTGCTAGCATCTGACCTGATCTTGTAGCCACTGTGTTAATGTGGTGAGTCCAGTTGAGTTCTTGGTCAATGATAACTCCCAGGATGTTGATAGTGGGGGATTCAGTGATGGTAACACCATTGAATGTCAGAGAGTGGTGGTTAGATTGTCTCTTCTTGGTGATGGTCATAGCCTGGCATTTGTGTGGCACAAATGTTACTTGCCATTTGTCAGCCCAAGCCTGGATATTGTCCGGATCTTGTTGCATTTGAACATGGACTGCTTCAGTATCTGAGGAGTCGCGAATGGTTCTGAATATTGTGCAATAGTCAGTGAACAGCCCCACCTCTGACCTTATGATGAAGCAGCTGAAGACGGTTGGGCCGAGGACACTTCCCTGAGGAACTCCTGCAGAGATGTCCTCGAGCTAAGATAATTGACCTCCAACAACCACAACCATCTTCCTATGTGTCAGGTATGACTCCAACTACCGGAGAGTTTGCCCCCGATACCCATTGATTCCAGTTTTGCTAGGGCTTCTTGATGCCACACTCGGTCAAATACAGCCTTGGTATCAAGGGCTGTCATTCTCACCTCCCCTCTGGAATTCAGTTCTTTTGTCCATGTTTGAACCAAGGCTGTAATGACGTCAGGAGCTGAGTGGCCCTGGCAGAACCCAGACTGGGCGTCACTGAGCAGGTTATTGCTGAGCAAGTGCTGCTTGGTAGCACAGTTGATGACACCTTCCATCACTTTACTGATGATCGAGAGTAAACTGATGGGGCAGTAATTGGCCGGGTTGGATTTGTCTTGCTTTTTATGTACAGGACATACTTGATCAATTTTCCACATTGTCAGGTATACGCCAGTGTTGGAACTGCACTGGAACAGCTTGGCTAGGGGAGCGGCACGTTCTAGAGCACAAGTCTTCAGTACTATTGTCGGAATGTTGTCAGCGGCCATAGCCTTTGCAGTACCCATTGCCTCCATCCGTTTCTTGATATCACGTGGAGTGAATTGATTGGGCTGAAGACAGGAATCTGTAACACTGGGGACCACTGGAAGATGCCAAGATGGATCATCGACATGGCATAAGAGCTAACAACGTGTACAGGATCCAGACCCGAAACATCAGCCGTCCTGCTCCTTTGATGCTGCTTGGCCTGCTGTGTTCATCCAGCTCTATACCTTGTTATCTCAGATTCTCCAGCATCCACAGTTCCTACTATCTCCTCATCTACTTGGCACTTCTGGCTGAAGATTGCTGAAAAAGCTTCAGCTTTATCTTTTGCACTGATGTGCTGGGCTCTTCCATCACTGAGGATGGGGCTATATGTGGGAATTCTCCTCCAGTGAGTTGTTTAATTGTCCACCACCATTGACGACTGGATGTGGCAGGACGGCAGAGCTTAGATCTGATCTGTTGGTTGTGGGATTGCATAGCTCTGTCTATCACTTGCTGCTTTTGCTGTTTGGCATGCAAGTAGTCTTGTTTGGTGGCTTCACCAGGTTGATACCTCATCTTCAGGTATGCCTGGTGCTGCTCCTGGCATGCCCTCCTGCACTCTCCATTGAACCAGGGTTGATCCCCTGGCTTGACGGTAATGCTTGAGTGAGAGATATGCCAGGCCATGAGGTTACAGATTGTGCTGGAATACAATTCTGCTGCCGTTGATGGCCCACAGTGCCTCATGGATGTCTTGAGTTGCTAGATCTGTTAGAAGTCTGTCCCATTTAGCACAGTGATAGTGCCACACAACACAATGGAAGTTATTCTCAATTTGAAGGGGCGACTTCGTCTCCACAAGGACTGTGCGATGGTCACTCTTACCGATACTGTCATGGACAGATGCAACTGGAGCTGGCAAATTGGTAAGGATGAGGTGAAGTATGTTTTTCCCTGTTGTTGGTTCCCTCACCACCTGCCGCAGACCCAGTCTAGCAGCTATGTCCTTTCAGACCCAACCAGCTCGAGCAGTAGTACTGCTGCCGAGCCACTCTTGGTGGTGGACACTGAAGTCCCCCACCCAGAGTACATTTTGTGCCTTTGCCATCCTCAGTGCTTCCTCCAAGTGTTGTTCAACATAGAGTACCAATTTGTCAGCTGAGGGAGGACAGTAAGTGGTGATCAGTAGGAGGTTTCCTTACCCATGCTCAACCTGAAGTCATGAGACTTCATGGGGTCCAGAGTCAACATTAAGGACTCCCAGAGCAACTCCCTTCCGACTATGTACCACTGTGCCGCCACCTCTGCTGGGTCTGTCCTGCCGGTGGGACAGGACATATCCAGGGATGGTAATGGTGGTGTCTGGGCCATTGTCTGTAAGGTATGATTCTGTGAGTATGACTATGTCAAGCTGTTGCTTGACGAATCTGTGAGACAGCTCCCCAGTTTTGGCACAAACCCCCCGACGTTAGTGAGGGCAACTTTGCAGGGTCAGCAGGGCTGTTTCTGCCGCTGTCTTTTCTGGTGTCTAGGTCGATGGCAGGTGAACTGTCCAGTTTCATTTCTTTGAGACTTTGTAGTGATTGGTACAACGGAGTGGCTTGCTCGGCCATTTCAAAGGGCAATTGAGAGTCAACCACATTGCTGTGGGTCTGGAGTCACATGTAGGCCATACCAGGTGAGGATGGCAGATTTCCTTCCCTGAAGGACATCAGTGAGCCAGGTGGGTTTTTCCTGACAATTGGCAATGATTTCATGGTGATCAGTACATTTTCTAGTTCCATTTTTTTTTAATTGAATCCAAATTCCACTATCTGCTGTGACAGGATTTGAACCCACGTCCCCAGAACATTAGCTGAGTTTCCTGAATTAGTGGTCTAGCAATAATACCACTAGGCCTTTGCATACCCTTGAATTGACAGAATACATGTGTTCAGAGGTACACCCATAACGACACAAATAATTACAGGAGGTTGATTGCTACAGAAGAGATGCTTTGGCCTTGCTCTGGTGTTGACTGGGCCTCAGCAAAGAGCACATCTCAGAGTCAGAAGGCAGTGGACTCAAACACCTTTCCAAAGATTCAAGCCTCGAAGCCAGGCGGCACTGAAGGAATGATGCACTCTCGGAGATGTTGTTTTTCAGGTGCAATATTTTGCTTTTTGAAAAAGGAGACTTAACCGGTCCTTCTGCTGGTGGTAAAATGTCTCAGGTGGAGGGCGGGGAATTCTCACTATTCCTCCAAAATCTCTCCAAATCTCCATTTGGCTTGTTCCACCAGAGTTAGAGGGACCTTTGCCTGGCCACATTGTGGGTATATCCACCAGGGTTTCATACCACCAGCAGCAGGGTGAAGCCAAGTGGGGTCTCAGTTGACTTACAGGCAGGACTGCCAAGCCTCTCGGTCCTTCAGGGGCTGGGCTAGGAATTCAGGAAGGCGATGGCATCTCCACCCCAGCCATTCCTGCCCCTTCTAAAATGCCCCTTCCTTGCCTTCCAGCCCACCTCCGTGGGGTAGGAGGAGGGAAGATTATGCCTGTAGCCTCATTCAATTCGGATTGAAGGTCATTGACTTCCACTGATGCTGCCTGACCTGCTGGGTTGTTCCATCCATTTCTCTGTGAAAGTGGTGTTCTCTTCACAGAATTATTCAGTGAAGGCTGCAAGAGAAGAATACACAGAGGACTGCGACAGGAGGCTGTGGGAGGAAATTATTTGATGAGGTGGAATTGTGATCTGATGTTTGCTGGTCGCTTTAGAGCTGCAGTCATTCCCAGCGTCTTGCAGCTGTTTCTCCTGCTTACATTGATACCATTTCCTTATCAACCATGAAGATGTCAATTCAGCCCGTCCCCTCTCTGCTTTCTCAATCTGTGGTGAAATTAATTTGGATCCCCTTCTGAATCGCTGACAATATTTGCTGCATTGTTCAAGCAGGTGAACTCCAGTGAAAGTAGGTGACGTAACTTTCCATCATGTATAACTTTGTTTTCGCTGAAAAGGGGCAGATGAGAAGTTCCTGTGGCTGTATCTAGGTGTGATGGTATTATGGCTTGAAGGGGTATATTTTGTCTTTTTGCTTTGGAGAGAAGCTTTAAGACAGAGGTGTCAAGTTGCATCTTCCAAGCTAATAAAGTAAACAGCTTGCGAGACCCTTGTTTTTTTAAGTTAGAGCAATAGAAGCAGCATGAGTGGCTCCCACAGAATTTTAGTTTAGTTTTCAGTCGTTGGGGTTTTGACCTTGGTTGTGAAAGCTGCCATGCATCTTTCTCTATCAGAATTTTATTTTAGTGTTCTTTCTCCTGGACTGGAGAAATACTGCGCATGAGACGATCTATTTTACTGCATTTACCTTTACCAAGGATGTGTTTATGGGATGTTGCTATATTGGAACAGTTGCTGCTTAGTCGTTAAATAATCTATTATCCTGTTAAGTTTTCCAATAGAGTTAATATTTCCCAAATCTTCTTTCTTTTGTTTGCGTTTTAAGTTTAGGGTAAGAATAAAGCGTGCTTTGCTTAAAGCCAAGCAGTGTGTCCAGTTGAATTACATCAGGACCACAGCATCTTACACTTGCCTTTATAGAAGATATAAGTTGAGGTCTGGGCTATCACCTTGACATATTTGAAAGAGGTTTGGTCTGCCCCATAACGCCAGGATTAAATTTTATTTTGACTCTGTGGGTTTATTCTTGGTGAAAGGGGGAGCTGTTCCTTCAGTCAAACACTGTAAGATGTCTTCCAAATGATTTCTCGATATAAACCTCACTTTGGTGGAATTGTTAGTTCATAGTTTCACACTTAAATCAGAAAGTCTACCATCAATACTCAGTGGTGGAAATTGAAATTTTGAGGTGAATGCATATAATAAATGGCAGTATGCAGTGAAAATACAGCGCTATCTGATTTGAAAAAGGCATATTGGTATTACTTTACAGTCTTCAACAGTGGCGCCCATCAAAATAAAATGTACCCGTTCTGCGAAGATTTAGAAATATCCATGGACAGGTTTTTAGTCTTCTATTTGTTTGTTATCAATTCCACAGCATGGTGGAATACTCAAAGCAAAAAAAAATTGAAATATTGCTGACTTCTTGAAGGCACGTCTACTCTCATCAATTTTTTCTTCTAAAAAAAACAAAGAATTGTGCAGATGATGTAAAGTCACAGATTTGCAGCTGTACAATTCCAAACATTAAGTCTGTTCGTTGGTTAATTCTCACTCAGACACACGTACATAACAATTGAGCAGGAGCCGGCCATTCTGGCTGATCTTATTACTGCACATTCCCACTTATGCCTGATAACCTTTCAGCCTCAAACTCAATCGTTAAAGAGGTGAATATTACATGAAGTCAGTCTGTCTCAAGTGGATAGAACTAAAGCAATATTTTCTCAATTTTCATTTCTGCCTTTTACTTCTACCCCTAATTCCAATGTGTACTGCTTAGGTGGACAATTTCTGTCCACTGATATTTCTTTACATGATGGCCCTGACCACGAATGGAAGTTACCCAGTCAACTCCAAAGAGATCACAGTTGGGGTTAATCTCATCTTCATTGGTCTTGATTGGGGCAGGCAACGTCAGGTCACAGGACAGTAATCAGGAACAGGAATCCAATTTGATGACTCCACTTCTGAGCCCGGACCCAGTTATGAAGTCATAAAGTCATTCAGCATGGAAACAGGCCTTTTGGTCCAACCTGTCCATGCCGACCATAATCCCAAACTAACCTAATCCCACCTGCCTGTGCTTGGCCCATATCCCTCCAAGCATTTCTTATTCATGTGCTGATCTAAATGTCTTTGAAATGTTGTAACTGTACCGTCATCTACCACTTCCTCTGGATGTTCATTCCACTTACAAATACTCTGGGTGAAAAAGAAAAAAAAAAAGACCCTTGTCTCTTTCTTAAATCTTTCCCCTCTCACCTTAAAAATATGCTCCCTGGTCTTGAAAGCCCCGACCCTAGGGAAAAGTCACCTGCCATTCACCTTATCCATACCCCTCATAATTTCATAAACCTCTATAGGGCCACCTCTCAACCTCCTATACTCCAGTGAAAGAGGTCCCAGCCTATCCAGCCTCTCCTTAAAAGTCAAACCCTCCATTCCTACAACATGCTTGTAAATCTCTTCTGAACCCTCTCCAACGTAATAACATCCTTTCTCTGTTGTGTCCCAACTACCGTCCTTTTAAATTAGTCTTGCCCAACTCGGAGAAGGAGCTGAACCCAGGATATTCTAGTCAGTGGGTCTGTTGTTCTGTAATTGCTAATACATGTTCTCTCTGAACTGACTAGGGATCTATATTTCGCTTTGAAGAACAAAATTCAGCATCTGTACTTGGGATCTTGAAAATGACTAGCAGCAGCTAACTTAAAAACCGACCAGTGGAGCCATTTACTTCAATCACAGCTATTAGCATGTAGTAAAAATGGCCTAAAGTGATCTGAAGTTTAATTATTTCCTGTCTTCGCTAGTGGAAGCATTGTCACGATGGATTAGCATCATTTAAACTTTGAGGGTTGCAGCAACATTGACCAGAATGATACCACAACTAAATTATGGGTTGTCTAAATGGAGAGAAACTTCAGGATGCTTTGGTGCAGAGAGCTCTGGGTACCCCTGTGCATGAATCATGGAAAACTATCATGCAGGTACAGCAGATGATATGCAAGTGGAATTTTGGAATTTATTCCTGAAGTAGTGGAGCATAAGAGTTGGGAAGTGTTGCTGAAACTGTACAAAGTATAAGTGAGATGGTAAAAACCCAAAGAACTGCAGATGCTGTAAATCAGGAACAAAAACAAAGTCGCTGGAAAAGCTCAGCAGGTCTGGCAGCATCGGTGAAGGAGAAAACAGAGTTAACGTTTTGGGTCCAGTTCTGAGGAAGGGTCACTGGACCCGAAACATTAACTCTGTTTTCTCCTTCACAGATGCTGCCAGACCTGCTGAGCTTTTCCAGCAACTTTGTATTTGTTCCTGTCATTAGTGAGATGGTACCTGAAATATTGCTTACTGTCTTAGTCCCTGTACTTTTTTTTTCCCTTTATTCATTCATGGAATGAGGGTGTCACTGGCCAAGCAGCATTTATTGTCCTGAGGGCAATTCAGAGTCAACCACGTTGCTGTGGCTCTGGAGTCAAATGTAGGCCAGACCAGGTAAGGATGGAAGTTTCCTTCCCTAAAGGACAGATGGGTTTTCTCGACAAAGGACTCATGGTCATCATTAGATTCTTAAATCCAGATATTTTATTGAATTCAAATTCCACCATTCGCTATGGCAGGATTTGAAGCCGGGTCCCCAGAACGTTATTTGGGTCTCTGGTTTAATAATCCAGCGATAATACCATTGAGCCATCACCTCCCCTATGTGGGATATAGTTACATTGGAGGCAGTTAGCAGGAGGTTCACTAGATTGATTCCAGAGACGAGGTGTTTGTCTGATGAAGAGAGGTTGAGTAGTTTAGGCCTAGTTTAGAAGAATGACCGGAGATCTAATTCATGTATATAAGGTGCTAAAGGGGATTGACAAAGCAGATGTAGAAAGGATGTTTCTTCGTATGGGGCAATCTGGAATGAGAGGCCATAGTTTTAGGGTAAGGGATAACAGGTTTAAAACAGAGATGAGGAGAAATGATTTCTCTCAAAGGATTGTGAATCTGTGGACTTCTCTACCCCTGTGTGCAGCAGATGCCAGGACATTGTCAATTCCCTCCTTAAATTTACTCAGATTTTTAATTAGTATTGGGGTGAAGAGTTACAGAGAGCAGGAAGGGGAGTGGAGTTGGGGCCTAGCTGTGATCAGCCATGATCGTATCAAATGGCGCAGCAGGCTCGAGAGGCTCCGAGTTCTTACGTTATGTTCTTACGAAGGCAGTTTGTTCAAATGTAGGTGCCTGATATGAATCAAGAATTTAGCATGGAATATAGATTGAAACTATTTCCTCTGTCGAGAGGGTGTCTGGTAAAAGCAACAATATTCGATGATGGGATGTGAGCATGCTTTCAAGGCCGGAAATCCCTGTCCGTCCCTCATTGCCCTTGAGAAAGTGGTGGTCAGCTACCTTTTTGAACCATTGCTACTGCCTGGCCCAAGCCAACAGGAGTGATGTCAGGAAACAGCCCTTCACACAGAGTGGTGAAATCTGGGACTCTTTCTCTGAAAAACTGCTCAGTCTAAGTCAACTGCACTTTTCAAAAATTCCGGTGGCTCAGTGGTTAGCACTGCTGCCACACAGTGCCAGGGACCTGGGTTCGATTCTGCCCTCAGGCAACTGTCTGTGTGGAATTTGCACATTCTCCTCTTGTCTGTGTGGGTTTCCTCTAGGTGCTCTGGTTTCCTCCCACAGTCCAAAGATGTAGAGGGTAGGTGGATTGGCCATGCTAAATTGCCCCTAGTGTTCAGGGATGTGTAGATTAGGTGTGTGTGATAGGGGGATGTTCTGAGGGTCGGTTTGGGCTGAAGGGCTTGTTTCCACACTGTAGGGAGTCTGTGATTGATGGTCACTTTTTCCATTAACGGTGATGGTACTAAGGATTACAGAACAAATGTGGATAAACGGAGTTCAGATACAAATAAGCCGTCATCAGCTAGAATTGTAAAACTGCACTGAATAACTTTTTTCACGTGTCTATGCTCCCAGAAAGAAAATGTTAAGATCTGTGGCACACAATTTCTAATGCTTTAATCTGGGATTTAATTCAGTGCCAATGGGATAAGACTCATCTCAAACTGTTACGTTTAAGTGTCTTTAATGAAATGAGTGTCTGCTGTCTCAGCTGTGTTCCTTGTCCGCACAAAATTATCCTTTTTTAAAAAATTAATTGCCAGTAAATCTCAACACTAAGACTGCAGAGTCTTAACACCACTTTAAATACTAACTAGAGTTGATTCTTGGCCTTTCGGTCTTATTTAAATGCGGAGGAATCAAGATTTACAGTCTGGTTTTTAAGTTTAATTTGCATTTCTGTCCATGCTTTGAATTTCGCTTCAATTTGCTTCGGTTATTTACTGTCCTGTTAAGTATCATGAAATAAATCCTTTTACTAATTGGACAGGCTATTTTGTGCAAGTTCAATTATACATTGAAGCTTCTGAATGCACAGTGCATCATTGTAAAGCTATGTTGTGCCAGCTATATTGCTGGTGGTCATAGTTGATTGCCAGTGAGCACATACCTGTCAATCACCATCATCTTCAGTCACAATATTTGCATGAATGGACCCTCATTGCAGCTTGACAGTAAAAGCGATTGTTACAGCCAGTGGCACAAACATTTTGGCAGCTGTGCAAGGAGGAAACAAACATGGGATGCAAACATTTATTTTGGGCTGTTGCTTCGGAACCTATTGTACAATGGCCCTGAGAAACACAAGCCAAAATTAGTGTCTAAACAGTTTCAATTTAAGACATTATCCATCAGCATCTGGAAACTACGTAGCAACTGATGCGATTTATATACTAAAAAAAAGTTGTACTACACATTATAAATGAGCGTCTCTTGTGTTACATGAATATCTATAATAGTGATATATGAAAAATATTGCATAAACCATACTTCATTTAACAGTTCATATTTACAGCTTGTCGCAGTTCCCCGAAGCATACTATGTCAGTGATGTCAAGCTAAAGAAAAGTTAGAACTGAAGAGGTAGGGGACAAACAAATCAAAAGTACGCAAAATGGCTTTTAAAGAATGAAGATGAATCAATCAATTTGCTGAGAAATATTTTTTGAAAAGGCTAAATGCCTGTCATTATGTTCTCCGATTGAATTGTCTCGCCCTCCAAAATGCGATTTGAGTGACATAAATGATAATTTCAAAAAAAGTCTTATATGTTGATTAAATTCAATTGACATTGTTACTTGTCTCATTTAGTAAAATTCGTAATAATTTTAATCAGAGTCCGCAGTCCTTTTGAAAAGCGCAGTTTTGGATGTAATGTGTGCTGTTAAGAGCTATGAGTAGCACAATGAAGAAATTGTGTGCATAACCATTTCCTAGACTTCACTGGAAGCATTATAACAGCACAGGATTTCTATTTTGTTCTCATTTCTAAAGTCTTGTTGTAACTTTTTTTTTATTTTCAAACTGCCTATTCTTTCAACCAGTTACTCTTCAAAGCTATTAAAGGAGAAGTTAGATTGAAAGAGCTTTAATTGGATTCGGTTTATACAGATATGCCAAAAGCAAATCAGCATGTAGTTGTGCATGTAATAAACAAAAAAGGCAGAGAGATACTCGCTTGTGTCAAACTTGACAACTTTTCTAATTAGATATCTGTGGGCAGCTTCTATATCATTGAATTCCAAATCTTATGTTTTGTTGTGTGAAATACAGTGCATAAATTGAGCTCTACAGAATTTTACTTTCTGAACATGATTCAAATCTGCACAAGTCAATAACTTTGAGTGAGTTTTCAATTCCATTTATAAAAAAACCATTAAGTACTGTTTCCTTCTGTCCTCCTGCTGATTAAGTTGCAAGTAAGCGTGGTCAATGCTAGGGACTCGAACTCTTGTTACGCTAGAAGTTCTCTCATTTGCCGCTACCCGCCCGCCTCTAATGTTTTCTAGAACCCATTCTTAAAGGAAGAATGAGTCATGGCCAAGTTTTTGTGGAGAGAAAACTGAGGTAATCTTTCTAGCCCAGTAACACTTCTTCAGAACTGGACTGAAAATGTTAACTCCACTTTCGGTCCACAGATGCTGCCAGAACTGCTGTGTTTCTCCAGCAATTTCTGTTTTTGTTTCAGATGTCCAGTATCTGCAGTTCATTGTTTTGTTGTTGTAAGTCAGCATAATCTCTGAGTCAGAAGCAATAGATTCAAACCCCTCACCTGACAGCCCTAGGAAGTAGAATTCAGCCTCTGAGTATTGGTTTGTATAAAGACATTGGCATTGGCTTCCCGACAGTGAGACGTCAGAGAATGAGACATCACTGAGTAACCATCTGCAGTCAAATGCAAGGTATATGTATTAAGAGTGAATGATGCTCAGAGTTGTCTCGCTGAATGATCCTACAGCATCCAATTCATACTGTATGCATCTTCACTTGAGCAACCCTTAATTACAATTCCATTGCTCAGTTGACAACTCATCAAAGGTAAGAAATAACAGCTATCGATTGATAGGGACATCTCAATTTTTCTTCCTTAAATTTAAACATTCTGGTTAAAACAACTAATAGGTTAAAAAAATAGATGGAGTTACTTTGCAGTTGGAAAAACAAATACTTAGTCATCGCAGTTATGTAAAAAAGGACTGAAAATATTGGAATTTAAAATTGGTCATATTGTCAATGTGAATATCAAGTGGTGATTTAGACCAGTATCTGAGGCTACTTAAGTAATAAAGGTTTTTAATTGCCCCCTTATCAAATAGGTAAAGACGGGAGATGTTTGGCAATGTTTCCATTACTCGTACAACACATGTCTTTTGGACAATGTGGTGAAGTTGATCTTTCTCCCTTTTGTCTTGGCCACACTAACCTCTGTGTACACAAGCTGGCCTTTTTGGCCATGCCTTAGCTGTTCCACTGAAGATACTCAATTCCAGCATTCATCTTATGCAGGAAAAACCGCACCGCTGTCTTAATTTTTAACTTCCTTCATCTAGGTCAACTTATAGAATGAAGTGATTCATTTATCTATTACTGTAACTGTTTTGACCCTTGCCCAACTGTTGCTGAAGCACATGCATACTGTTTGTATCTCTGCACTTAATCATTCCAGTGCTTTTGATAAATCTCGTAAGTGCTTTGGGATTTTTTTTTTAACATTGAGGCAGTTAAATATGAGCTCCTAGTATTGTAATGTACACATTCAGTTTGATGTTTATAACATTGCATAGCTAAGCATACTCTAATCTTGTAAAGTACAGTCCACGCCAAGCAACGCAAACCACTTAGATCAGGGAAATGCCACAGACCATTTCCTATTCAGACTGATGTCAATTACAAAGCTGTCTCTGACAACAGGCCATTAGTTGCAATCAAAATGACAGCATAGCTAACAGAGAAAATGCTTATTGAAGTGTAAATTCCACTGGATCTCCAGATTCAAGCAGATACACATTTAAATACTATCAAAGATGATATTGGCTAAATATTGGTCGCAACAGAGTTAGTGGAATGAATGGATGAGGTAAAAATTGAATGGCATGAGGTTCTGGAAAGGCTAGCCATGGTTAGAGGAGGCTTTCAGTCATTCATTCTTATGGGGATATTTCCAAGTGTACGATGCAGCAATGTTTTGAATATCTAGTCTTTGTTGAAGTGAAGCCACGCTGTCTGCTTACAGGGTGGATCCCCAATGGCAGAGGACCCGTGACTGTGGAAGTCCAATAATTGCATTTCAATCCAAACAGCCGTTTTTTGTTTCAAAAACAAGGGGGAAAAAATGGCATTATTATCGTGTACATTTTGAGTTACCCACGTTGTCCATTATACAATTAATTGTTTGTTGTTGGCAGTTTGTTATTCTCACAAGCTAGTGCAGTGGAATGAGACTCATGTGGAGGAAGAACATGGGGTAACTACCTTGGCTGAATGTGCTATAATTTCACTGCAATTTTATCCAATTAAATATGAACGTACTGGAGAGTGTTTTCAGCCCCCACTTGCAAGAAGAAAATAAATGTTGGATAGCAGACAACTAATGGGGTACTTCTCTTCAGTGGCTCTGGAAGCAGAAGAAATAATAAATGATACTTATGATAAGAATTCATTTAAATGAAACCAATATCTCTTGACCCAACCCCCACCATTGCTGGTTTGCATAGATATCTCATGGCTATTGGGGATTGTAAACAGAAATTAAAGCAGAAATTTGCAGCACAGACTTTGATTGAAGCTTATGCCTGTTCAATTATTCCCCTGTTGCTGGCACTTTCTCATCATCTCTGAAACCTAAATTGGATAGATTCTGCAACGTCTTCCAGGACCCAAGGCTATTTTAGATATGTTTATATATGAAGCAATTCTCAATACTTTGAAAACACAACGTGGTGAAGCTCTACATTAAATCAGCATAAAGCCTGCTGAGGAAGTTGATGTCCTGAAATGTGCAAGAGCAACTCTGAATTTTTTTTTCTTGCATAAGGAAGCAATTAATTCAATGCTATGAAAGCAGAAGATAATGCAAATGTAGGCCATACAGTATTTGACAGGAGATACTAATGTTGTAGGTTCAAACTCAGAGGGTCAGTGGCGTCAGAAATAAGAATTGCAAAATGATTGAGAAAGAAATGTGGCAGATAAAATTTAATGTGGGTAGATATTAAGTATTGCATGAAGGAAGGAAATGTGAATGATGTGCGTATTATGAATGGTGTTTAACTCACAAAGGATGAGGCTGAAAGGGACCAAACAATCTTCATAGATTCAATACTGTCATGTCCACCCAGAGCAGAGTAGTAATCATTTCAAATCAACTTGTCAGCTTGGGTCATAGAACATAGAACAGCACAGGAACAGGCCCTTCGGCCCACGATGTTGTGCCGAACATGACACCAAATTAAATTAATCCCTTCTGCCTGCCCATTGTCTGTACCTCTGCATTCCTTGTTTATTCATGTGCTTAGTTGAAAGCTCCTTAAATGCCCCTATCGTATCTGCCTCCTCCACTACCCCTGGCAGTGCATTCCAGGCACCTACTGCTCTGTTTGTAAAATAAAAACGTGCTCCTCTCATCTCCTTTATACTTTCCCCTCTTCCTTAAATGCATGCTCCCTAGTATTGAAGATTTTAACTCTTGGGGGAAAAGATTCTGGCTGTCAACACCGGTTATACATACATTATTTTTATAAACTTCTATCAGGTCTCCCCTCGGTCTCCGCCACTCCAGAGAAAACAACCCAAGTTTGTCCAACCTCTCATTATAACTCACACCCTCTAATTCAGGCAGTATCTTGGTAAACCTCCTGTAGCTGGTGACCAGAATTGAATGCAATACTCTAAGTGTAGCCCAACGCAACTTTTATAAAGCTGCACCATGACATTCTGACTCTTATACTCAATGCTCATGCCATATGCCTTCTTTATCACCCTGTCTACTTGCTCAGCCACTTTCGGGAAGCTATGGACTCAGACCCCAGGATCCCTCTGTACATCAGTACTGTTAAGGGTCACGTCCTTAACATTTGATCTTCCAACGTGCAACACCTCACACTTGCCCAGTTTGAACTCCATCTCCCATTCTCCACCCATATCTGCAGCTGATGTATATCCCACTGTATCCTTTGATAACCTTCTTCACTATCCACAACTCTCCCAATCTTTGTGTCATCTGCAAACTTACTAATCTACCCATCTATGTTTTCATCCAAGTCAATTGTATAAATCACAAACAGCAGAGGCCCCAGTACGGATCCCTGTGGAACACCACTAGTCACAGACCTCCAGCCAGAAAAAAACACCCTTCCACCACTACCCTCTGCCTTCTATGGGCAAGCCAGTTCTGAATCCAAATGGCCAAGTCACCATGGATTCCATACATCTAATCTTCTGGATGAGACTACCATGAGGGACTTTGTCGAAAGTCCCACTAAAACCCATGTAAACAACGTCCACTGCTCAATGCTCATCAATCAAGCTAGTAAGACAAGACCTTCCCTGCACAAAGCCATGCTGACTGTTCATAATGAGGCCATGCTTTCCAAATGCACGTAAATCCTATTGCTAAGAATTCTCTCCAATAGCTTCCCAATCACCAATGTGAGTCTCACCAGTCCATAATTTCCTGGTTTTTTTCTTATTTCCCTTCTTGAGCAGAGGAACAACATTAGCTACTTGCCAGTCCACAGGGACCTCTCCAGTGTCTAGAGACGATACCAAGATCTTGGTCAAGGCCTAGCAATGTCTTCTCTTGCCTATCTGGGGTAGATACTATCGGACCCTGGGGACTTATCCACCTTAATGCTCTTCAAGAGACTCAACGCCACTTCTTCCTTGATCTCAAAATGCCCTAATATATTAGCTTTCTCCAAACAAATCTCACTATCCTCCATGCCTTTCTCCTGGGTGAATACCAACATAAAGTACTCATTGAGGATCTCACCCATATCCTCTGCCTCCAAGGACAAGTTCGCTCCTTTATTCTTGTGTGGTCCAACCATCTCCGTCATTATCCTCTTGCTTTTAATGTATGTACAAAATGCCTTGGGATTCTCTTTAACCCTACTCGCCAAGGACATTTCATGGCCCCTCCTTGCTCTCCTTGAGTTCTTTCCTACTTTCTTTAAATTTCCGAATTTAGCTTTCTAAACCTTACATATGATTCCTTTTTCTTTTGGACTAAATTCACATGCTGGCCCTGACCTCTGATCACTAGGTCTTTAAACTATTCCCATGTGTCAAATGTGGATTTGCCCGATAACAGCTCCTCCTAACTAACACTCCCAGCTGCTGCCTAATATTGACATAATTTGCCTTCCCCCAGTTTAGTACTTTGCCACAAGGTCCTGAGTTATCCTTGTTGATGGCTATCTTAAAACTTAAGGAGATGTGATCGTCGTTTTCAATATGCTCGCCCACTGAAAGGTCAATCACACTGAAAGCCAGGCTCATTAGTCAATACAAGGTCCAGTATGGCCCCTCCACTAGTTGGACTATCTACATACTGTTTCAAGAAACCCTCTTGGGTGTGCCTAACAAAATATGCTCCGTCTAAGCCCCTTGCTCTAAGGGAGTTCCAGTCAATATTGGGGAAATTAAAGTCACCCACTATGATAACCCTGAGAGATTGCAAGAACTGCAGATGCTGGAGTCAGAAATAACAGTGTAGAGCTGGAAGATCACAGCAGGCCAGGCAGCATCAGAGGAGCAGGAAATTTCTGAAGAGGGATCCTGACCTGAAACATTAACTTTCCTGTTTCTCTGATGCTGCCTGGCCTGCTATTTTCCTCCAGCTTCACACTGTGTTATCTCTGACTCCAGCATCGGCAGTTCTTATTATCTCTGAGTGAGTTATCACCCCGCTGCGAAGTCTTTTCTGAAGAAGTGTCTGACCCAAAACGTCACCTTTCCTGCTCCTCTGAATCTGCCTGGCCTGCTGTGTTCATCCAGCTCCACACTGTGTTGTCACTATGACAACCCTGTTGTTTTTGCGTCTTTCTGTAACCTGCAGACATATTTGTTCCTCAATGTCTTGTTGACTATTGGAGGTCTATAATATAATCCTATCAGAGTGATTTTTGAGCTCTACCCACATTGCTTCAGTGAATGAGCCCGCCAGGTCTGAGGAAGGGTCGCTGGACCCGGAACAATAACTCTAATTTTTTCTTCACAGACGCTGCCAGCACTGCTGAGCTTTTCCAGCAACTTCTATCTTTGTCCCTGATTTACAGCATCTGCAGTTCTTTCAGTTTGTATTTCGCCCTGACATTCCCCCTGATTCGTAATGCAACTCCTCCACCTCTTTACCTCCCCATCTATCTCGTACCAAACAACAAAACCCTGGAACATTGAGCAGCCAATCCTGTAACTATCTCAACCAACTCTCTGTAATGATTACAACATCATAGTTTCATTTACCGATCCAGGCTCTCAACTCATCAGCTTTACCCATAATTTTTGTGCAAGGAATGCAGGGATGACTAGTTCTAAATGCAAAATCATTTACCGAACTTTTAGAACTTTACAGAGGCATCCAATATGTGTATCTTGATCTCCTCTACAAGGACTGTACTTTGCACGAATTGAGTATGCTTAGGTCACATAACAATGTTCTGTCAACGTGTGTGTGTGTGTGTGTGTGTGTGTGTGTGTGTGTGTGTGTGTGTGTGTGTGTGTGTGTGTGTGTGTGGAGTCACACACCTGCCTCTCTAGCACCACCAAAAGGTTTAAACAACCCAGCACAATTGCAAAGATCAGTGCACCAGACTAACTCATGAAACATAGATGAAACCGTGGAACGCTACAATCAGCATTCAAGCGAATGCTGAGTAACTGGACATGCCGAGAAGATAATGATTAAAACTTCAGAATAGTCTGGTTAGAATGTACTTTGAATACTGTATCCTGCCAAGGTTTTAAAAGAAAGTTGACTTCTGTGTTTCTGGGATTTAGGTTTTGACAAATTGGAGAGAATCTTGGGCTTCTGAAAGCTGGCAAGGAGATGTCTGTGCTGTAATCTTTCAGAACCAAACCGTTCCTGCCAGTCGCCATTTTAACTGCTTGAGTAACTCAGTAGATTCTAGAGTCCACTTACTCTCGGCTGACATTTTAGGGAAGTTACTGAAGTGATGCTGCACTTTAGGAGGTGCTGTCTTTCAGATGAGTTGTTGAAACAAGACCCCATTCATCCTTCAAATGGATGGGAAAGATCCTCTGGGATCATGTCATGAGCAGTATACATGACCAATATTTGTCCCTTCACCAACATTGTTCAAATGGGTTATTTTATCAGTTATACTGTTGTTTGGGGGAGCTAGATGTACAGAAATAAGCTGCCAATTTTTCACGCTTTACAAAAATCATTACATTTCAAATATACTTCATCGGCTATAAAGGGCTTTGAGGTTACAAATGTTGCTGTAAAATGCTGTAAAAATACACCGTTTCAGGTAAAAAAAAGTTAACCCAAAATAACAGAAGCGGGGGCCTGCATTCAAGCTAACGAAAAATAATGTTGTAATGTAGAGCAGGACATGCTTGATATGAAATTTGGCGATTGTGCAAGATATCCTTCTGGACGGAGAAATGGAGACTAGGATTTACAACCATTCGGGTGCAACAGTTTTGGAGTGGTTATGTTGGATGACACGAGAATTACTCAGAAGAGATTAACGATTATGAATTTTTCTTTATTTGTCTGTAATTCATAAACTGGTGGCAATCTACAGTTATTAATGTATTCCTCTTTTTAACAAGGCAGAGAAGTCCACAAACTAGTTTATGTCATCACTTTAATGCCAGCAGTTTAAAACAAAGTATGACTTAGAGCCACATTAGGAGTTTTAAATCAGATGACCAAAAAACCTGGTGAAAGGGGAAAGATTTAAAAGGGGCCTGAGGGGCAACCTTTTCACACAGAGGGTGGTGTATATATGGAAGCTGCTGCCAGATGAAGTGGTAGAGGCGAGTCCAATTACAACATTTAAAAGACATTTGGACAGGTACATGGTTGGGAAAGGGTTTAGAAGGACATGGGCCAAATGCAGGCAAATGGGACTAGTTTGGTTTCGGAAACCTGGTTGGCATGGATGATTTGGGCCAAAGGGCCTGTTTCCATGCTGTTTGACTCTATAACTTCTAACTTGGTTCAAGCCGTTGGTTTTAAGGAGTGTCTTAAAGGAAGAAAGTGTGGCAGAGAAGTTGAGAGAAAGAGAGAGGGAATTGCAGAGCTTGAGCTTCGGCAATTATAATTGTAGCAATGATAACTGGAAATGTACAGGAGACTAGAATTGGAGGAAAATGAAATTGGGCAATGTTATTAAGATGGGAATAGACGCTCTTCATGATGACACAAATATAAAGTTGGAAAATTATCCCGAGTTGAGTTGTGATACCTAGGTTGGGAAAAGTTCATTCTCAGACTATTGCTAGGGAGAAGGGTGCAGTTTGGAGCTAGGAGAGGTACTTTGGATTGGGCACCAAAAAAAAAAATTGTATCAGAGATAAAAGGTACTGCAGATGCTGGAGAATCCGAGATAACAAGGCGTGGGGCTAGATGAACACAGCAGACCAAGCAGCATCATAGGAGCAGGAAAACTTGACGTTTCGGGCCTAAACCCTTCATCAGAAATGGGGGAGGGGAAGAGGGTTCTGAAATAATAGGGAGAGAGGGGGAGGCGGATAGAGGATGGATAGAGGAGAGGATAGGCGGAGAGGAGGCAGACAAGTCGAAGAGGCGGGGATGGAGCC
>JAHRHZ010000100.1:3876289-3888273 GCA_024137785.1 Ginglymostoma cirratum
GGCTCCATCCCTGCCTCTTCGACTTGTCTGCCTCCTCTCCACCTATCCTCTCCTCTATCCATCCTCTATCCGCCTCCCCCTCTCTCCTTATTTATTTCAGAACCCTCTTCCCCTCCCCCATTTCTGATGAAGGGTCTAGGCCCGAAACGTCAAGTTTTCCTGCTCCTATGATGCTGCTTGACCTGCTGTGTTCATCCAGCCCCATGCTTGTTATCTCGGATTCTCCAGCATCTGCAGTACCTTTTATCTCTGGGTACTTACATGTGTGGTTACGAAAATGCGCAAATGCATCGCACTGTAAGCCCTGCTGATTACCTTAAATTTGTCTCCACCCTAATTCACAGCAAAGCCCAGATTATTAAATAAACGATTTCCAAAAGCAGAAATACATAAAATTGTGGATAAAGCATTCTGAATGCTGCAAGCAGGGGCTGGTGGAGCATAAGTGGCATGGTGCCAGCTGCAACTGGGCAACGAAGCATGCTGTTTGATATGCTGTGCTAGTTGTTGGCACACTGTGGCCAACCTACATGTCACCGCACCATCACAGGAACCCATATATCACATTACTCAATTGTGTTGTAAGTAAGAGATAACGAGGTGTAGAGCTGGATGAACACAGCAGGCCAAGCAGCATCAGAGGAGCAGGAAGGCTGACGTTTCGGGCCTAGACCCTTCTTCAGAAATGGGGAGGGAAAGGGGGTTCTGAAATAAATAGGGAGAGAGGGGGAGGCGGATAGAAGATGGATAGAGGAGAAGATAGGTGGAGAGGAGACAGACAGGTCAAAGAGGCGGGGATGGAGCCAGTAAAAGTGAGTGTAGGTGGGGAGTTAGGGAGGAGATAGGTCAGTCCAAGGAGGATGGACAGGTCAAGGGGTCAGGAAGAGGTTAGTAGGTAGGAGATGGGGGTGGGGCTTGAGGTGGGAGGAAGGACAGGTTAGGGGGGCGGGGACGAGCTGGGCTGGTTTTGGGATGCGATAGGAGGAGGGGAGATTTTGAAGCTTGTGAAGTCCACGTTGATACAACTGGGCTGCAGGGTTCCCAAGTGCAATATGAGGTGCTGTTCCTGCAACCTTCAGGTGGCATCGTTGTGGCACTGCAGGAGGCCCAGGATGGACATGTTGTCTGAGGAATGGGATGGGGAGTTGAAATGGTTCGCGACTGGGAGGTGCAGTTGTTTAGTGCGAACCGAGCGTAGGTGTTCTGCAAAGCAGTCCCCAAGCCGCTGCTTGGTTTCCCTGATGTAGAGGAGACCACAACGGGTACAGCGGATGCAGTATACCACAGCAGCAGATGTGCAGGTGAACATCTGCTTGATGTGGAAAGTCTTCTCGGGACCTGGGATGGGGGTGAGGCGGGAGGTGTAGGGGCAGGTGTAGCACTTCCTGCGGTTGCAGGGAAAAGTGCTGGGCGTGGTGGAGCTGGAGGGGAGTGTGGAGCAGACAAGGGAGTCACGGAGGGAGTGGTCCCTCTGGAAAGCAGATAAGGGTGGGGAGGGAAAAATGTCTTTGGTGGTGGGGTCGGGTTGCAGATGGTGAAAGTGTCGGAGGATGATGCATTGGATCCGGAGGTTGGATGGGTGGTACATAAGGACGAGGGGGATTCTGTTTTGGTTGTTATTGCGGGGACGGGGTGTGAGGGATGAGTTGCGGGAAATGCGGGAGACATGGTCGAGGGTGTTCTCAACAACGGTCCTTGTTGTAAGTAAAATGTCTTCGAAAAGGAGTGTGAGACATCTTGGTTCACCAATGGTTTTTGATACACATTTCTCTTCGGGGGTATTCTGAGGTAGACCGGGCACTACGAAGGGTTAATGAGTTTTCATGATATGTAACAAGTGATGGTTTGCTCAGGGTGTCAGTGATCAAGCAGGATAGTTTGATCTGCTCTACCTCAGCATCAAGTTGATCCAGTGATCTGATGACTATTTGCGAGTTTGCCTATAAGACTGATGTTGTAGTGTGTGGGACAGTTGGGCTCACGGCATGTTTATTGACCAGGAAATCGAAGTAGACAGTAGCTAAGGATCTATTTTCCCTGCAAGTGATACCTCGAGGAGGGGCAGCTCATTTGATTGTTCCATTTTAACGGTAATTTTGAGTGCAGGTTGGAGTTTCAGATTTCCACATTGAGTTTTCATTTTCATCTAAAATTGTTGGGCACTTTACATGCAAACCTTTGCCCCACTGGTTTAAATCTGATTGGTGCAAGCTGTTCTTGAGATCCCCATTGTTTAACAGGGGCTTAATAACAGTGTAATGTAACCAGTGATGTGAGTAACGCGCTTATTGAAGCATGTAATGGCTGCTGATCGAATGCATTTACTGAATCCGATGACTTAATTCACACCTCCCAGCAAATTGCTTGGTGGGATTGTCAGCAGCTTTTAATAATAATGAAAGGAATGCATGGGTATTAGTCATGTTTATTAATCCTTTTGTTTTTTAAAATGTTTTAATATATATTAGGTGGATTGTCGTATAATCTGTTTAGAATTTGTTTGGTATTGCAATTGATTTTGTCCAGGCAGTGATTTTAATTTATTTGATGAATGGACTTCCAAACTACTTGGCAATAGGCAGCATACTTAGGGGAATGAGTTTTGTTCTGCTACTGGCTTGTGCTTTTATCTTACTCTGGGATGCCTGAGAGGCAGTAAAGAGGAGCTATGTTTAAGTGTATTTAACCTGTGCCCTACCTGGATTGAGAGTTCTCCCTGCAGGATTGCAGAGGGAGTTTAGTTTTCGAGAAGCACTTGTTTGTCACTTTATTACCAACGCCCAGAGAGTTGATATTGCAGGAGATTGGAAGCCTTTCTGTCTTCCCATTTCTAAATTTAGCTTTCTTATTTCAGTGACAGCACAATCGCCCCTCAACATAATTAGGTTTAATGTGCTTCAGCCTGGACAAGCCTAGTTGAGTTTGGCAGTTAAGCAGTCCCCAACAGTGCAGAAAGGCTCAGGTTGGCTCAGCTGCCGACATTCAGCTCCTCACCCTTTATATACAGGGCATTCTGACTCTGTCTCCAAGCACCTGAATTAGGACTGGAAGCTGCCCTTGACCTACTGTGCCAGGACACACTGAGCAAAGCCTATTCCGTCTCTGACTTGACTGAGGCAACCATAAGAAGGTTCCTTCCTTTATGTCTGCACAAACCGGCAAGACAAAACACATGTAATCTTCGCCTGGTATCACTGGCTGAGGGGCAAAATGAAAAAAGGCAAAGTTAGGCAATGCAAGGTAAGGATGTTGTAGGAAACATGCAGGTTGGCTCAGAGAGAATGAGCACAATGACAGTGAGCAAGGAACAGTCCAGTCCATGAGCTGAGGGTGTATTCTGAGTGTAGAGTGTCGTTACCACAGCATAACAATGATAGGAGTGTCCTGAATGTGAATCGGAGATGTCCTCTTAGGCTTCTTCAAGGGTGACACATATCAGATGCCAATGTTTGTAGACATGGGGTGCATATGGCAAGTGCCCATGAAAATGCCTTGGGATGTTGGTGCCCATGTTCAACATGTAGATTGAGCTGAATTTGCCAGCTACCTGCTCCCGTTCCGACATTGATTTTTCTCGGCATCTAGCTTGTTTGGTGAGTTCTTAAAGATAGCAAGCTGAATATTAATGAGGAGAGTTGGACTGTTAACAAGGCATTTAACAAACAATAATCCCCTTCAACTGGCAGCTCTCCACTGACAAGCAAGAAACTTGCTATGCTGCTTGTGAGAAGTGTAGACGATGGAGAGAAGTGCCGTCAATGTTGAGGCAGGCCTTGCTGCATTTCTCATCAGATTTGCCACCAATTTTGCTATAACCCACATCAGTCAGACCCCAGTAAGATTCCACCCAATGACTATCTCATTGGTGTAACTCGTACCTAGTTGCTATCTGGCAATAAACCAAGTTTTGCTGAAGGCAAGTTCCTCTTGTTGCTTGAATAATGGTGTCAGTCAAATCTACTCAGCACTGCAGCTTTGTAGGATGTTCTTTCTTCTTCTTTCGAGAAGCCAAAGGGAAATAAAGCATAAATCTCTGAAAGATGCTGCAGTGGTTGCCAATCTATAATGTGAAGTGCTAGACTTGGGATTGTGTGGCGAGAATCGTTGCACTCTCTTATTCTGTCTTAACTAGATTGGGATCACTTCACATGGCTGTTGTAGAAAGCCTTGTAGTGTACGTCTAGCTTTGACAACACCATCAAAGGGGAGGAAAGCAAACGCTTGTTCCAATTTCAGTTCAGAAATCTTAGAAGCAAAAGGAAACGCCAGCCTGTATCAATATCCAAAGAGCGAGAGAATGGGACTCGTATTCGGTTACAGAGGCTGAAGATGGGACTGGAGGCAGATTGCTTGATCTATGGTCTCTTCCATCAATCCTGTAATTTTCATGGAGGTAGAATCGGCTGCAGGCAAATAAAGGACCTGTTTTGGACAATCTGCAAAATCTACTGGCAGGAGAGTCCTGCTTTGAGGCCAAAACCTGGCCATGGGTTGGGTGCAGCATTCCCTGCAGCAGATGAGCGGGCCAGCACTCCACCGAGCGAGGAAGTTCAGCCCCTTGGGTCACAGTTCTAAACAATCCCCCCAGGGTGACGGTTGTGGCCTCCACTAATCTTTCATAAAGTGCAAATGGTCTACAAAAGGCACCTTCATCTTGAGCCTCCCTCTCTTTCTCCGAATGACTTTAAACAGATCCCATCACTGACAGTAAAGCTACCAATCTCTTAGTACTGAAAGATGTCTATTATACTTTCAGCCTCAGGAACCTCCCCGCTGTCCTGAATTGGACAGCTCTCCCACAGGTGGCCTCTTAATAGGCCTCTTCGCCTCCTTAAAAAGCACCAGTGGGGTCCTGACATGAGTGTGTGTGTGTGTGTGTGTGTGCGTGTGTGCGCGTGTGCCTATGTGGGTTCCAACCTACCTTTCGTCCTATTGATAGGATGGGAACCCTGTGCATTGCATGAAAACCTGGTGCACAATGTTTAAGATGCAGCAAGTTTTCTGTCTTGGAAGCTGATTTTCTTCGAAGATAGACGGATCAAAGTGAATAGAGGCTCCACAGGAGTTTCTGTGACCAGGACATGTTGCCAGCTCTAATGCCTCGACAATGCAGGACTCAGTGGGATGTGCAAATATTGGCTCAATTCAGGATCTGAGGTGGCACCGTTCCAGATATAATCCCTGGCCTCTGCGGGGTGTGCAGATCAAAATTGCCTTCAACTTCAGTGCATTTCCAACCAAGATAAACAATTGAGAAATCCCATTGAAACTAATTTAGCTGCACAGGAATGGTGAAAGCCGTTTTTAATTGTTTCTCGTCTTAGCCTGGCATTTCACATCATCCCTGTTTTTCATAAGGCTATATGCAAATCAAGACAGTCTTTCCCAGTGCATGTCATGCAAGGTGTTGAAATTTCGAACATGAATATAATTCTTACTGATCACCCGTAATCGAATTCCCTGTGAAAAGTCTCCTTTTTTGTGTGTTGTGTTGTATGTATTGATTCTGTTTTGGGAAAATGAGCTGGCAAGCCCAGGTAGAGCTATTTGGAAGAATATAATTTTTGCTCTGATGCGGACTTTAATTCATCTGAAACTAGGAGGGTGAAAACCCCCTCCCTAAGTTAGTGTGGGACCTGAAAATGTCACAACTGTGCATTAAACATTTTCCCTTCTGAAATTTGCTTTCAGGAATATGCTACAATAATCTTTCTTTGTACAAACCTTTATCAGGTTGACCTTGAAAGGCTTCATTGGGTCAATGTAGTAAAAATGCAAACCTGCACTTAACTTGTGCTGTATGTAACCTGGTTAAGTCCAAATCATTCTAAATCTCAGCCATGCGTTAGCTAACCTATGGTAGCCGTGCAGGTGATTTACAAGGCTTAAAGGGCATGAGAATTGTTCCATGTTGTCCAGTGGCTTGTTGTGAAACATGACAGTCAGAGAGCAGTGTCCTGTGGCTGAAGCAGGATGGCAGGGGGCCTTTGGCTTCTGGATGGTTAGGTTAAAGCTGTCCCCTTCACCGCTTCAGTGAATTAATTGGCAATGGTTTTGGAGTTCCACTTCTGACTCTACGCACACACACACAAATAATGTCTGCGTACTGCAGCTCACTGATAGAGTCCGGGTTCTGGACACCGGTTGTACGGTTTGCCTTTTATCCTGCTCCAACATGATGCATTTCAGAGATAGGCTGGCGCTTTGCAGTGAAGAAGATGGAAAGAGGTGTTGTTAAGATGACGCATCCTTGCTCTTGATCCCAATTTGTGCGTGCACTGAATCCATTGCGAAGCTGGTGGTAAGGATCATGGTTTGCGTGTTATCATGCAGCAGGTGGAGGAACCTCTGTGAGCATCCAGAGTTGAGGCGGCTGCTCCATAATCCCTCTCGGTTGACAGAGGCGTAGACCTTTGTGGGCTTGAAGAAGACCATGTGTAGAGTTTGCTGCTGCACTGATCTTGGATTATCTTATTGCGAAGAAGATGTTCATGGTGCACATTGATGGACAGACTCTGCACTGTGACTCCACCGGGATCCCTTTAGCCACTGGTAAAAGGCGATTGAGGAGAAAGTTGCAATTTTCTTTTGATATCAATTGATATCTGCTTTACAAGTGAGCTAATGCTTGAACAATAATAATATCTTCGTTACCTCTTCTCTTCTGAAAGTATGGCAGCACTTTAGGAAATGCTTGAATAGATTTGATATCAGTGATTCTTTCATATCAATAAGCCCAGCTGGTGAGTTAAATAGCCAATGGAGCATTTCACAATCAAGACAGTTCTCTCTTGCATACATGCCGCACGCACACATGTACATGTATATGTGCATGAATGCGCACACGCACACATGCACGTATATGCCTGCGTGTTCACTCTCACAGTCATATTCCCACACACTTAATCATTCAGTCACTCACACCCCAACATCTGCACATGCACTTCAGCTGCACTCAATGAATATGAACAGGAGAGTGAGTACTCACTGATTCCATTCCCTACTCACTAACACCATGCTGTAACCAACTCTAAACACCTCGATGACTGAACTAGTTGAAAGCAGCTGACTTGGTGCAGTGTGTTGTGACCTTCTGGTGCCCTGAGCTGACATCCTTTGTTTTTCTTTCAAAGTTTGACAGTTCAGATCTTATGTCTCTTGAGCTGCAAATGCACCAGTTGGTGTGTTATTCCTTCCATTATCCATCTGTGCATCTGACAAAACAGAAACCATTGTGACTATGATCAAATTAAAAATAGAACCTGGTGTCCCTGCTAAATTATGTCACTAATAATCACATTATTCATTGCTCATGTATCTCGAAATTGACTAGCATATGTTAAGTGCGTAAAGCGTATGTACAATAGGTTTGAAAAGCTTACAATACTAACAGTGCTCACCTTAACTTCTAAATATTACAAACTCTTGCACCATTCAACCAAAGGTGGAAAGAAATTCAAAAAATCAAAGTCTGGGAACCTCTTCTTGACACTCCGAGGCAATTGAACAATCTGCAGAACGTTGTTGTTTCTTCCAGTGTATTGTTGGATGCAGTTAACCAATGCATGCCAAACCTGATGCATCGTCAAGAAGGTAGATGTGTGCCTAGATGTGGGGACGTGATGGCCTAGTGGTATTATTGCTAGATTGTTAATCCAGAGACCCAGATAATGTTCTGGGTATCTGGGTTCAAATCCAGCCACAGCAGATGGTGGAATCTGAATTCAACCAATACCTGGAATTAAGAGTCTAATGATGACTTTGAATCCGTTGTTGGAAAAACCCATCCGGTTCACTAATGTCCTTTAGGGAAGGAAACTGCCATCCTTACCTGATCTGGCCTACATGTGACTCCAGACCCACAGCAATGTTGTTGACTCTTAACTGCCCTCTGGGCAATTGGGGATGGGCAATAAATGCTGCCTAGCCAGCGACACCCTCATCCCATGAATGAATAAATACAAGTGCTAGGCTCTATAGACTCATACCTATCCCTTGGACTGGTTCCAAAAATCACAAATGTCATGCCTTACATCAGCATTCTTTGATTAAAAACTATATCTACTCTGACTTGAAATTTCTGATATGTTCTGCTTCCATTTCCTCCTTGTGCATTGGTAACAAAAGTGGCCTTTATCTTTAAAAACTTGTCTTGACCTGACTTTACGCAATATCATGATTGTTCACCTCCAGTCCTAACTCTCAGGTTGGCCTGCCTCAGGGGATCCAGAATACTCCTTGACCTACAGCCTCGACACCGGAGTTGTGCTGCCTGTTGCTGGGAGTCAGAATGCTTGCAGTAATGTATTTCTTTTCAGTCAGTTGAGTCTCAGTTCCTACTTATCATTGACTTGCGTTCATGCTGGTCAAGATGACTAATAAATGCAACACAGCATAGGCTCCAACTCATTCATTGGTGATCTCCTTCCACATTACCTTTCAAGGCTCTTATATAGAAGACCTCTGACATCAAGAAATATGAATAAACCCAACTGAAATGTTCATGAAGTTAAAAGAAATTTACTTATTTGTCAGTGATGATTTTCAAAACAAAACCCTCACCAATAAATTATGTTTACAGTTGTACATCATGTGGTTAAGAATACCTGGTACCTCACAGGATAAGGAATATTAATCCAACTGAGGGGCTCAGTTGCTGTAAACTTATGATGTTGAATCCCCTTTCAACTAAGTGCAGGGCAGTCATCAAACTGAATTGTTCAGCAGACTGTTCAATGCATTTGTCTTGCAGTCAATGTAAAAGGAGAATGAAACACAAGGAGGACCCAAAGATCATGAAGCAGGGTTCATGGTCCGGTCTTCACAAACAAGAAGGTAAATTAATCATAAACTAGGAAAATAGTATATTTGCGTGGATTCAAACCTGTAGGTCACATCTGGTTGAGGAAATCCTATCTGTCTCAGCATGTATGGTCCATCCCTAATTGGAAGTAGTGACTTTATTGCCAGAGAAGAGAAACCTCTGAATCTGAAAAAAGTTCATTGCAGCAGTTTGGCCCTTTTAGATTGAGGGAGATTTGAGGAGTGGCTAACTGATGCCAAACTGACAAATCATGGCAACCAGGATTTTAATGCTGTTGTCTTGCACGTTTAGGCCGTGTGAGGTACCTTCCCAGAGACCCTGGAGACACCAATAGGCTCAACACAGGTGCAACCTGATTGGAATCACTTCACTATATAAAATAATTCAATCATCTCTTTGATAGTATAAAGTGGACATTGTGAGTCAATTCATGAGAAATTGTTCGCCTTGCAGCACTTTCTTGTGTTTCAGTTTTGGTTTCAGAAGCTTTTTTCAGAGAGTGCCAAAGGACCGACAAGTCACGCTGATTCCTCTAGACTTTATTTAAATCTTACAGCCCATGTTGGTTTTAATTAAATGGGCTGTGAAGATCCTCTAAAGGTTTACAGCAGAAGTTTTCTCATCGATTCTATTTGACACTCCTAAGGCAGAAATTGGCAATTAATTTCTGCAGATCCAAAGGAAATGGTGTTTATCCAACATGAAAATAAATAATTTACTTTTCTCAACAAACCAACAAATCTGAACAGTTTTTGTAAGTGAGTCGTTTGTCCCTTATTCAGGTTTTCTCCATCTGCTAAGTTATTATAGGCACCTTATGCTGGGACTAAGTTCCTCCTGTCCAGCACAAAATGAAGGTTGGGATGAACTGAATCCTGCGGTTGAGAAATGTGTTCAAAGAGCTCTGTTCCTTTGATGTTACCTTCTTTAACAGCTGAGGGAGCTTCCAAGGAGGGCCCTGTCTTTACTCAGATGCTGCATTTGTTTACTGAGCTTGTAAGGAACAAAGAATAAAGAACAACACAGGAACAGGCTCTTCAGCACATCAAGTCTGTGCCAACACAGGACGCCGTGCTAAACTAAAAACCTTTTGCCTCTATGCAGTGTGTTATCCCTGTGTTCCTTGCCTACTAATGTATCTTTGAAGGTGCCCCTTAAACATTGAGAGATAGTTGGGACTGCCGATGCTGTAGTCTGAGATAACAAGATGTAGAGCTAGATGAACACAGCAGGCCAGGCAGCATCAGAGGAACAGGAAGGCTGAAGAAGGGTCCAGACCCAAAACGTCAGCCTTCCTGCTCCTCTGATGTTGCTTGGCCTGCTGTGTTCATCCAGCTCCACACCTTGTTACCTCTTAAACACTGATGTTGCCCTGCTTCGAAGAAAGAACGTCAGTGAAGGAGACACAGTGAGCTACAAAGTTAATATCAGTGTGAACATGCAGGTGATAACTGTGGTCATTTTAGAAAGTCATGCAGGAATAATTGCTGGAACATTGACAAACACCTTTGTATCCTCTTTGGCCACAGGTGAGTTGCCACAGGACAGGAGAATAGCCAATGTTGTCCAGTTGTTTCAGGATGGCAGCAGGGATAATCCAGGAAATTACAGGCCTGTGATCCTCATGTTGGTGGTAGGGAAATGATTGGAAAAAATTCTCAGGAACAAGGTCTATATGCCTGTAGAAGCAAATGTAATTATTAGCATAAGACAGCAGGGTTTTGTGCAGGGGAGGTTGTGCCTCAGTAACGTGATCAAGTTTTTTGACGAAGATGGTTGATGAGGGAAAAACAGTGGATGTTGTCTACGTGGACTTTAGAAAAGCCCTCATGGTAGACTGGTAAAAACGGTGGAGTCACATGGTATTAGGGGTGAGTTGGCAAAGTGGATACAGAACTGGCTTAGTCATAGGAGACTGAGGGTAACGGTGGAAGGATGCTTTTTGGAATGGAGGGTTTTGACTAGTGGTGTTCCACAGGGTTCAGTGCTGAGATCTCTGCTGTTCATGGTCTACATAAATGATTTGGAAGAAAACGTAGCTGGTCTAATTGGTAAGTTTGCAGATGATGCAGAGATTGGAGTTGCGGATAGTAAGGAGGATTTTCAGAGGATACAGCTGGATATGGAGCAGTTGGAGGCATTGGCAGAAAAATGGCAGGAGTTTAATCCGAACAAATGTGTGGTGATGCATTTGGGAAGGTCAAGTACGAGTGGAAATTATACAGTGAATGGCAGAACCCTTAGAAGTATTGCTATGCAGAGATATCTGAGTGTTCAGATCCAGAGATCACTGAAGGTAGCAGCGCAGGTAGATATGGTAGTGAAAAAAAGCCTATGGCATGCTTGCCTTCATTGAAAGGGGCATTGAGTCTAAGGATAGACAAGTTGCGCTGTAGCTTTATTGAACCATAGTTAGGCCACACTTGGAATGTTGCTTACAGCTCTGGTCAACACACTACCCAGAAGGATGTGGATGCTTTGGAGACGGTACAGAAAGCGTTTACCAGGATGTTGCCTGGTATAGGCAATTTTAGCTATGAAGAAAGGTTAGATAGACTGGGCTTGTTTTCACTGGAATGCAAAAGGTTAAGGGGCAACCTGATAGAAGTTTGTAAGATTGTGAATGGCACGGATAGAATGGAAAGTATGAGGCTTTTGCACAGGGTAGAGGGGTCAATTACTAGGGGACGCAGGTTCAAGGTGTCGAGGGGCATGGAAAAATTTAAAAGAGATGTGCAAGGCAAGTTTTTCACACGAAGGTGGTGAGTGCCTTTAACGCGCTGCCAGAGGAGATGGTGGAAGCAGACACAATAGCAGCATTCAGGAAGCACCTGGACAAATACATGAATGGGAAGGGAATAGAGGGATATGGATCCTATACGTGGAAACAGTTTTAGTATGGAAAGACAAAATGCATCTGGACAGAGATAACAAGCATGGGGCTGGATGAACACAGCAGGTCAAGCGGCATCACAGGAGCAGGAAAACTTGACGTTTCGGGCCTAAACCCTTCATCAGAAATGGGGGAGGGGAAGAGGGTTCTGAAATGAATAGGGAGAGAGGGGGAGGCGGATAGAGGATGGATAGAGGAGAGGATAGGTGGAGAGGAGGCAGACAAGTCGAAGAGGCGGGGATGGAGCCAGTAAAGGTGAGTGTAGGT
>JAHRHZ010000100.1:3888673-3902025 GCA_024137785.1 Ginglymostoma cirratum
GTTGCGGTCCTTGAAGAATGAGGACATTTGAGATGTGCGGGAGTGGAATGTCTCATCCTGGGAGGCTTGGAGGGCCGAAGGGCCTGTTCCTGTGCTGTATTGTTCTTTGCTTTTTGTTTGTTTGTTCTAATGGCCTTCATTCATGTAAAAGCAGTCTGTAGGATATTGCAATGCAAATTTTGAAAGTAATGTGAAAGGAGCAAAACTTGTGACTCAGGAAATCATTGACACCACTGGAAGTGGAAAAAAGACAACCTTGAAATTTGAAAGCTGATCCTTTACAGAAGGTGGGAGAGGCTGAGCGTAACGAATAAGTTTCAGTTGAAAGATCCTGGGGAAGTTTGCTGTAGAACAGTAGATGTCTTCAGTTCAACACTGAGGATGTAGAGGGGCAATTTTTTTCATTTATTGCGTGAAATTGTGGCAAAGGGAATGATATTGACGCACACAGTGGTGTGTCATCACAGTGCCGTGGACAAAACAAACTAAATAATCTGCTTCGATGCTATAAACGTGTTGTAATACAAGCAAAAATATGCCCCACTTGTGATATTTATCTGATCTGATATTTTGTAGCGTCTCCTGTGTCTTTCTCCCTAGTGCTAGTTTTTTTTTTCAATTCAATTCCCCAGTTCTGTTTATATTTAAAGCTTTAGCATATTGTCCATTTCCTCTCCTGGGTGCAGTTTGCAATAGGTTCTGCAATGCAGTGCTGTGCATGGAATTCTTCTGCAGAATATCCTCACTTGAGAAAGTCATACTGAAGCAATTGTTTCCTGAATGCAAATGCAGCACTTGCATTCCAAAGGTGTACCTTGACGAAAATGATATTAATCAATTTAATGTAAATGTTTTTGCTCTGAATGACAAGGCAAACTGTAAATAGCAATTGTTAAATTGAGAATTCAAATCATACCATGACAAGTCGTGGAAGTGAATTTAATCAGTGTGGTTCTTTGTAGAGAAAAGAACAATGGAAGTTTAATTGCGAGTTTCGGTGCCTACTGAGAGGGCACCATGATTTGCCTGGCATTCTGCCCGTGTGGGCAATGGCCTTTCACAACATGGACAGATGCCTGTAGGCCAAGAGGTGGTCCTTAATCAGACCTCAGGTGTCCGCATCACCATGTCTGCCATTGCTGGCCATACGCTACGGCAACAGGCAGACGTCATGCTTCCTTCTGACCATTTCCTCTACCACTGGGCCAGGACTCTAGCCTTCTACCCCATCTCTCAAGGGATGGGGGAAATTCAATCGATTAATGCTGGCTGTCTTTCCAAAGACACTGCCGGACCTGCTAAGTCTCTCCACCATTTTCCGGGCTGTTATAAATGCTAATTTCCAGCCTCCTGTAGGACGTTGCGTTTCAACTAACTGAAACAACAGATTGTTTGCTAATCAATAAAAACAACTGAGGGAAGTAATTTGCTTAGTGTAGGAGCAAATTACTGTAGATGCTAGAATCTGTTCTGAAAATGACAAATGCTGGAGATCATAGCGAGTCAGGCAGCATCCATGGAGAGAGAGCATGCTAATGTTTCGAGTCAAGATCACTCTTTAGCAGAGCTTCGATGGAGAGTTACCTAGATTTGAAACGTTAGCTTGCTCCCTCTCCATGGATGCTGCCTGACTTGCTATGATCTCCAGGATTTGTTGTTTGCAATTTGCTTAGTGCAATGGATTGCAAGTGGTACATTGCAGAGTAATTAAGTTTCTCCTCATCATGTAGATAATTCACATTTGAGATGATGCAGACACGATAGGTCAATTAGTACTGTAAGTTTTGTGAATTGAAAGCAATGTCTTGAAATCTAGTGCCAGCATAAATAGGAAGGTATTTGCATCCAAAGAAGAGGCATGCATATGACTTGAAGAGAATGAAAACAGTTAAGCAGAAGGTTGACACTGCTAGCAAGATGCAACTTAACATGAACAAGCCAAGGAAATACATTTCAGAAGGGAACCAATTAGAAGCCAAATGGAAAAATGCATGGAAATACAGGAAGAAGGGGTGCAAAATGTGGCTCTGTGAAAGTGTAATTACAGTGACTGAAGAAAAGCAGGGAGTAACTTATGTTCCTGTTTTAATTATGAGGGTTTTTCATCAGGTACACAACTATATACTGTTTCCTTTGGGGCATTGATGCTAAATGGGCTTTCCACTTAAAATTGTCAGGAAGCGGGGCAAGGACAAATCATCATTCAGGGAGTTGTTGGAACGTTTGACTGCTTTACCTGATAGGAGTACAGGAGGAGGTAACTATACATTTTTAAGGGAATAATTGATAAGCATTTAAAACAGAAAGATACAGGAGAGTGAGGAAAGCAATGGGATTAGTTTTCTCTTGATCAGGCAAAGTACTGGCCCAAGTCACCTGGATTATTGTTTTCCATGTTTTAGTGTATTTGCTTATGGCTCGGTGAACCACACTTTGCATTATAGGTCAGCCAGGCCACACAACTTGTTGATTCAGGGTGCAGCTTGTGTCGAATTTAACAGCTAATTTGGAAACATGTAGTAGGGGGTGACAGCAGTTTGCTCCGTGTCTTCCAACCGATGCTGAACTTCTGATCCTTTGTGTGATGTACACTGGCAATTTGACCCTGTATAAGATCCTTCATTGCTGCTCCCAACTCAGCTCATTTGCCACCGAAACTCTTGTCCTTTTTGTTATCCCTAGAGTCAACTATTCCAAAGCTCTTGTTGCTTTATCCTGCACTTCAAACCAATATGACTGCCTGCACATTTCAGTACTGGTCTCACATGTATTGGGCTATGGGGTGCTGTGGATACACTGTCTCTGAGGTTTCTCACTCATTATCTCTAAGTAAGGCTTTTCAACTTCCTATCTGGCTCACAGTTTGTTTGATAACACTCCTGTGAACCACTCTGGGATATTTTATTATTTAAAGGTACTCTGTAAGTGCAAGTAATTGCCAGTAATGTCAGCAAATGGAGTCATCATTCTCCTCACAGTGAAAGCTGACAATCTGCAAATGGCCGTAAGATCAGTTTATCTGTCGATGGTTGAAAAACGTATGTTGGCCATTGCACTGTAAGAGCTTTTTAAAATTCATACAGGGCTTTGGGATAATTTAAATTATAATGGACCAACACAAAGAGGCAGCCAGGTTGAAATGGTGTTGGCTTGGATTGTGGAATGAGCCTGGAATGAACATTGCAAGTAAGGGAAGACACATTCTGGATTTTCTTTTTTGACGATATTTCCATTTTGTTAACTCTCCAGATTCCCGAGACTCCCTTAAGCAGCCCCCAATCATCTCCCACCCTGCAGTCTGACACGGGTGTATAAAGGAAAACTTCCTTGGTTTTTAGTTGCAGGCACTTGTTTTTGATTGACACATCTAGATTAACAAAAGGAAACGTAATAATCTGAGGAAACTGACCCAAAAGCAGAAAATGTTTTTAAAAATGGCAAATATGTAAATGTCAAAAAGAAAATAATTGTACAGTGAGATGGGTGGAAAAATATTTCATATGTATTGCATGTAGAGAGAAGGACACCTAGGGGTGCAAATGCAAAGATGCAATTCTTTGGAAGAGTGAATACAGGAAGATAAAACAATGAAAAGGCAGGTAGCAGTTTGGAATTTGACATACAGAATGAAGATCAAATAAGTGATGGGAAATGTATTAGGCTAATGTGCACAGTTTGGTCACTGCCTTTTTTTTAAGTGGCTGAGTGTTTCACAAGGATGCATGCTTAGAAGTTTAAAAAGGTTTTCGTGGTATCAGCAAACCATTTTTGTTTAGAAAGGGTATTAAATCCTTAAGGAACATGCAGAGGATGATACTAGAGATAGGAATCCCATATTTATGAAATAAACCTTGAGATAGTGGGACTGTTTCCAGTGAAGAAGGGAATGCTGGCAGAAAACCGAGTGGAATCAGACACAAACCCTTCATGCTTCTTGTCAACAGATTACAGTGATGATCACAACTCATGCTTAGATCTGATCTGAATGCATTTGCAAATTGTGTGGCTTACATTGTGTGACTGTTGCGATATTATGGGTCACTTGCCATTATTGTTTTCTTATTTTGACTCCAATCTTTTTTTCAAATGTTCTGTCCTCTGTACAACAACTGGGCAGAATACTGAGCCTGTTCTTTGTTCTGCTTCCACTGTTTGGGTGCCGTTGAATCCCTGGACGCACCAGGTCATAAAGCCAGGCCTCTGCCCCGCAGACGTAGCCTTTACTTCATGCTTCTTTTCTGAGCTGTAAATGAGCTACAGAAGACCTGCATGTGTAGGGATTTGCCTGCCATGGTTGAGGTTGGGAATGTTGGCATGTCCATCCCATGTCATTGGCTGTATTGAGCTTCTTGGGACCGTTGATTTTAATGAACAAATATGTGGGTGAAAGACACGGGCCCCAAAACATTTAGTGACCAAGAGAATGGAAAGTTATTGTTCGACTTGGATGGGCAGATTGGAATCTACAGCAGAACATAATTACACTGGTGTTGCAACCTATTTAGACATGCCCTTTAGATTCCAAGGTAAAAATCCCCAGCAATGGACTATCCTGTTCACCCCTGCTTCAAGGGGATGTGGGGGTGGGTGTAGGAATGGGGTACCTTGCCTGGGGAATTCCTGAGTTACATTGAAAGCACTATGCCTGAAGGGCTCAGTCCTTCTGATATTTTAAATATCAAGGCATTTGATGGGAGTGAATATCAAAGACCTTGTCTCAAGGCAAGAGGTTCCTCTGAGAGCTACAGCCTCCCTAAAATCTCCCTGCGAGATTCTGCCCTACGGAACTTTAGGGGATCTCAAACAGTGCCTTGCAACTGAGCGTCAGAATATTTCCTGTTATCTTTTATAAGAAAGGGTTTCCAAGATATCAGGGAAGAATTGAAAAACAAGGTAATTCGTCTCTTGTAATAAGGCGAAAGGGCGACCTCATTAGAGGTCTTTAAAATTCTGAAAGGTTTCAATCACGTGGAAACAGAAAGGATATCTCTTCTCGGGGAAGGAGGAAGCTTCAGTGGAGCATGCGTGCTGCCATACACTGGTTAGGCCGCGTGTCCTTTTTCTATATGGATCTGATGTGATCCACGTGTAATCCTGTTGACTCCCGACAGAATGGGTCGAAATCTCCCCCAAGTGGGTGGAATCGTTTTGGGGAGTTTGGGCGTTTTGCCGTCTGGAGAGTGTGTGAGACTCCCACGGATGCCCACTGAACCATGTGTCAATCAGGCAGTTGTGAAGGCCGTTAGCATTCCTTCCCCGAGCCTGGAAGTGGGATCCAGGGGAACACACAGAGAGATTCAATCACAGGGAGCTACTGATGGCAGAATGTGGAGTGCCAATATTGCATAGGACCCAGAGCATAAGGTACATGTTGTGAGGTGGGGGGGGGAGGGGGTGTGGTGGTGGTGAAGCGGTGTTTGTTCCCAGGTTGAGAGTGATAAGGAGAGGGGTGTAAGCGTTTGTGTCTTGTGAGCCAGAAGTGAGGGCATCAAGATACCGCCAGCTGGACATTCAGCCCCTCAGTCAGGCACTGCATGCCTCTGACCAAAGAGCAGCATTTGCAATGCCCCTCCCAACCCCGACCCCATTATTGGTGACACACTATTGGGTCAGAGGACTGTCAGATCAGGGGAGTGATGGGACAGTGTGCATCAGTTCACTTGGGTTCGGGGCAGAGAGGAGTGCGATAGTTGGGTCAGTTCAGGAAGCTGCTGCTGAGACAGTGGGTCAGGTCAGCAGGGGGACGGGGAGGTTTGATAATGATGTTCAAGTCAATTACATTAACTAATTAGTAGGTTAGATCAAGCATGGGAAGTCCCACGTTTCTTAGCTCAGTATTGGGTGGGGGATGCTGGCAATGGATGTTCAGCAGATTGCAAGTTTGATCTTCCTGGGTAATTTCAGTATATTTGAAGAATTCCACAGGGTTCTGATACGCATCTCCCAACTCAAGTTCCAATTTCAACGATGCAGAAGATTTGGCTCAATTTGTTCCCATTGTGTGCGCATTATACAGGGTATTCACTTCCCTGATCGTGCTGTTCAATAGTCAGGTTGTTATTTGGTGGCTCATTCAGAGTAATCTTCAAGTAAAGAATTCAAATCTTTGTCCACATCAACATTCCTTAAAAAGCGAGATGTGTTTATGTGTGTGTGTGTGTGTCTGTCTGTCTGTCTGTCCAGATTAATTATGGTCAACACCATTTTCCAGGATTGGAAACCTTGGTAGCACAGCTCTGGAGTTTGGGAGGAAAGAATGGCTGTGGTTCTATGCTGTTAACATCGTCCGTCTTCCATCCAGTTCTGAGGACGGGTCACCAGACCCGAAATGTTAACTCTGATTTTTTTTTTCCTTCGCAGATGCTGCCATATCTGCTGAGCTTTTCCAGCAACTTCTCTTTTTGTTCCTGATTTACAGCATCTGCAGTTCTTTCAGTTTTTATTCGGTTTTCCATGCGAGTCTAATCTGCTGCAGTTCCTGCACAGGTTATTGTTGTGAAAGCTTGTACATTTAATCTTGTCGAATGAATTTCATTTATTCACACATTGAGAGTGTTACAGCAGTGTGACTATGACCAGTTAGCACTCAAGAGCTGTAAGCTGCATCACATGGAGACCAGTTGGTTAATTTGAAATCGGGAAATGGTGCTTTGGTTGGTTGATTCACTGTTGTCACATGTACAGAGATGCAGTGAAAAGTGTTGTTTTGCATGTTATACGGGCAGACGGGGACATACAAAGTGCATCAGGGTAGCAGAACAGAGAGCAGAATACAGTGTTCCAGCCGCAGAGAAGGTCCAGAGACAGAGATCAGAATAAACATCTGAGAGGTCCGTTCAAAAGTCTGATAACAGCGAGGAAGAGGCTGCTCTTGAATCAATTCATTTGTGTGTTCAAACTTTTATATCTTCTGCCCAATGGAAGAGGGTGGAAGAGACTATAACTGGGGTGGGAGGGGTCTTTGATTCTGTTGGTGGCTTTCTCGAGGCAGCAGGAAGTACAGATGGAGTCAATGGATGGTAGCATGGTTAGCCTGATGGACTGGACTGTGTTCATGACTCTCTGTAGTTTTTTGCGGCTTTGGGAAGAGCTGTATGGAGTTGGCTGCAGGTTGACTTCAAAATATTCTTGCTGTGAACTTTCAGAAATGGAGTTGTAACTCCAAAGCACAGTAGACTTCCTTTTACATTTGACAAATTCAGCTATTATTTTAGAGATATCAATGCCTTGTGACACTGGGCGCCCCAAAACCTCCGTTGCTTTAGCAGAGTCACGGCAGTTCCAGAATCTCTGGGACTAGCGCAGACAAGGCATGAGAGTCTGTGCATTCCCCCAGTATTTGCCTGTATGTGGCTCATTTGAAACAGAGATGAGGCAAATATTTTTTTCTCTCAGAGGGCTGTGAGTCTTTGGAACTCTCTTCCCAAAAAGATGGTGGGAGCTGAGCCCTTGAATTTTTCTTTCAATACTGAGGTTGATACTTGCGAAGCGAGGGAGGGAAAGATTATCGGGTTAAACAGGAGTGCAGATTGGAGGTTATATTCAGATCAGCATGATCTTATTGAGTGGTGGAACAGGCTCGAGGGGCTCAGTGACCTACTTCTGCTACTAATTTGGATGTTCGTGCACAGATTGCTGACGCCAGCAATCGATATGGAGTAGCCAAGTGTTACAGTGATGCTGCTTTCAGGTACTGGTCATGCCATTTCGAGACAAGCATCGGAAAATTCTGTCTTTAAACAGTGCAATCATTGTAAATGTTCATTGACACAAACTCATTAAAGGTATAAATTAGTCCTGAGAATGGCCTCGAAAGCCTTTTAAAAGGTTTACTGTAATGAACAGATTGACACGTCTACAGAAATGCACTCTTTTTATTTGCACAACCTTTATGCTGATACAACTGTGGCCTGATTATAAGTACAAGTTCAGAGATAGATGTGCCAAAACTCTCTGCTGCTCGTTTAGATAGTCGTTGCAGGCTGCCAAGGTTGACACAAGTGGGTTATATACACACCAATTCTGAAATGTAATACTGGACTCAAAGTATTAACTCTTTCTCTCACTCCGCAGATGGTACAAGACCTGCTGAGTTTCTCCAGCAATTTCTGTGCTTGTTTCAGAACTCAAAATCTTTTTCTTTTATCCGAATGACTTATGAGCACTGGAGTAATGAGATGAGCCTAAACTTGTGCCTGAGGAAGAGGGAGTAGCGTGTGCTAAAAAGAACTGATATGAGCATAACTCACTCAGAGATACTAAGAACTGCAGATCCTGGAGTCAGAGATAACACAGTGTGGAGCTGGTGGAACACAGCAGGTCAGGCAGCATCAGGGGAGCAGGAAAGCTGACGTTTCGAGTCAGGACCCTTCAGAAATGGGGGAGGGGGAAAGGAGCTGGGAAGTAAACAGAGAGCAGGGGTGGGGCTGGGGAAGGTAGGTGGGATGGTGATAAGTGAGTGCAGGTAGGCAGTGGTTGGGGATTGGTCAGTGAGGTGGGAGGAACGGATAGGCAGGAGAGAAGACAGACAGGTCAGGGAGGCTGGGGTGAGAGAGAGGGTTGGTCATGGGATGAGGCCGGTGGTGGGGGGATCTTGAAACTAGTAAAGCCCACATTGAGACCTCTGGGTTGTAGGCTCCCAAGGTGGAATATGAGGTGCTGCTCCTCCAGTTTCTGGGTGGTGTCATTGTGACACTGGAGGAGGCCCAGAATGGACATGTCGTCTGAGGAGTGGGAGGGGGAGTTGAAGTGGTTCGCGACTGGGAGGTGTTGTCGTTTGTCATGAACCGAGCGTAGGTGTTCCACAAAGCGGTCTCCGAGTCTCCGCTTGGTTTCCCCGATGTAGAGGAGGCCACATTGGGAACAGCGGATACAATAGACCACATTAGTGGGTGTGCAGGTGAAGATCTATCTGATGTGGAAGGTTTTTTTGGGTCCTTGGATGGAGGTGAGGGGGGAGGTGAAGGGGCAGGTGTAGCACTTCCTGCGGTTGCAGGGAAAGGTGCCGGGCGTGGTGGGGCTAGTGGGGAGTGTGGAGCGAACGAGGGAGTCACGGAGAGAGCGGTCCCTACGGAAAGCAGATAGGGATGGGGAGGAAAATATCTCTTTGGTAGTGGGGTCAGATTGCAGGTGGCGGAAGTGGCGTAGAATGATACGTTGAATCCAGAGGTCAGTGGGGTGATACGTGAGAACAAGGGGATTCTGTCTTTATTTCTATTGCGGGGAGGGGAACTGAGGGCAGAGGTGCAGGCAACCCAAGAGATGTGGTCAAGAGCATTTTTGACCACTGAAGGGGAGAAGTTGCGGTCCTTGAAATACGAGGACATCTGGGATGTGTGAGAATGGAATGCCTCATCTTGGGAGCACATGCAGCAGAGGTGGAGGAATTGGGAATAGGGGATTGCATTCTAGCAGGAAGGTGGGTGAGAGGAGGTGTATGCTATAATGATATGAGTATAGGTCAGATTCCTGAAGCAATTCTGAGCAAGTTGTTCTTTTTTTTAAACTTTGCGTGCTGAGGTTTGCTTGCATTTGACTCGAGCACAGCTACTGAAGGTGCACTTCAGCTTCCCTGGCACCCACGACCAACCCAAGTGGGATGTGGCCAGAATAAGATCCCCAGTGAGCACTTTCTGTGGGATGCAAACTTAGAGGAGGAACATGAGCCACAGAGGGAAAGAGGTTTTGGAGTTGCTGTTTCACAGGGCAGCGTGCACTTTCTCTCATTCACACTGTTACCCGTTGGTGATCTGTGCCAGATTTACACCAGTTGTTAATTTCGTTCCTAGGGAAATTAACCTCATAGCAAATTGGGTCATAAGAACCTGTCAGCAAGGTTGCACAGAAATCAACTTGAACTTTGGAGTAACTTCTACATCATTGTAAAGCCAAGAGATGTGAAAACGATTCAGAATTTTCCCAGCTTTCACATTGAGATGGGGGAGGCGTTAAAATGATTCATTTCTGCTTATAACCTCTCATGACATTAACTGGCTTTTTGTTACAGGACAGAAGGGAGTTGGAAAGCAGGTTCACTGGTTGCTGTAATACACATTGGCTCCGGACTGAAATTTGTGACAATTACGCTATAGAGGAGCCATGCCATTCAAGTGATAATGCAAAAATCTTGTGAACTTAGTTGATGTGTGGGTTTGATCGATGTTGGCAGTGAGATATGGGGAAAAGGCAGGAAAGTGGTGTTGGTGATCATCAGATCCGCCGTGTACTCATTGAAAGGCAGGGAAGATTAGATGGGCTGAATGGCCTACTTCAGTTCCTGTGTCTTATGGTGTTAACTTAGTTGGCAGTCAGCCCTTAATGAGTTTCTGTGTTGCTGGACTTGAGCTCCTTTTTGTTGAGATTTGATGGCTGAACCAGAGTTTCACCTCAACGGCTCATTTTTGGCTACTTCAAAGAATGTTCTTGCAAATAGTTCCTGCTATTGATTAAATTCTGTCTTCAAAATAAAGAGCATGAATGGTTAAGGGAGAAAATGAACCACGGAAAATGTTAATGTAAAAGCAATAAACAGTAGATGCTGAGAATCTGAAATGCAGAGTGAAAATGTTGGAAATACTCAGCACCTGGGAAATGTCTATAAAAATAGGAAAAAACGTGAATGTTTCAGATCAGTGACCCTTCACTAGAACAGCTAATGGTTACAGTTTTACCCTTATCCCGATAACTTTTTTCATTTTAAATGTCTGGATGATGATTTACATCTTCAATTTGAGGTCTTCGACTTAGCATCTTTATTCCCTGCTTATTTGACTTGAAGTAGTCCAGACCTAGCAATTAACCTGATCACTGTTTATTACTGAGTGCTGAATATGAAGTGTGCTCAGTGCGTCTTCTGTTGTTCAGGTGACTGAAAATGTCACACTGTTAGGCTATTTATGAAAGCTAAATTGCCGTTACAGACACATTTCCAAATAAATGCACAATCAAAAAGAGATGAACTATATTGTGAACACTACAATGAAATTGAACCAATCACTTTGAATGAATATACCCTTTTGTATCATTTCTTCTTTATTTGTTGGCAGGGTGTACATGTTGGTTGTAAAGCCATTACTTATTGCCTGTCTGATAATTGCCCTTTGAGAATGTGGTGATGAGCTGCCTCCTTGAACTGGAGAAACACCCACAGAGCTGTTAGGAAGGGAATTCCAGGATTTCACATTTGACAACAGGGGAAGAAGGGTGATATAGTTCCAAGGGCAGGTTGTGTGTGGTTTGGAGGGGATGTTACAGGGGGCGGAGTTCTCCCGTTATCCCAAGTGGTTGAGATTGTGTGCCTGAAAGATGCTGTCAAAGAAGCTTTGGTGAGCTGCTGTGGTGCATCTTGTAGATGGTACACACTCTGAGACTATGCATCGGGGTTGGAGAGCTTATTTATTTAATGCGATGTGAGGAGCGCTAATCAAGCAAGCATCTGGATTGTATAGCATCTGAATTCTACAGCATCTCGAGTGTTGTTGTAGCTGCCACCATCTCGATAAGTGAGGAATTTTCATCAAACTCATGATTTGTGACTTACATGTGTTAGAAAGGCTTTGGGGATTTGGGAGATGAGTCACTTGTCGTGTCATATCTCACAATTAATATGTAGAGATACTGAGAAACACTGAGGGTAAAGAGGTCTCCAGCATTATTTTAACTCGGGTGTCTTGAATGCTGATGGAAGCATTCTACTCTTGGTACCTGAATAGCTTAATAGTAGCCCAGAATCAGATGTACTGATATTTATAATCATTAGTGAGCTGTTGCATCTTCCAGTGCTGTGTTATCCGTGCCTAGTTCTTCTGTTATGATGAGTAACATAAGCATTGGCATATAAGGTAAAGATTCCTTGCTGGATGCAAAATGCACATCATCATTTACTACAGAATATCCAGCATCCAGCCTTCTCTTGTAGCTACAGTATTTATGTGGCTGGTCCAGTTACCTTACTGGTTAATGGAGATCACTAATAAGTTGATGGTGGGGGATTTGACAATGGCAATGCTGTTGAATATCAGGTGATTCAAAGAAAAAGAACAGCACAGAAAGATGCCATTTTTCCCACTGTTCCTACGCTGGCTAGAAAAGAAAGACTGTCTCATTGGCGATGATCATAGGCTGATGTATGTGTGAGTGTGTGTGTGTGTATGTGTCTTTATGTGTGTGTGTGTTTGAGATGTGGGTTCTGCTTGCTCCTCACCTGCCCTAATTGTAGGCTTTGCAGGAACAGGGAGTTCTTCATTTCCTGAGGTCATTTTATTGGGTCTCCTTGGTGCCATGTTTGAGACCAAGATGGTCTTAAGTTTTAGATTCATCCCTATTCCCCATCCCAAGCTGGTAATGAAGTTCGGAGCCTGTTGATGGATCCCGAGCTGTTCCTCAGTGAGCTGGTTATTGGTGAGCACATACTCATTTAATCGCACTGTTAACAACAGGCCCCAACACTCTGCTGCTGATTGAGGGTCGGCATCGTTGTATTTGGCCGCAATGAATTTGATTGCTTTTTGTGTGTAGAGTGCAGCTGGACAATATTCCACATTTTCAGTTCTGAGGAAGGGTCACCGGACCTGAAACGTTAACTCTGATTTTTTTGCTTCACAGAAGCTGCCAGACCTGCCGAGCTTTTCCAGCTCCTTCTGTTATTGTTCCACATTTTCAGCGTAGTGTTGTAACTGTACTGAAACAGCTTGGCTAGAGGCCTGGCTAAATCTGGAGCTCTGCAACAGAATGCTATGTCTGTATAACAGACTGGCTGAAGACGATCAGCAATGATGAGGAGCACCATTGGAGAATAGGTCATCCAGTCTGCACTACTGGCTGGGGAACTTCAACCTTTTTCAAAAATGACTAGACTTGACATGATGAAAACTGAAAGAACTGTGGATGCTGTAAAACAGAAACAAAAACAGAAATTGCCAGAAAAGCTCAGTAGGTCTGTCAACATCTGCGGAAAGAAGTCAGAGTTAATGTTTTGGGTCGGTTCCCGGGGAGGATCACTAAACCTGAACCGTTAACTCTGACTTCTCTACACAGATGCTGCCAGACCTGCTGAGCTTTACCAGCTATTTCTGGATTTGGCATGAATTAGTTATCACTTCATTCCTTTGCGCTCTGTCCTCAGTCACAAACTATGCTTCAAGATAGATTTTAAAACAGAATGTATCAGCAGGAACTGGTCATGAATGTTTACACGTCCTTACCATGACTAAGAATGAACCACAGGAATGAGACAATGAACTGATATTTATAAAGGAGATAAGAGGTACTGCAGATGCTGGAGAATCCGAGATAACAAGGTGTGGGGCTGGATGAACACAGCAGGCCAAGCAGCATCATAGGAACAGGAAAGC
>JAHRHZ010000100.1:3902425-3930797 GCA_024137785.1 Ginglymostoma cirratum
CCTGCTCCTATGATGCTGCTTGGCCTGCTGTGTTCATCCAGCCCCACGCCTTGTTATCTCTGATATTTATAAAGTGCTGTTTATATCCTCTGAGTATAACAAAGTGAACAGTAGTTACCATTGTATGGAAGGGAACATGGCTGTTCATTGCTCTCGTGATGTCGGTCAAGGGATGAACATTGAGCAAACCCTCTCCCTCCCCTGTCCTTTTTCAAATAGGATTGTGAAAAATTCTCATCGCTGTCCCATGCTACAGCCCTGAAATGTAGTACCCCCCACCTCCCCCCGCCGTCCCCCGCAGTGTAGCACTCCCTCAGTATGGCACCGAATTGGATATTTAAGCTGCAGAAACCCTGTCATGAAAAGCCACTTCTCTTTTCATGAAGCCAAGCAAACAAAATGCCAATTGTCTTCACAGCTTGATAGAAAATGGGATAATGGTATATTAAGTTGTTTGTTTCAGATTGCTTTCACAAGTAGAAATTACAGATCCATTTGACAAGAATCTACATTAGCTAACATTTTATATGTATTGCCCTACCATCAAAGGAAATCTTGTTTAACAGCTATTTTGTAAAATACAACTGTGATTATTCCTCACAATATGTATCTGGGCCACCATTTTGTGCTCAGTGGAAGAATTACCACTTACAAAGGACTGTGATTACTGCATGACAAAAGAGCAATTTATCTCTCATATAATGGACAAATTATGCATATGGTGTCCGGAAGCCTCTATTATCTTGGGGCTATTAACATAGGCAAGATTTTTTTTCTCCGGAATTAAATGTTTTAGGTTAAAAGGAAACATAGATTGGTTACAAAAGCGGATGCCTGAAATCTGGAATTATAAAAAGCATTCTGGAAGTACCTGGTAGCATCTGTGGTGAGCGAGCAAAGTTAATACTTCACTTTCGACCCTTAATGAAAAGCGGGAGAGGATGAAATGATTTAGAGATAGTAGGAACTGCAGATGCTGGAGAATCTGAGATAACGAGGTGTGGAGCTGGATGAACACAGCAGGCCAAGCAGCATCAGAGGAGCAGGAAGGCTGACGTTTTGGGCCTAGACCCTCTCAGAGGATCTCAGAGGATGAAATGAAATAGGCTTTGGAAAGGTGAGTGGCTGGGTAGAAGCAAAAACAAAGGTCTTTGACAAGGTAGGGGAAATGTTTTATCATTCATTGACAAAGGATTTATTCACTATACATTAATGACTTGGATGAGGAAAGTGAATATACTGTCGTCAAGTTTGTGAATGACATAAAAATAGGTGGAAAGGCCAATGGTGAGGATGACATGAAGAGTCTATGGGGAGATATAGACAGGGTAAGTGAGTGGTCAGAAACTTGGCAGATGGAATATGATGTGGGCAAATGTGAGGTTAGGCACTTTGACAGAAACAATAGAGGAGCTGAATATTACTTGAATGGAGGAAAGACAACAGAACAGGGATTTGGGAGCTGTCATGTATGAGTCACGAAAAGTTACAGTCGAAGTTCAGCAGGTGATAAGGAAGGCAGATGGAGTATTGGCTTTTATTTCAAAGGGAACAGAGTACAAACAAAATAGTTTGGTCCGGATGAAAAGTCACTGGATTCGAAATGGTAACTCTGCTTTCTTCCGAGAGATGCTGCCGGACCTGCTGAGCTTCTCCTGCAATTTCTGTTTTTGTTACAAGTTTGATAGGTTTTGCTAAATCGGCACAAGGCACTAGTCAGACCACAGCTTTAATACTATGGACAGCTTGGGCCCCTTATATAAGGAAAAATGTATTGCATTAGTGGCAGACTAGAGGAGGTTCACAATGTTGATTCCAGGATTGAAGGGACTGTCTTATGAGGAGAGATTGAGTAGTTTAGCAGTGTATACATTGGAATATAGAAGAATGAGAAATGTGTGATATTCTTGGGATACTTGACAGGGTGGATGCAGAAATGTTGTTTCCCCATGTGGGAGCAGAGGGCACTATCTCAGAATAAGGGGTTGCGCATTTAAGAGATGAAGAGGAATTTCTTGACTCAGACGATAATGAATCTGTGGAATTCTTTACCACAGAGAGCTGTTTAGGCTGGGTTATTAAGAATAATCAAGAATGAAACAAACAGGTTTTTAAATCCATAACAGAATCAATGGGGAAAAATGTCAGGAAAATGGAGTTGAGGGTGATCAGATCAACCATGATCTCATTAAATATAGGAGTAGACTTGATGGGCTGAATGGCTGACTTCCACTCCTACGCCCAGCATTGCAGATTTTAGAAATAAATGACAAAATATGAAGGATGTTCAAAGCCAAGATAGACAGTAGGGGAAAAGGCAGGAAAGTGGAATTGAGGATTATTGGATCAGCCATGATCTCATTGAATAGCAGAGCAGACTCTGTACAGTGAACGGCTTCCTTCTGCTCCTAAGGAATAATAGGACTAACCCCCTGCTGCTGGATCTGCTCAGTTTCTGCAGCAATTTCTGTTCTGGCATTTTAAATTGAGCAAAGTTATCTTTGCCCCTTTTCACATTGCCAGGCCTTGTTTTTAGTCTCGGAGTCCGTTTGATTAATTTCACACTGGCACGTAATTAGACTGTGCTCCAGTATATCAGAAGAGTTAAACGAAATTGAGATTCATCTTTGGATTAATCATTTTGGAAGATAATTAGGTGTCCGAGCCACAGTGAGTTGTGTCCACTTTAAATGTTAATATGTTTGAAGTGCTTCTGTTTCTGAATTTGGAAGCCTGTCTCTGACATTAGCATCTGTTTGAGGTTTGCAAAACACCCCCTGATATAATCCAGCTATGTCAGCGCACGATCTGATCACACAAACGTCACCACCCTCAAGTATAAAATAAATCAGGCAACTTCCAATTGAACAGAATCCTGAACACTTGAAGTCTATATAGGATTGATAAAGATAGTTGTATTGCTATTATCTTTTTGTTTACCATGTTTCAGTAAATGGTAGATTTAGGACAAAGAGTGCAATATGTAATGATATTTATAGTGAGAGTGTTACGGTGGCACCATCTGATTTTAAGTGTCATTTTACCACATTTAATCTCCGCCAGCTAACGGTTTGATGCACAGACTAACTGGCTAGTCTCGATTTACAAAGAGAGAGCTTTTTCTAAATTTCTCATGCATTGATGAGTCTCAAATTCATTTTCGTTAAGAAAAGCCTAATTCAGCAGAAAATATGCTGCAGAGTTTTGAACAGTGGATGAATGCAATAAGTACTGTTGCGATTTTCTAGCCTTACGGTTGGATCCCAAAGCTGCTGAACCTGTGCCTTGGAACAATGTCAAAGCGATCTGAGTTCAGCAGATTGAATTTGAGGGAAACGTGAATTCAGGTTTCTGGTCAGCCTTTCACGTTTAGCTACATGTCTGTGGAGAAGGCCACATGTTCTATCAAGAAGATGCTGGCCATTACAGTTGGATGTCAAGAGGTGATTGTAATGTCAGGCATGGATACAAATCTCAGTGATCTGAGCCACAGTATATGTAAGAGCAAGAAAGGCATTTTGTACCCCTCCTCCCCCACCCAAAAACTCAGCTGCATGGTTAAGGTGGAAACAGAATGGTAGGGCAGGGTGCAGAGTATTGTGTTTACCTTGATACACATCGACATCAACCTAGCACCCAAAGGAGATGCCGTTGCACTGTATTCCTACAACCACTCACCCTTGACCCCACACTGCCCCCACCCGAACCTGCTAGAATCAAGTTCGGGTTTCCCAGCCACTTTTCAGCTGAAGTGCAGAGCACTGGCTCTGTGTAAAATTGCAGTCCAGGTCTTCTCCTTTTGAGGGGGTCCTGTGGCAAATTGATTTGATTGGCCTTCGGCCATCCTCTGATTCCAGGATATGCCATCTGCTCAGGCTTGCGAGTTGCTGCGGGTGGGTCTTCATGTGACTCAATAGGCTGGTTCTTGACCCACAGCTCTTTCATCGAATGGCTCGCAGAAGTAGTGGGTTCCAGAGTACAGGATGCACCTCCTCTCCTTATCTTCTCTGCCGCTCCACCTCATTGAGAATGTGCTTGGGTGTCAGGGTGTGATGCTGCTTGATGGGACAGTCAGTGTCGCTGAACTTCATGAGGGATTCTCAAGCAGGCTTTAAGAAAGAGATTAGCATTTGTCCGATGGTCCTGCCCTCCCATTCAATCCAGAAAATGTAGCAGAGACCTTTGCTGGATGATTTTTTTCTAGCGCTTCCATCCATCGCTGATGTGCAGGACAGGTCTTGCTGCTGTTCGGTCGTGTGGTGATGACAACTGTTCTGTACGCTCGGACTGTTGTCAACTTGGGAAGGTCTTTGTTGTCACTATTGCAGTTTGTAGAAGATTGAGGTGGCGCAGCAGATTTTGATTCAACTTCCTCATCAATGTTGTTTTTTTGAGAGAGATGTCCATCAAGGTGTATGAAGTGCTGAGTGTATTCCCAGTTTTCTACATATATGGCAGGTGAAATATTTGGCTGACCAGGGGTTGACATGAGTTTTGGCCCTCATTCAAGGTTAGGTCAAACCTCTTGTATGCAGAATTAAAGGAATTGACAGCAGCTTAGAAATCTGGTGCAAAGTAGGCAACAACATTGCTATCATCTGCAAACCATAGCTCAGCAGCTAGTGTAGTCCTGGGATAGAGGTAACTGAGGGTAAAGTGTTTTCTATCTTGGTAGTATTTAATGCTGAAACCAAAGGACAGTTGATCTTTGAGCTGAATAACCAAGATCAAGTAGATCGTAAATGGTGTTAATGAGGATATGTCAACAATGTGGGATAGTTGTTATATGCATTGAATTGCCCCTTGGATGCTCTCCTGTCTTGCATCGGGAATAACCTGTGACCTTTGGGAGTGAGAAAAATAACTTTCAAAAAAGGGGCAGAGCTGTATGGTGTGTTTGTGAACATCGCAAACTGGATGCAAATCAAGCCGTTAACAGGCTGTCAAGTCTTGCTTGGCATAGCTTAGTGATTGTTGGATTGTCTCTAAGTCATGGGGTCTTGTGGAAAGGAAACAGAGTTCACGTTTTGAGTCCAAATGACCCTCCTTCAGAACTAGAAACAGCCAGGCAAAAGTGGTATTATGTGGGCAATAAATCTAGGCTAAAACTAGAAAGCAGTAATTAGAGATTGATGTCATTAGAAGGATACTATATGTTACACTGAGGGCTTTTCTCCCTATTCGAGTAACTTTTACAGATCCCATGAACATTAAATAAGAACATTAGCATTCAATATTGATCAGATTCTCAGCTATTCCTTTTGTTGTTGATGGGAGGTAAAATGTTAATTAACTGTCCTACCGAAGTATCCGCCCTGTACCATTCACTGCAGACATATCTGCACAGTTTAGGGTGCGTGACACAGTCTGTAAAATTCAAATTCAATTTTTGCCTTTCCTTACCTATACTTCTGCCCAGGTGTACAGCAATAGACTTGACCTGGGCGAAGTTCTGAGGAAGGATCTGAAATGTTAACTTTGATTTCTCTCCACAGATGCTGCCAGACCTGCTGAGCTTTGCCAGAGCTTTGTTTCTGACTTTACCTGGGCAGCTTATTAGGTATTGGAAAGATGAGCTGCATTCTAGAATAATCCTGATCTTTATCTGATGTCGGCCTATGCTTAATCATCCCAAAACTGGGAGATTCAAGACTTGTCGGTGAATTATTCCAATTCTTAGAGCTAAGATAAATCTCAAGCTTAGCTTGATGTTTGGAGAATCCAGATATACCTCTGAATCAGTTGAACAGCTCGGAATTAGATGATGATCCCAGACTTGTCCTGGATTTTGGAAAAGCAGACACTCGATTCAGGCTGCAGTTGATTTCAGCCAGAAAGATATCGAGATGCCATTTCTAATTTAACAGTATTTAAACAAATGTCCAGAAATGCTGACAAATATTTTTATTCTCTAAATTACATTGTCAAAAATCATTACGGAGCTTGCTAATAGAAATATCGTTCTGTCACGCTGAGTCATCATCAGTCTCAGAATGTTAAATTGCAGGGTTTTTTTCCCTGTCATTTTTTTTCTGTTGAAAGCTGATCATCTCCCCATGTTTGAGGAGGTATGATATCTTGAAACCTTCTCTTCCCTGCAACTTTGATTGGTGTTGGTGAGTAGTGCACTAGCAGAGGCAATTCAGATAAATTCTCAATTGCCCTAATGTCCAAGAACTTGAAACCATACTTTGTTTCACCCAACTAGCAACTCGATGATCAAATTACATTATTTTAATTGGCAATGTGCCACTGAAGTTTATAAACAAATTGTTTTGAGTCAAAGAAAGAAAGACTGGCAGCATCAAATACATTGCAGCTTTGCATATAAAATCACACACTAATTAAAGTTTCATGCTCTGTAACATTGTAAAATAATTTGAAGCATAGGGAGTAGAATTCCAAACAACAGGGCAGCAACAGCCTCAAGTGCATGAGTGGCAGGATAGCCACAGCTACAGTCTGGGTAGAGGCTGATGCACTGGTAACGCCAATGCCCTTCAGATAGTCCACCCCAATGGCATGCACTTGCTGCAACTTCGTCTCTCATTGGCAAGGGCACTGCTGTACTCTGTGATAAAATGCTTCTTTCTCTATTTCCTTTTCTCTTCCATCTCACATTTTTCAAATGAGTATCGTGGGATTTAACCAAATGCAAAATCCAGCCCTTCACTGAACATATGTAGACACAATAGATTTTGTAATGCTGTCTAATGGCTGATATACTACAGGGATATAAAATTGCTGAAAGCAATAGTTCATAATATTCACTTTATTTGAGATAGATCTGAAATATTAACGTTTCTCTTTATTTTAAAGTGCCACTGTCATTGTGTAACATCAATGGCAAGATTTGCTTTTGTTTATGGGACGTGAAACCAAATAGCTTTACACATCATTTGCCTGCACTGATAGGTAAGTGAAGCAAAGGCACATTTTATTGTCGTTTTAAAAGAAACACAAGAGATTTGCCAAACACGGTAGGCCTGGAGAAGACAGTAGCTCTTAACATGAAACATTGCTCACTCGAAATACAAAACACAGAAAAGCTTCACAATGTTCAATTACCGTGTATCAGTAGTGATGTTGTGGGGCCACATGCTTATTGTGTTCGTTTGTCGGTGTGATTACTAGAAAGTGCTTTGAGTTGGGTTGACTGGGCTTTCAACAAATGATCTGACACTTTGTAGGACTGAAGATGGAAATTAAAACTTGAATGGTTGCTATGGTGATGCCTCCAAAATTGGGAACCCGACCCACCAAATTCACAGAAAAAGTGTGAAAAGCTCCCACAGCTCTTTCTCATTGATTTTTCTTTTTTAAAAAAAACATGTGAAAGCTTTAATACATCAGCAGACAGGTCAAGTCAAAAATAGAGATGAGCAGCAGGACAGGATGATGTGGAATCCTTACATTGTTCCACCTTAAATATGCATGAAGTCAAGCACCCATGTGTTCCACTGCACGTTCCCAAAGAGTCTGCCGACTCTATGAGGACCATGCTTGCAAATGCGTTTCACAGTGTTTTGGTCTTGTCAGCTTTTAGTGATGTAGTTTTTGTTTAATATGTAAGACCCATAATTCAAAATTTTATGGGAATTGATCAGCCTACATTGACAGTAATTTACTTATCAGGCAGGACCCCACTCTTCGGCAAAGAGACTTGCAGATAGAAATGGGAGGGCCTGTCCGTGTTTGTGCCTGTTTGGGAAACATTCCAGTCTGATCGAAGAAAAATCTATTACAAAAGCCCTGAAATTATTCATTGGTTGGTAGTGTTGATGGTCAATCTATGTATGTATGTTGCATTAATCTCTGTATTCCAATGGATGATGTGGAAAATACTACTGCCTGAATGTTATGGTGCACCCTATATCGCAGTCCTTCTAACCACAGCAACTGTGTTCTTTGCTCAACAGATATTTTGAAGATTATTAACCTTATGCATTATACTGGGATAAGAGGTCAATCTTGCATGTAGTCTGGGTTCTGCCATTACTGACTATATTTGTAGAGCAGAGCTTTTGTAACAGCAAACAGGCCTATTACCATGACTCCTGTTGCTGCCACAGAAGCTGAGTCAGGTTCCTTTTATACTCAACATTACATGTTGTGTTGTCATGTAAAGGTATTGCCCTGTCTGCTCTGGGATCTGTGCAATACTAAAACGGAGGACATATTATTAACGTGGGATAGCATCTCTAAACCAGTGCACAGAGGATGCTGTACACACAAAAGCTGATATCACTCTATGTAATTTCATTTATTTGCTATTCTGTAATTGTAACAGCAAGGCAAATTCAAGAGTGTGAAATATTTAGGATGTTACTTATTCTAATACAGATGAAACGTTGTGGCATTGCAACTTTTCAAAGGCTCGCCATCTTCACTCTCCAAACAGGCCTTTGTAAATCTGAACCTCAACAAGGAAGATGTTTATTTTAGTTGTGACTATTTCTCAGTTACCTACATCTGTCTCAATATTTTGTGTAGACAGCCTAACTATATGTCACTCGGAGAATCGCACTTCTATAATGATGAAAGCAAGTTAGGACTAATAGTAACTTCTCAGGATAATTAAGTCACCAGTCAAAAAGGTTTTCCTCAACCGAAGTGGTGCACTTTTCAATTACATCATTTTGTCCAGACATATCACATCTAAACAAATGCTCCTACAGCTCCAGTCAGAGTATGTGAACTATATGGTCATCATGGAATGATACATGTTACTTTGAGGTAGGGTTTGTGCTCTAACTCCCAATCCTGCTGATAATTCATGGCTGATTGTTTCTCATTAGATGGTCTTTGGCTGGAAGGTAAAAAGTAAACTGTTGCTGCCCCTGCTGCTGGAATTCTCAAATAGAAACAGAAAATACTGGAAACACTCAGCAGGTTAGGCAGTGTCTGTGGCGGATAAAATAGTTAAGGTTTCAGGTTGATGATCTTTCGTCAAAAATGATGAAAACCAATCCGGCTGAAACAATAAGTAATGCTCTGTCCATAAGTGCTGGCCTCCTGCTGGGTTTCCACAGTAGTTTCTGATAAAAGACAGAAACAGCTTAACTTGGGAGCAAGTTAAGGCCTTTTTAAAAATTCAGAATCACTGTGTTTTCACACATTTTGCTCGTAATGGACAACAATTGCTTGTTTCTGATACAAAGTTGATTAAGCCAGACTAGTTTAATTAACACGGAGGGTGGTAATCAGTGCTAGTCAGTCAGTGTCACCTATAACTTGTGGTAAAATAAATAAGAAGAAACCTGCTCTGGTATTTAATACATTTACTCTGAGCACAATACTCCCTCGTCTGAGTATTATCTTATTTCCCTGATTTTGCCCCTTTTTGCTTCACATGTTGGCTCAAGCAGAGCGCAAGGACTATCTCACTGCTCTCAGGTCTTCCCCAAAAGTCTGCTACTGACTTCTGGGATGTCATTAGCATACATCCAGTTTATGTCCTTCTGTTCTCTTCCATTCTTCCCCACGCAGGAGCATTAGCTTTTGTTCATTGTTTCAGTACTTCCTTGTTTGAGAAACATCTGGGACTCCAATGTATCTCGAGTTAATGTTAACTAAATTATTCATATGTTGCACACTGGCTAGTCTCATTGCAGCCAAGCCCCACTGGTCCTGGTAAGGTTAACCATCTGTGTACCAAGTGCAGCCTCTCAAATGAGACATGGAGATTTGTTTGTGCATAAGGCCAAGTGGTGTGATCTACTCTTTTTCCTTCATTTCAATATTTTGGCTGAAATCAGGAGCAATTTTTAAGGGAAATTGGAACAGAGTGTCGACCCAATCTGCACCACTTCCTCATTTTCTCTACTCCACTAGGCCTCAGCATTGATTTCACAACAGTCTCTTTGCTAAATGCTTCTTCAGAAGTAAAGTTCTTCTTTCTTCAAGGTACTAATTCTTCCTGGGGGTATGGCTGCCCTTGCCTATTCTGCTTAGACATTTCTGAGATGTTTTGTCGCTTTGTCTTCTGCAGTCTACCACTCCTGCTCCCAATATCTACCCACTTATCATCACCTGCATGTGAATAATTGCAGAAAGGCAGGTTCTGGTTGATTGCCTGTATCCCTAGTCATCATTAGTCTCTGACATAGTGAGCCAGCACTGAACCCCTCTCCCACTTTTCAGGCCAATGGTCTGCCTCTTTCCCAGAAAAGCCACAAAATCCCTCTACACCTTTAATGACACCTCTGTTGTGTAGGGTCATGATTCTGAAGGGTTAGGGTTCACACCCCTGTTATGTTGACGTCATACAATCCGTGGTGGAGACAAGGAGTTCTATTCCAGCTTTTGGAGGGAGCAGATGTATCTGTACCAACTCTCCAAGGTCCTCATCACTAAACCTGACCAAATGTAGTTGTACTTCTTACCATCATGCAGTAAACCTTCTTGTTATCTCAGGACAGTGCCTCTTCCTTAAATAATCCACACTGGCATATCCTCTGACCATTAAACAGGACCATGATACATCAAAGAGGAAAGGAGGATTGATGACAGCAAGCTACCTCAGTCAACCCTTACTGAGTACTGGCATCTGGTGAAAAGTACCACAAGCTACCAGAAGTGGTGATCCAGGACACCTCCTTTTCCTTCTTCCTCATCCCTCACCCCGAAAGGATGTAGCACTGCACCCTGAACCCCTGCAGACATATACGGCATTATTAGCCTCCACTTTACTCATGAGGATCTCATTGGACCTTCAATAATAAACCATGTGCAGTCCGAGGAAATGCAGAAATGACGAAGGTCCTACTTGATTACCCTCTCACAAGAGCTCAAAGTTCAACTCAGCTGGTCACGACGTTAAATGCCCTGGGTTAATAGCAACATGTTTCTTTCCAGTAGATTCAGCAGCAATGAGAAACTTTTCAGATACCTTTTCTCCTTTCCATTCCCCACCTCAGAGACAATGAACTTTCCATTAATGTGTCTACTTCTGATGGGAAGAACTAATTCCATATAGACCAGCAATTGGAATGAGGACTTTGTTGTCTATGTAACCTGAATGCCCCAGCTCTTCTAGCCCAGGGACCAGATGCACAATCTGATGTCGGGATGATATGCAACAAAAACAGAAGTTGCTGGAAAAGCTCAGCAAGTCTGGCAGCATTTGTGGAGAAAAAATCAGAGTGAATGTTTTGGGTCCAGTGACCCTTCCTGAATGGACCTGAAACGTTAACCCTGATATTTTCTTCACAGATGCTGCCAGATCTGCTGAGCTTTTCCAAAAACTTCTGCTTTTGTTTCTGATTCACAGTATCTGCAGTTCTTTCAGTTTTTATTTGGGATCATATGGATGTCCCAATGGACTGACTCTGTGGGAATTACCTTGTAAGTTTGAACTTCTGACAGGCATTTCCCTGGCTCCCTGAGATCCTCTGCAAACATCTCTGGTTCTGAGCTAGAGTTGCAGAAGGCGGACAGTTCTGATTTACTTATCTGGACGTTGCACAGGAACTGCGAGGCAGACACATCCTCGTCTAACTCTGTTGTAGCTGTACAACTGACCCCTTCCACCAGTCATTCTCACTAACTCCTCTCACAAAACGCGCGACTCTCCCCCCCGCTCAGTCTTGACTAAGCCACTGACCTCCCGACAGCTTCTGACATGACCCGACTACCTGACAATCCAGCTACCCACCATGGTTCCATGCCATGCTACCAGCTTAGTCACCTGCTACCTTTTCCACTTGTCCAGTTTTCCCACCACTCACTCACCCCATCCACCCACACACTCAACCACCCCTGCCAGTTATTCTGGGTGAGGGCTAGCGAGTCGAGACATGGTCTCACAATAAACAATAGGCCATTTAGGGCTGAGGTGAGGAATTTCTTCATTCTGAGGGTAGTCAGTTTTTGGAATTCTCTACCCAAAAAAGGACATGGTGGCACAGTTGTCACTGCATATATTCAGGACAAAGGTCAGTCAATTTTTAAATGCTAAAGATATCAAGAGGCATGGAGATAGTACAGAGTGAATGGCTCTGCAGATCAACCACAATCTGACTTAATGGGCATGAATGTTCTACTTGTGCCTCTAGTTCTTACGTTTCCATTCTGTAACATCAAGAGAGCTGGGGACCTTTCAAATACATATTGGAGTGACAACTACTGCTGTAAAAGGTGAGTGTGGATTGCCCTCCCCACCAAAAAAAAATACTGTTTATTGCATCGGGGATTTTCAGTGGACAACTGCTCTGCATTTCCACAGGAGCCAGGATCAGAAGACACAGCCACAAATGTGGCATACCACTGGGCCCCAGAAACGTAGGAGTAAATTGATAACCCAGGCCGATATTACCGCTTGGGTAGTGTGCAAAACTTTATTCTAGCACACGTTGCTTTTTCCTGCAGGCATGTTATGGGACTGTGCTATAATGGTGCAGCAAATATTCTAGGATGGTTAATGCACAAGCGTAAGGTGTGGGAACAAATAGTTCGATCAGAATGAAGCTTTGTATAATCAGCTCTCTGTGTCCGTCTCTAATATAAATCACGTTTAATGTGCTCAGAGAGAAAAAAAATCACAAAGGACTCTTCAGTGGAGATATTTCTGTTTACTTTCCATCTTTTCTCGTGTTCATTGATTTCAGGGAAATGGAAATCTGATTAAAATATCTATAATTGCAAATAAGTACTTAGTGACCCAGTAAATCCTTTCAAAAAGCTCTTATCTGGAACAGATCATTTATTCTCTCATGTAACCAGACTCTGAAGTACAGTAAATCCATATTCCTCATTATGCTTCCTGCTTGAAAAACTCAGTAGAGATATTCAGCAGAAGGTGAAGCTACATGAGGAAATTAAAATTAAGATGGCAAGTTCTGTTCCTAAATTAAAATCTTATCATTTTACTACAACCGCCCCTTCCGGTCACCCCAATTCCATCCACTGAGGATGAATTGGAAACTAGAGTGTTTTTCTTTGATTCTTAAAATCTTAAAAAAGTGAATTTTAGAATTGAAACTCTTTGAGATAATTTATTGTGTTTTTATTTCACTCATTTTGGGTCTTATTGGATTGTGTTCTTCATTTGTGCTGTCACAACCAAAGTATCTGACCTGCATCTCAGTATATCAAATCTAATTACAGTCAGTGAACCAGTCTATACAATATAATTAGGGCTAGTGTCACAGTACATGAAGTGGAACTGAATAATTGTACTTTCTTTCATCCATCTACTCTCCAGAGCACAGTGCATTCCCCACAGATGAAACAAAAGTAATTTTGGGGAGTGATTCAATTCTCAGGAATATTTAACACCTTTTAATTGTGTGCTAGGCTGAGCATCTTCAAGTTCAGTGCAATGTATTATGGGTGCATATCTAATATTTCTGAAGCTGTGCAGATTTAACCAATGACTCGCTCTCTCTGAAGTTGTCACTGATTTTCAGCAACTAATGCAAGTGTTAGAGTGAACGATGAAACAGCTAAGGATGACATGCGAAAAGTCTTCGCCCAGGATGTGGTCAGGTCCTGGACTGTGCTGCTTGAGAGTGTGGTTGAGGCAGACTGTGTTATGTAAGGGCTTCAGGAACCCGGAACAACCTGATGATGATTTCATAATAATGTAGATTACTGAGCATAAATAGCACAGTGTGGGTCGAGTCATAACACAATATATCAAACTAGACTAGACTTCACTACTCTCTCCAGAAGACTCATATGAGTATTAGGATATGAACACACGAAGAAGATAGAGTACTCCTTTAAGATCAAAGATTGGTATATCTTTGACTTCATGTGTAGCAGTACTCAGTATTAAGCAATAAATAATAGAGTTTAATTAACTGTAAAGTAGATAATGTTACTTTGAAGTCCAAATCTGAAGACAGTTCTTGACTTTGCCTTACACTCGACCAGTCTATTGCAAACTGCAACTCATAGTGTTGCATTAAACCACACAGTAAAAGAGACTCAATCTTGTCTTTTGAAAGAAAGTTGGATTAATAATCTGAGGAGAAAAAAGACTGCAGAGCTTCAGTGAAATGGCAGAGGCATGAAACTAGTTGAGTTTCTCTTGCAGTGAGCTGACATGGACATTATGGGCCAAATAATTTTTTTGCATGCTGTAATAATTCCATGATTCGAGAACTCAGTTACGTATTCTACATTAAAAGACAGAATTTAATGGAACAAATACTAAGGCCAACAATACCCACCTTTCGATGGTGATGAAGGTTTGTAATATGTTATAACTTGAGAACTTGTACATCCTAATGTGAAGATAAAAGGTTTCTTGATTTTTGCTTCTGTGAAAGTGACCGTTTTGTTGAGAAAGGTCTATAAAGTCATTTGGAGCTACGAGCTAAAGGCAGCCTTTCCAAACAATTGTGCGTCTCCAGCAAGGTGACTCAACAAGCTACCAGATAATTGTTGGCTTGAGCTTTTATGACCTACAGAGAAAAGGCTAGGAGCCTGAGATAGGTGGCACCTCAGAAGAAATGTTCCATACCAGCAGATGGACTGCTTAATAGCTTTAAAGCAGTCAAAGCCTCAAGTTCATTTCTTAGAGTTCAGTGAGGAAACATCAGTGTGATAGCCTGGATGGCTGATTGTCTTAGGGAGAGACAGTAACAGCAAATCAACCCATCTGGTGAATGTAGAAGAAAGTTGCTGAAAGAAAATGCTCACAACCTTGTCAATTGAGAAGAAATTTGAAAGTGAAGAAACCATTGAGATTTCACTGGGGTTGAATGTCTGTAAAGGACGCAGTTGGGGAAAAAAAAACCTTTCCTTTGCTATTTATGATTATATCTTTCCAAATTATCTTTTATAGCTTTTATTCATTATGTGCCGTCAATTTTTACCATCTTATGTTAAAAGTACATTGTCATCCTTTGTGTTCAGTGATTGATGACCACAGTATTCAAATTGCAAAAGTAATACTTGTGGCCTATCAAGAACAGTCTTACTCTGCGATTGGACTAATCTAGTATTGCCATCAGTTAGGATCATGATACTACCTTTGCATCAATTTTTCTAACATCCTTTTTCTTCCAAAATGTTTTGTCTGTGTGATTCTGTGGTTTTCCATGATAATTTATCCACACGATTTCATTCCGTTTAAATCCACCAAGACCAGCCTCAGTGCTTTAATCCAAACACTGATATAGGCTTATTCACAACATAAATCTGCTAAAAGCTCAATGACATGGATTTTGAAGTCAGTCTTGAGAGTGAATAGTATATAGTGACTGCATGAATATAGTGAAAATGTGAAAATCTAGAGGTTGCCATCTAAATTACAGTGTCCCATCAGAAGCTTTTCTGCAGGAATATCTCACTTAGAGGCTGAAGAAATACATAAAAAGTAAATAAAGACATGATACTTAAGTGATCTTGAATCCACAAAATAGACCAGAAAATGATTAGGGCTTTTAATGACATGATGGGTCTTAATTATAGTCAAGCAACCTCTGGCACTGAAAATTCAGTTTTTCAAGTTTGGAATCTCACTCCTTCAGTATTTATATTGCAGGTTTTGTTTCTAGTAGACTCTGTAAAAAATGACAACCTTTCTCTTTTCTATATTAACTCCATCTTTCTTTCCTTACTATTAGGTGTTTTTTGTCAGATGATTCGGCACTGATTTTACTATTTCAGGAGGCAGGGAGGCTAAGTTCAGTTGATTAGATGGCTTCCATGCACTTGCAAGCAATGTCAACAATATGAGGATCAATTCCTGTTTAAACAGTGGTAGACCCAGGATCCATCTACCCCTTGAGTGGAAGGCAGTGGCAACTGACCACTGACAAAACCTGCCGAGAAAACAGCTCAGGGTGAAACATTTGCAGACAATGAACTGAAGACCTGCCTTCAGGCAAAGCACACCTATCCCAAATCCCAATACCCAGCTATTCTAACTGACAGTTTCTAGTTTAACCGCCCAATACTTCAGGAAGGATTCTTCTTTGTTTATAGAGAAGCAAATTTGTCAGCTTCAGATTTCCTGTTGTGTGAGCTGTAATGTTGCAGCTTTCTAATCGTTGCATGTTTCAGTGCAGAATCCCATCGCTGGTCTGAGGGCAAATGCAAGACTCTAATGAACGCTTGGTTCAGTTTGTTGCTGATCTCAAAATCTGGTTAACATGATTAGGCTCTGAATTGGCACTGTTGCTCAAATAGGGTAGAAGAGTGAGTTGTGTAGAAGCCAACTGATAAGGAGGCGCACTAGGGTCCATGTCTTGATAGAACAGGATATAAAGGAGCAAACGCCATGCATTTATACTGCAGCTTGCATGACCACAGGATGCACCACAATCCTTTAAAAGTATTAAAGTACTTTTTGACATGTGGCCACACTTGTAATTGAAGCAGTGTGGCAATCAGTTTATGTCCAGCAAACATTCAGTGCTAATGACCAGATAATCTGTTTGTGATATAGTTTCAGTGATTAATATCAGCCAGGATAAAGTAACGTAGTAACAGTAACATTAAGACTCTTGACAAAACTAGAAAATTAAATGCAATGTCATGAAGAATATTATAGAATTCCAGTGTGTAATGCAATGAAGATGCTTCCATTATTCATTTTTTTTTGAGGACTCCTATTTAAAATTGAAAATTCATTGTGAAGATTGGTTCCTTTGAAAGACTGTGAGAAGCCTGGACTTAAAGGTAACTGGAATGATACTCAAACTTTTTTCCAAAAAAATACAGTAACTGGAAGAGACAATTAAGCAAAACAAAAATTCTTCATGATGGAATTGCTTGCAAAAATAGAAATTGTTTGAGAAACTCAGCAGGTCTGGCAGCATCTTGCAGGCAGGTTTCTTAAAGCTCGACATGAAGGTGATTAATAAAGAGTGGTACGTCAAACAGGCAGGAAAATGGGTAGGTTCAGCATTGTTGAGGAACATCATTCCACGGAAATCTGAGGAAGTGTTTGAACATCTGGTTGGAGCAGGTATAAGATGGTGGTGTAAAGAGGTGGACATGGAGATCCAGTCGACAGGTACATTGTAGATGAATGAGCTAACTGTCAAAATGCTGATGAACTGAGATTTAATTAACAGACAAATGGGAAGGCGAATGCTTCAAGGGCAGCACAATCACTGTTGATCTTCACAATGTGGTAATTCCTTCTTTAATACACAGCTTTCGGGGGACTTTTTAGTTAGAGGCAACAGGAAGCTGCTTTGTAGGTGATGTAATGTGATGAACATCGGCTTTATAACCATTAACTTATGCTCTTAATGCAAATTTCCCCTTATGGATTTGTAAAGGGCAGTGTTCTCTGCATGGTCACTGTGACACAAAGTTAATGAGAGGAGCTGTCCTTCCCTCTTGCATTTACCTCCCAGCACTGCAATCAGAAAGACCAAATGACAAGACGACAGTATGAGTGAAGAAGTCAAGACAAGCCACCCGAGGAGCAGCTCACAGTTTCTTCCACATTGCCATCAATGTGATAATAAATGTCAACGAATGTCAGCAACTGGACTGAATATTAGAGATAAAAGGTACTGCAGATGCTGGAGAATCCGAGATAACAAGCATGGGGCTGGATGAACACAGCAGGTCAAGCAGCATCATAGGAGCAGGAAAACTTGACGTTTCGGGCCTAATCTCACTTGCTTGAATTATAAATACTTCCCAATCTAACACTATCCCTTAAATCTCACCAAACTACATCGGGGAAGTTCCATCATGTGAAACCTAATGTTAAAACATCTCAATAACTATATATACACGTCAGAATTATTATTCGATTGCTACACAGCTCTATCCTGCAGTACGTACTAGTACAAACCACAGCAGTGGCACTCAAGTAAAACCATTCTGCACCATCAGGGCCCTGACAATATTCCGCCAACAGTACTGAGAACTTTGCTACAGCACTTGCCACATCCCTTGCTGAGCTGTTCTTGTTCAGTGACAACACTGGCATCTACCTGACAATGTGGAAAATTATAGTCTGTTCACAAAAAGCTGGACAAATCTAACCCAGCCATCTACTGCCTGATTAATCGGTTCTCAATTTTCAGCAAAATGATGGAAGGTGTAATTGAAGATCTTCTGGCACATTCGTAGTGTATCTACCTCTGAGCCAGGAGGCTTGTGTTCAAGTCCAACCTGCTCCAGAGATATGCAATAACATCTCTGAACAGGTTGATAAGAAAATACAAAATATAAGGTGTAATTGGTGGGGCTATCAAGCAGCACTTGCTCAGCAGTAACCCTCTCACTGATGCTCAGTATCGGTTCTACCTGGACCATTCAGCTCTTGATCTCAAGACAGACCTGGTCCCAGCAGAAACAGATTGGCACGGTGGTTCAGTGGTTAGCACTGCTTCCTCACAGTGCCAGGGACCTGGGTTCAATTCCACCCTCGGGCAACTATCTTTGTGGAGTTTACACGTTCTCCCTGTGTCTGTGTGGGTTTCCTCTAGGTGCTCTGGTTTGTGCAGGGTAGGTGGATTGGCCATGCTAAATAGCCGATAGTGTCTGGGTGGGTTAGACATGGGAAATGCAGGGGTAGAGGAATGAGTCTGAGTGGGGTGCTCTTTGGAGGGGCGGTGGGATTTGTTGGGCTGAATGGCCTGTTCCCACACTGTTGGGATTCTATGATTATTGTATAAAACGGGACATAAAAGCTGAAGTCTAAAAATGCTGACATCAAGACAGCATTTGAACAAGTATGGCCTCTAGGTGCCTAAGCAAAACCAGAATTAGTAGGAATCAGGAGCAAAACTCTTTGTTGATTGGAGTCATACCTCATGCAAAGGAGGATGGTTATGGTTATTGGAGGTCAATCATCTCAGTCCCAGGACATCAGTGCAGGAGTTCTTCAGGGCAGTGTCCTTAACCCAATCAGCTTCAGCTACTTCATTGATGATCTTCACAACACCTTAAAGTCAAAGGTCAGGATGCACAATGATAACTGTATAATATTGAGCACTCTTCGTGAACCATTCCGTGTTGCCACAGTTTATATCGTTTTACAGCAGGACCTGGGCAACATCCGGGCATCAGCTGATAGTTGGCATGTTACATATACACAACACAAGTGTCAGGCAATGACCATTTCCAGCAAGAGAAATCCTCACCATTTCCTCATGACTTTCATAAACCAAAACTCAGAGACTGCAGAAGATCAAGGAAGGAACTTACCTTCACCTTTTCTCGATAAATTCGGGATGGGCAGCAAATGCTGGTCCAACCAGTGAAATTCAAACCCCAGGAATGATTAAAAATCATCAAGACTCCTTCAGGTTATTTGAATATGTTGGCTTCCAGCACAATTTATTTTGCATGACTTGCCTAATTTTTCCACTTCCAAATCTCTTCTTTTAATAGGCTTTTTTTAAGTTGGGGGTGTGAAAACATCCATTGATAAAATATCAATGTACTGGCAAGGTATTTTTGGATTTCCATCTCGACAGAGCAGGAACCTACAGCTGCACGGATATTTAAGTATGAATGACCAATTCAGAGAAGAGAAAACATTTATATTCAGGATTGGTACACTTAATCCCCAGCTGCTGGACCCATTCACACAGTTTATTTGCAGTACCATCTTATGAAAATGGATCGGAAAATAGGAACAAGCAGTGCATTTTAACTGACAGTGAATACAGAATTGCCGAGCTGTGACAGTGAAAGCCTATGAGATGAAAATGTTATACACTGTCTCTTTTGCATTTATTCATGTTCTTCAGGTATTTTTCAATGCTTGAATATTCTGCACAACAAGAATAATTGCAAATATGGAGAATACCTTAAATATTTTACCATGTTATAAAGAGGTCAAGCAATATGTGTAGAGAGTATCATCGTCACCATAGAGATGATCCTTGGTCTGCATTTTGGCTTTGGGCAATTGGAAATCTGATACACATTGCTATAATTTCAGAGTCTCCAAATGAATCTAATGAGAAATTTGTTTGGGTAGCTGGTTGTCCAAGGATAAAGTCAGTGCTATCTGTCCACCTGTAGAGATTTATCCCATTTGCCCAAAATCCAAAGAGTTGAGCCTGAATTGCCAGAGGTAAGTCATCAGACGTCAGATGCTGTTGTATTTTTGTCCAGCTAAAACTGGGCAGCTGACCACAGTGGCAAATATTAATTATTGTCTTGCTCTGTGGTTGGCCAACTGCGAAATATGTTGGTTTTCAGGATACTGTGCGGCTACGTGTGAATACTTCCAGTGACAGGTTAGCACTTTGGGGTTCCAGGATGACTAAGTCATCATGAACAGCACCCTTAAATGTTGAATAAATGCTTGATGCTGAAAACATTGAGTCACTAAACATCTCACACAGGGTAGAGATCCAATCCATCATCATCTGAAATAAGTTAGCCCTCAGGAGGTTCACCCCAAGCAGGATAAATATTTTGGACCTGTATTAATGACACATCTATGGAGTAGGTGGGATTTTATCCCACATCGTTAAATCTAAAGATAGGAATGCTACACAAACAGTACAAGAGTCATCATCCCAAGGAGGATGACCATTTGAACACTGAATCCTTGTTCAGTGGATAACAGGTATTAGAATGTCTTGCTAACAGCCTAGCGAAGGAGCTCCATTTTGTCCAAAGTTCATTGCTATGATCCAACTGAGCTTAATATAAATAACTGTGTTTCACTGAATGCTTATTCCACCAGCTGATGATAACAGAGTTCAGCAGCAGCTGCCTGCCACTGCACCCTAATTCTCAGAAACGAACACATCTTATGCCTACATGTCAGAGAGTGTCTTCATACAGCTATTGCCTAAAGCTTCAGATGTCTTATCACTTAGTCATTCAGACATACAACATGGAACAGACCCTTTGGCCCAAACCTGTCCTCGCCAACTGGGTATCCTAAACTGAATTAGTCTTATTTGCCAGCCTTTGGCCCATACCCCTCTAAACGCATTCTGTTCATGTACCTGTCCAAATGTCTTTTAAAAGTTGTAATTGTACCCACTTCTACCACTTCCACTGGCAGCTCATTCCATACACACACCACCCTCTGTGTGAAAAAGTTGCTGTTCGGGTCCCTTAACCAATGAAAGGTATTCTTTCAGCATCCTGTGAGGATCCATACCAAGCTGGAATTTCACTGTTTTGTTCTAAATATATAATTCCAATGTTGTGTACCAATTTGATTAGGCAGGGTTCTTCTGGGAGTGGATTTAGTGAAGAAACCCATCTAATGTGAAGCTGATTCCACTGTGCCAGAGAACTTGGATTAGATCTGTGCTAACTGGAGTCACCGGCTCCACTCTCCCCCTTTTCCCATAAATTTCCCTTCAAGTGTGAAGCTAAATCTAGTGGATGGGACAGACCAAACATTCCATTGCCTACCTGTTCGATCAGATGAGTGAATGGATTTTATTATGGGGTAGGATACAGGTAGCAGAGTTTTGGAGAAGCTGTAACTTTTCAGGAGGTAGAGGATAGGAGGCTGGTCAAGAAAAGTTCAGAATCCATGAATTTGGTGATACTAAATTCATGGATAGTTTAGATACAGTGAGATGCTGTGGAAACATTCAAGTCTAAAAGACTTTACAAAGGAAGCTGCAGGGACATTTCTGGTATCATAGGACTGTGTTATGATAGTAGAAACTGAAGAGAAACCGTTATGTAATTACTTAGATTAATTTTCTGTCATATTTATTGTTCTAAGTTAATTAATGTTTGCATATGATACAAAGCTAAGTGGGAATATGTATTGTGAGGAAGATATTAAGTGGCTTCAGGAGGATTTCAGCAGGTTTTATTGAATGAATAAGAACATGACAGATAAATATAATGTGGGAAAATGTGAGGTTATGCACATTAGTAGGAGAAACAGACAAGTGTATTATTTCTTACATGATAAGAGGATGGAAAGTCTAGATATCTAAACAGGCCTAGGTGTCCCTGTCACTAAGTCACTGAAGGTAACATGCAGGTGCAGTCAGCTATCAGGAATGCCAATGGAATGTTAACCTTTATTACAAGAGGATTTGAGTACGGATTAGTGAAGTCTTGTTTCAATTGTATCGAAGCTTGGTTAGACCACACCTGGAGTAATGTGTGCAGTTCTGGAGTCTTTATCTCAGGAAAGATCTTATTGCCATGGAGGGAATGCAGAGAAGATTCACTAGAAGTGTTCTCGGGTGAGCAGGGCTATCCAACGAAGAGTGATTGGGCAATCTAAACTTCTGGTCCCAAGACTTTTTGAAGAATGAGATGCGATTTCATTGAAATTTACAAAATGCTGAGAGCAATAGACAGGGTAAATTAAGATAATGTATTTCCCCTGCTTAAGGAGTCCAGAAACTGGGGGGCACAATTTTAAAATAAGAGGGATGCCAATCGGGCCCGAGATTATGAAAAATTATTTAACTTAGAGTGTTGTTAACCTCCAATACTCTCTACCACAGAGGGCTATGGAAGCCCAGCCTTTGAATATGTTTTAGGTCATGGAGTGATAGACTTCTGATTACCAATGGCATACAAGATGATGGGGATGAAGTGGGTAAATGGCATTCAAATGATAAGCCAGAATGAAATTGAATCATGGGGCTGAAGGATATACCACTGTTCATGTATTCTGATGAAATGTTATAATACAATCCAGGCTTTAAATTGATGAATGAGAAATGTACAACTGACAACAGGAAGCAGCCTGTGCATAAAATGACAAGTGTGTCAATTGAACTGTTGTATCAAGGAGAGCAAGAAAATATTCTGGTAAACTTTAAAGTCAGTTTTACTTACAGATGCTATTACCCTGAATTGAGAGAGAGAGCTTTTGGCAAATTTACCTCTGCATTTTGTTGCTCCTTTGGATTAATTGGGGACTGGGGTGTCCGGAATGCCCAAATCAGCTTCTCCTCAGGATGGTGCAACATTCAAACGTATTCTTTTTTTTAAAAAAAAGACCCTGCAGTTCAGAAAAGCAAATCATAAAGATTTGAGAATCTGCTGAGGTGCACCGTTATGCTTCCAAGCGGGAACACTGATAAACCAACTCAGCGTCTGCTTTAGAAAGTCTTTGTGCATGCTTAGAGTACAGGCACCAGGTCTAACCGTTCAGCAAAATATGTGCTACATTATAATATTACAGTTAACTGTGTGTGATTTGCCCATTCGAACTTAGCAGTTTTAAAATAATGGAAAGGACCTTCAGGGGAAGCTAGAAATTATGACTGGGGCAAGAAAGTGGGTGAGTGAGGATGGAGCAAGGGGCCTTGCTGATCCATAGGAACCAAATATCCCTCCTAAATGGTCAAATTCCACTTACTATCTCCAGTTCCAGAAAAGACGCTTGGCTTTAAATTTTGAAAAATGCATAATATTATTAATTGTGCTCTTCAAACAAAACAAAAAATGAGGGTGTGGTGTCTGTCTGAATAAATGAATTGGTCAATGTCTACAGATTGTGCAGTGATAATATCCCACAAACTGTTTCCATCATGGACTGTTTTCTTCTCTCGCTCTCTCTCTCTCTCCTTTAGACAGAAGAATGTGATGCATGGGATACCACAGCAGCTGCCAGATGGAGTGGTTGTATCAGCTCTGCCCAGTGAAAGCCATTGTCAGGAATTGCTGTCTGAACCCATTCCAGATCCAGATTACCTCACAGGTCAGGCTGAAGTTGCACTTTTGACTTTATGTGTTTTATGTGCTTAATGGGAAGACAGTCAGACCCTGGATCAATCAGTCTTTGACCTCTTTGAAGCCTAATTGGTGGCTCTTCCTCATTAAACAGGACTTTAAGCATTTCTTGTACGAAATGGCATGTTTAAATGTGAGATAATTTTGCAAACTGGAAATAAATGGCTGCAATTACATATGTTTAATGGGGGAAAACATGGTCATTGGAGGTGCTAATCACTTAAATGGTTTTGTCACTTTACCGAGCAGGAATATGTCTGATATACAAAAATATGAAGGTTTTTGTGGTGGAGTGGTATTGGCCCTACCTCCAGGCCAGGAGACCTGGGTCTCAAGTCCCACCAGCTCCAGAAGCGTATCATTAATATGACTGAACAGGATGGTTAGAAATATTTAGAAAAGGAATGTGGATCTAAAGGCCAATTGCACAAAATGACATCCTAATGGCAACTTTAAATACAAATGGCTTAGGCAGGTAATTTTAACCTTAAAGAGAGGAAGTTCCAGGCCAGCAAACTGTCCAGACGACAAATGGTCATATCTTCCTCAAAGGATAAATCACTCAACAACAATCTTCACACTTTTAGCATTCTTAAAGGTAGTGCAATACACATTTGCTTACGGAATCATGTAGAATGCTCGATTTGTCTGTCGGACCTGTCCAAATTCAGCCACAGACTTAACAAATGGGTAGAGTAGACAAAAATCTAATGTGACTGCAGTATAAATATCAATGTGTTGTTTAATTACCTGAGTATTTCTTTCAAATCCACAGTTGAGATCAGGAACTAGGTTTATTTAGTGTTGGCCATTCTGAAGATAATTGGTTGCCATTGTTGCACTTCCAGAAGAAATTCACAAAATCTAAAAATTTTCCCGAAAACTGGGGACCTGTCTGCGAGGAATGTCGAAGCGAGAATTGACCGTTCGGCCTTTCAAACCTGTTTAGCCTTTCAATAAGATGATGGCTGATCTGAGACTTTCTCTAACCATTGTGGGTCACAGTGCCAAAGAAAGATCTATCTGTTCCAGTTTAAGAAATTATCAATTGACCCATAATCTCTTTATGAGGGAGAAACTTCCGGATTTTCATTATCTTTTGTATGAGGAAGTCTACTTGTGATTACTCCTGAAAAGCTTGACTTCAGTTCTCGATATTTCTAACCAAACTGTGCAGATGTGGTATACCACATCTCTGGAGCAACAGAACTTAAACCCAGGTCTCTTGGCTCAGAGGCAGGGGCAATACCACAGTGCCACTCATCCAACTTTAATGATAAGGTTACATCCATTTGTGCTGAGCAGTCACACCAGAAAAAAAAGCTTCTACCTACTTTGTGTCAAATCTTATGATCCTCTTAAACATCTCAATTAGATCATTCTTTAAGAGTATTGGGATAACATTCCCACCTCTGGGAATGTGGTTGGAAGAGTCTCTGATGCTGCCAGGCCTGCTGTGTTCCTCCAGCTCCACACTGTGTTATCTCTGACTCCAGCATCGGCAGTTCTTGTTTTCTCTGAGTTATAACCCCACTGAGAAGTCTCTTCTAAGGATGCCCACTTTGAAGAAGTTATCCTCCTCCCTCCAGAAAGACCTCAGTGGATCTCTCTCCCACTGCAACCCTCTGGTCCTTCTGCAGCCCCACCCCTCCTCTCTATTTATTTCTGACCTCCCTTCCCCCTCCCCCATTTCTGAAGAAGGGTGCCAACCCGAAATGTCAACTTTCCTGGTCCTCTGATGCTGCCTGGCCTGCTGTGTTCATCCAGCTCCACACTGTGGTGTCTCATCATCGATATGACCTGTCTTCATAATTTATTCCTTTAAAACAACATCACTCTGAGGAATTTTTGTTGTGCTCACTCCTTTAGTGGAGTGAAATGTCCTAATAAAGCCAAAAAAAAAACTACCTTTAGGTATGCCTCCAGGATGGCTTGGTTCAAAAATTGAACATTGAATCCTGGGTGGTCCTCTATTTGCTTTTTGGCTGTTCTTCCTTACCTCCTAGACCTCAATATTTGTGGGGCCTCTAAATCATTCAGACAAACATTGACAGAGTTTTATAGTTCAAGAATAGCCTTTCACTTGTTGATACGAAGACATTCCAAGCTTGATTAAAGAGGCAGATTTTAACAATGGTAATGGTCAAAATTTGTGTTTATATGATACCTTTCATGTAATGTGGTAAAATATTCCAGGGCACATTATGGGGCAATGTTATCAACCGTTATTGGCCCCATGCCTCTCACAAAGATGGTAGTCAGAGGTAAATTTTAAGAAAGCAAGAAAGGAACATTTTAAAGGAGAGAAAGGATAGGCAAACAGAGTTTTGAGGAGAGAAATCAATAATTTAAGACCTGGAAAGCTGAAGGCACGGTTGTCAATGGCAAAATTAGAGCAGCTCCCGAGGCCAGAAGCTTTGGAGCGTAGATATCTCAGAGGATGAGTCTGTGTACCAGTAGAATGTGTGTTGACTAAGCAGGGTGTGGATATTGTGTGCACAAGAGGAGATGGGTTTGTGCACCAGCTGAGTATGTTTTCATTCAGGAGACTGATGGTCGGTTGCTGTGTTACTGATGGAGATTTATTCAGTGGAGCAGATGTTATTTGTGAAATTTGTGATTGAATTCTTCAGCAGAAGAAAGAAATTTCATAGGTGACAAATGGGCATTATTGTACAGCATTGCCTGTCCAGTCAAGGCATGTAATTTTATTTTGAAAAACACCAGTTTCCATCTCTATTACCTTGCTTCATATATTATTCAAAGTACTTACCACTCTTTCGGCAAGAAGTACATACAACTATCTGTTCTATAATTTATCTGTTTCCATTCATATCTGTTCTCATTTGAAATAGTAATAAGGTTTTACTTTATCTGTATTATTCTTGTTTTCTGCAGTGTTTTAAAGGTGATAGTCTCGTGCTTTTATTCATTCTGCAGATCAGGGGCTACTGACTCCATCAGTGCACAACATTTCTGTTTATTAAGAAGGGTAAATGGACTTGGAGATCACAAAGAGATCCATTGTGTTGATGGTAGGGTGATCTTTGGCATAACAAATGAAAGCACAGCATCACAGAAATAATGATAGATTAAGTGTGAGACAAAAGCAAGGCAGATGGATTTCATCAGATGTGAAGTCATTGATCTTGGTCCCAAAAACCAGAGCAGTTTTTAACTAGTGAACAGTAGAAGTCCAACGCATTTTGGGTGTTAATCTAGGGAGTTAATAAAATGTAGTAGTCAGGTCCAAAACATAACCTAAAAGAATAATGGAATGTTAGCCATTCTCATATAAGGGCTGGAAATATAAAGGGGGGGGGTGTTTTACTGCAAAGTGCTGTACATCACATCCGCATACTCTGTACAGCTCTGAATATTTGTACTTTTAGGAAGATTACGTAGGCAAGGCGCAGTGCAGATTGACCAGAATGTTACCAGGGCCCCAAGGGTGGACTTTGAGGAGAGGTTACTTAATTAATCCCTGAAACAAAGGCGGATGGCTGATCTTATTGAGGCCTTTAGCATCTTGTAAGAAATTGACAGGGTTGTTTGAGAGAATTATTTCTTGTTATTGGGGCAGTCTAGGACCAATCTTAAAAAAAAGGATCTGGATAAAGGTGAGACATTGGAAATTGTGCCTTCAGGCAAAGAATGATCCAAATGTTGTATTCCCTGTAGCAAAAAATAGTAGCTATTGGATCAATCCATCATTTTAAATGTGAGGCTGTTGGGTTTGGCTAACATTTTGTTGATAGCGTTGTGCACCGCCCGGTGATAATTTGTGACGTGGTCATCAAGGCCATAATAAGCATCGTTTCAGATGCCTAACTCTCTCAGATCAGTCTCCGCTGCATTTGCTGAGGCAGAGAGTGGACTGCAAAGGTGCAGCATTTATTTGTCTCAGTCTTCGGGGCTCCCTTTCTGAGCCGAGTTAATCCCTAGCTCCTTCCAATGCCCTTTCAAACATGACACACGCCCTCTGCAGTGTTTGCTGTTTGTTCGACAGTTAATAAGTTTCCAGCTATGCAGTAGTTTTCTTGTTTATTCAGAAGGATCAGGATTACTCACTGTGACTGGGAATTGATTTTTAACTGAAAGAGCAAATGTTAATAGGGTGGTTTGTTTTGGTTCATTGATCCATTGCCAGTACCTGAGAGTTTTATCTCGCAGGTCCCAGCGGTGTTCGGCTGAAATGACCCTGATCTCATTGGCAATGTGATGTTATCACATACCTGCACATTAACAGTTATCGAAATCCGGGCTCTCGAGTGTGATGAGTGTTTTGAGTCACCTGAACCTGACACAAGCCATTCACGAGTGAACTAACATGGAATTTTCCACAATTGGTTGAATGTTGGAGAGACACTCCGAAGACATGGTAATCCTAAACTGTGACTTTCACACAGTACTTGCTCACAGTAGCCTTACTGCTTAACGTGCGTGAATGGTTTATCACTGAACGCTGTGAGCGCTCAATCTGAAATGACATTCTGGCTCTGTATCCACCAGTTACACGAGTGGACGCCGCGTTTGTCCCCGGTGCAGCCCCTCCCCCAACCGCATCCCAAAACCAGCCCAGCTCATCTCCACCTCCCGAACCTGTTTTTCCTCTCACCTCAAGCCACACCCCCATCTCCTATCTACTAACATCATCCCGCCCCCTTGACCTGTCCGTCCTCCCTGGACTGACCTATCTCCTCCCTACCCCCCTACCTACACTCACCTTTACTGGCTCCATCCCCGCCTCTTCGAC
>JAHRHZ010000100.1:3935797-3952550 GCA_024137785.1 Ginglymostoma cirratum
TGCTGCTTGACCTGCTGTGTTCATCCAGCCCCATGCTTGTTATCTAGCAAACTTTCGCTCCGCTTTCACTTTAAGCAGGAAGGAAATAACTTGGATTTATGTAGCACCTTTCCCAACCTCAGCGCATCCCAATGCGATGCAGGTGTTGTCACAGGTTAAGCCACTGATGATTAATTTATGGGGCTCACCGTATGGTGAGCAACTCTCACAGGTTCTCTTTTGTTTCACATTAACGCGCCCGTATTGAAACCGTGGTGAATAATAGGAGCCTCCTTTCAATAGTGCTTGTAAGAGTCTTCCGTCTTTTTCTCCATTTGGGACATTTTACTGCCCCAATCTCAACTGTATTAATCTGCCTGTACTTTATTCAGGTAGGAAAAGAAAGCCTAACCTGTCCTTATCTGTCCCCAAGTCTCCCAATGTTTTTTTTTTAAAAAAAGAGTTCCCCCTATTGTGTCCTTTGCAGCTGTTGCGTGTTATGCATGAATACATGTGCCTTGTCTTGGTAGAAAAGGCAAGCTATTAATTTGATGCTGAACACATTTACTCTTAGCGGCTTTTTATTACCTGCTGTTTGCAGCGAAAAGTCATGGAGGGAAAATAATGTTGCCCATTTCCTGTCGAACTTCTTGAAACAGCCTCAATCAAAAATACATATTTTCAATCTATGGAATGAGCTCACAGCGAACGAACCAAGAAATAATTTGGCTGACCTGAAAAGAGATCAGTCCCTTGGAGGAAAATGTTTTGCTGAATGCTCTGACTCGTCAGTCAGAACACAGATTAGGCGAGTTTTTCCCTTTCGCCGTGACTCCACTCGGATCTATCTTGTAATCTTACCACTACATGGGGCAGAATTCACTCCTTTCAATTTTAAGATGGAAAATGCACCTTCGAGGATCAGAGATGCTGGAGATTACATCTCCCTGACTCAAGGCAATTGATGTGCCCTGCCTTGATATCGAACGCAGGCTATCACCGTGGATTTGCAAGGGAATTGTGTTTACCTTCCTTGTTAGCGGACATGCAAAGACAGTAAATTGCATCCATTTGAAGAAACTAAGCTGCTGTCCTCCCAGACGTAGATGTAAATAAAATCAATTGTTGTTACGACCATGGCAGTATTATTACCAAGAATGGGATCTTGTGTAACCTAAAAGCAGGAAGCTTTCTTGTGTGCAGTTCCCTTAATTCCAGCAGCTCAGGTCTCTGCTTCAAGAGTTCTCCCCCTTTCCCCCCTTAAAGGCCACGTGGCAAAACTTATCCAGGTTAAATGTAAGAATGAATTGTTCGTGCTGTGTGGAAGGAGGCAGCTTCACTTTTCTTGTGCTGTTACCCTTGCATGTCAGGAGACCTTGTGAGCACCTCTATCTGTGAACCCTGTCTTTGTTAAGTTAAAATGCAAGCGATGTGCCCCACAGAAGTCAGTCCAGATGCATGATGGTCCAGAAAACATACCTTTCACCAGGTTAAATTTTATGGAACTTAAAAACTAGGAGCAGGAGTAGGCCATTCAGCCCCTCGAACCTGTCCCACCATTTTATATGATCATGGCTGATCACATCTCAACCTCAACTCTACATAAAAATGTCCAACCACTTCCAGGAAAAAGGCTTACAATTCAAAAAAAGTCTGTATCAGGCAGTTAGGACCTGAAAGAGTTAACAGACAACATGAGGTAAGCTCCTCCCGGTCAGGATATAAATCACAGAAATCAGGAGGAGCAGACCAGTCTGGGGTTCCAGTCTTCCAGTTGTTGTTCTAGGATCCCCATTCCCTGGAGGTGAGCAATAATGGCTGCATTACCTTGGAGCCTAGGCTGAGGTTTCACCAGAGACTACCATGTAACTCAGATGTAACATCCTTAGCCATTCTTCAAGTCTCTTCATGTGTGTATCCTTCCCCACTTGGCATCAGTAACTTAGAGTAATGCCAATCAGAAGGATTGATGGTAGTGAATCTGCTTAAGGCATCTCTGGGGATACATGACCAGAACATATACTAGAATGTAAGCCCACAATGGGCCAATGACTTGTCAAACTTTAAGCTGCAGTGCATTCAATATACCATCGTTTTGAATTTTGAAGTTCCTGGCAAGATTTATGGAGGTGTTCCCTGATGCTATTCTACAAACTGCAAGCTTGTGGTCAGTTCTCCCTGTTGCTGATGTAAGGACAGGATCTGTAGTACCTACAAGGCAGGTCTGGCAGCTTCTCCACAGAGTGAAGTGCAGGTAATATCTCAGCTTTCTGATGATAGGTCACAAACCTTGAATCATTAACTTTTCTCAGTAGGGTTGATGCTGGGAGAGAGGCTGGAGGTCCAGAACATAGGGTAGCAAGCCTCAAAATAAGAGGGCTGCCATTTCTGACTGAAAGGAGAATTAATAGTGGGGCCTCCAATGGGCATGAGGAGCCCGAAGAGAGGGCACCATGACCTTTGGCCAAATGCCTGGACACTTAGTGTCAGAGTAACCGTTTCTTATGAAGTCACAGCAGGAGACAGGGAGGATCAGTAGCACCAATTCATTGGCACCCAAAGTTATACCTCTCCTGCCTGCCATCCCACCATGGGTGATGTGTAAAATCTACCAACTGTGTCAGATCTTTGGCCCAGCCACAGGAGGTGGGATTCAGGAGCAGCTTGGAGGACCTGGGCTTAAGGGATCAGCGCTGCACCAGCCCAGATTGGGGGAATGGGTTGGGAGCTGCAGCGAAGGCCTGGGTCAAGGATAGAGCATTGCAGTGAGGGTCTGGTGATCGCAGTCAGATCATGGACCTGGTCTGGGTTTGGGGTTTGGGCTTTGGGCTTTGGGGGCTGTAGCGAGGGCCCGGAGCGTTGGTACTGCAGCAACAGCCTGGGCTGAGGTGGGGAGGTGGAAGGGCCTGGACCCAGTGGACTGCAGTGAAGGCTTGTTCCTGGGCTGAGAGAGAGGGGGGTGGGGGTGAAGGCTGTACTGAGGACCCGTGTTAAGAATCACACTGCTTTCTGTCTGCGGATATGGATGGTGATTGAACATACTCATCTGCTAGCAATAGTCTTTTATAAGGTGTTACGGGGAGGAATGGCTGAACCCCTCTGATGGTTAAACCAAAACACAAGCCCCAACCTGTTATGATGGGAGTAGAGATTCCCTTTTAATCATTACCCTCAAAACACCCAGAGAACCTCACCTTTCCCCTCATAATCTGTTACAAGAGTGGTTAAAAGAAAGAAAATCCCTGGTCTTCACTTTACAAGTAATGAGAAACAATTTATTTGTTTAACCCTAACAATGAACAAATTAACAGAATTAGTAACAAACTGAACATTTCCCCCAAGACTACTAACTGCTTCCTAACTGGTCTAAATTCTGCTGGTATGCTGTCCAACTAAACACAAGTCCCACTTGTACAAACCCAGTTAATAAAAAAAAAACAATAAATTAAAACTTAATCTCTCCAAGTTTGCACAGTCTATGTCTTCTCTGCTTTATCTCCAATTTTCGTTCTGTTGATTCTCCCTTCAGATAGCAGTCGGCTCTCTCTCAATTTTCCAAAAGCCCTCACCTTTAAACCCGTACTGACACAATGGAATTTCTTACGAAGGATTGGTTCAATGTTGTCAACGCCATCAGATTTAAATTTGATAGGTTTTTAGTATCTAAGGACTCAGTTTAAATTGATTGGTGAAACTTGAAAAGACTTGTTGTCTCGATTAAAAGAAACACTGCTTGGCCTTTCAATGTAAATGTTTCATTTTGGGTACTTCCTGTCCTGGCACCCTCCAGCTGCTGCTTACATGCATACATTTTAAAAATCTCTAAGCACAGAAAAAAAAAACACCATCTTTAAAAGGGACCACGCACTGCATTTCCCTGCTGTCGTTTTTACAACAAATTCTAACTTCCTGCCTTCTAATTCATGAATACCGGACACAACTTCATAACAAAGGTATCAAAAGGTTGAGTTTTATTGAAACGAGCTGAATTGTACTGTGGAGAGCAGAAACCCTGAGGCCGAACAGCAGCAAGATAAGACTGAAAGAATATTTAGGAAAGTTGTTTGATTATCTTTATCCCTTGTAGAATACGTAAGCTGAATATCTCCTCTGAATATTAAATGGGTCGGTATGAAAACTTAACAGGGCCTTGTCTTTGCAAGCACTTGTGTCAAATGGTCTCCATTCTAAGTTCTTCGGTTTGACATTCAGAGTAATCTATCTAATGATGAGCAAAGTTAGAAGGAGCTTATGGAATATATGTAGGTACTTTCAGTGATGCAGAAGCACCTTGAAAATCAGCATAATGTTTTCAGATAATTTTGCAAGCAGAGTGTATAACTCCACCCAAATGAATATAGTATTAGTAAATGTGACACACTAAGCACTTTCCATTTCACCAAATCGTCCTCTACTCATTAGAATATAGAAGAATGAAGGGAGAACTTACTGAAATATACAAGATTCTCAGAGGGCTTGACAGGGTACAAGAGAAGAGGCTGTTCCTTCTTGTGAAAGAACCTCAGATCAAAAGGTATAATCTCAGAATACAGGATTGCCCATTTCAAACAGAAATGAGGTGGCAACATGGTGGCTCAGTGGTTAGCACTGCTGTCTCACAGCACGAGGGACCGGGGTTCAATTCTACCCTTGAGTATCTGTCTGCCTGGAGTTTGCACATTTTCCACATGTCTGCGTGGGCTTTCTAAAGGTGCTCTGGTTTCCTAAAACAGTCCAAAGATGTGCAAGTTGGGTGGATTGGCTGTGCTAAATTTCCCATCAAGTTCAGGGATGTGTAGATAAGATGCAATAATTGTGGGAAATACATGGTTATAGGGAATGGGTCTGGGTAGGATGCTCTTCAGAGGGTTGGTGTGGACTCATTGGGCCAAATGGCCTGTTTCCACAATGTAGGGAATCTAAGGTTTCTTCTCTCAGAGGAAGAGATGGAATTCTTTACAACAGAGGACTGTTGAAACATTTTAAAAACTCATTCACAGGATGAGGTCAGTGTTTTTTTGCCCATCCCTAATTACTCAGAGGAGAGATAACAGTCAGTCATACTCCTGTGGGCCTGGAGTCACGTGTAGGCCAGACTAGGTAAGGATGGCAGTTTCCTTCCCTAAAGTGCATTAGTGAACCAGATTGTTTTTTTCTGATTATCAGCAGTGGATTCATGATCATCATTAGACTCTTATTCCAGTTTTTTTTAAAAATTAAATTTAAATTCCAGTATCAGCCGTGGTAGGATTTGAACCCAGGTCCCCAGAACATTACCCATGTCACTGTCCAATGATAATACCACTAGGCCATCATCTGCCCCTGAATAGGTACATTCAGGACTGAGACAGACAGATTTGTAATCAGTAAGGGAATCAAGAATCATGGGGAAAAGGCAGGAAAGTGGATTTGCAGATTTACAAATCAACCATAATCTTATTAATGGCAGAGTTAATCCAGTGGGCTGAATCGCCTAATTCTGCTCCTGTTTCAGTTGGCCTTAACTTACCATAATCAGAAGCCTTTATTGATTGGAAACTAATCAGTACAATGTAGAAATTGAGGTACAAAAAAAAATAAAATCAAGGCTGTGCACCACAAACACAAGAGTCTGCAAGCAATTACAAAGAACCCGGAGGTGGAATTATGAGACATCCATCAAAATAGTTATTTTCAGCTCGCCAACAATCTCATTCACACATTGCAAACAGTAGATCATACAAGACAATTTACTGACAAGAGCTATTTTGTAATAAGTTTACTTGCACTCTGGGGACAGCTCAGGCACAACGAAGTGTGATTGGTTTGATGCCAAATTGCAGACATGCACTTCAAAAGGTGTGATGTTGCTGCCATCACATTTTGTAGGAGCCTTCTGAAGCCTGGTTCAAAATTTACAGGTCTGATTTCTTCTGCTTTTGTACATCTAAGTGTTGGATGCTTCCAGACCATTCTACATAAATAGATATTGTGGAAATACCACCATAGCCCATTTTCTGTGGGATCACCTTAGGGAGCCTTTACGAGGCAGCCTAGCAGAATCTCGATAGTGACCTTGACACCTGATATTCCTGACAGAGGAGAGCACAATTTTGTCGTGTGGAATTAAGACGGAATGTGCTCCATTCCCGAGTGCTGTCACTGTTCCCCTTGAATGCACTGAAATATCAAAAGGGAAAGACATTTGATATGAAAACCTAGATTAGAATTGACAAAAACAGCTCTGGCTAATGTCGAAAAGTGTTTGGAATGTTTAATGATTGCAGGTTTAAAATTAAACAGCACAGATTCTGCTTACACCTGAAGCTATTTGTTTGTATAGATGTGGTCTTGCTTTGGAGGAGCCTCAAAAATATTAGTGTAAATTACAACACAAAGAGATCTCCGTAATTTGGAGGATGCGTATATAAACTAGTGAATGAAGGAACGAGCACTGATGTGACTGCGGACATGTCGTTGTGGTGAAATCCATGTCATTTAGGATTACTCTGATAAAGTCCCTTCCTTAACCTCACCAAGCATTTCACCAACATTGAGTTTACCAAAGGTCTCATACAACTACCAAACTCATTCGCTGGTAGAATCATTAATGTTCTCAAGCCACAGCACAGGCTGCTGCTTTTTCTGGTTCCCTCTCTCCTTCCTCTCGTTCTCCCCTCTCTCCCCTTTCTTCTTCTCTATCTCTTGAATACCAAACTAATGTGAAGATGTTTCTGTCATCACTAATCAACCATATGGATCAAAAAGAGAAACTCACTTTGAGACCTGATTGTAAGTTCAACATCACACATTCTGTCTTCATCATCAGCATCCTTGCTTATTCCTCATTCAGAAAATCCAAGCTGAGACATAAAAACTGTTACAACTGGTCCCTGGATTCTGCATGGAATTATCCTCAAGTTGTTATGCACCTGGGAGGGGCAGTGAACCAGAACCCCTTCTTAATTCAACCTCTGTTTTGGTTGGTCGCAGCAAAAGGGTTAATTTAAAAAAGGAACACTTCCCTCATGGATATATTTTCATATCCAAATATATATATGCTTTAAAAGGACCCAAATTAACCAGGCTTTATTGAATTAAATAAAGGGTGAGCTTATTAGCTACTAAATGTAATAAAAGATAATTAGAAAGGCACTCACATACACAACTGTTAGATATGTGAATTGAGTAAACAGATAAAATTGAAACAAGTAGATGAATTGTTTCTGGGTTCTGTGACACTATTGGTAAAGCTGTTGATTCTTGGCTCTACAAGTTAGCTGGTAGGCTCTTGGCCTTCCTGATGGTGAGTTCACTGACTTAATTGGATTCCACCACTCAGAGCAAGAGAAAGCCATTCACTACCTGCAGCACAAGGTGTCCAGTGGCTGTCCTCAGGGTGTGACCTCCATAGCATGCTATTCCCCACTGGCACATCAGTCCATTAACACCTACAGATCAGGGGTTGCAGTTGCTTTTTGAACCCCCTTTGTTATAATCCTGAAAACGGTGGAAGACAAAGGTGTCTACAGTTTTGCCACTATCCACAGGAGATGGATTTCTGCTAAGATGAGTATTTAGCCCCACATCAACTGTGTAATCATAGGAGGTCATGGTCCAGTTTGTTTTTGAATACCATTTCTCCTTCCTTCTGAAGGGTTGCTACTTGAAATTTCCCTCGGCACAATGTGACATTCTATTGTTTCCCTCAGGGTTTTTCTGGATAGCCACTAAATTTGCAATCATAATCATCTGTATGCCTTATGTTAAAAGAAAATATTGCAATTGAAAGGACAGCACATCCTGAAGTGATCCTTGTCTATGATCTCTGGTCATGACTGAACATAAGAATTAGGAGCAGGAGGAGGATCCATCAGGCCTATTTTGATATTCAGTAGGATCATGGTTAATCTGATTATGGCTCTAATTCCACCTTCCAGCCTGACTACCATAACCTCTAACACCTTTGTTGTACAAAAATCAGCCCAATCCAGCCTGAAATATATGCAATGACCCAGCATCCACTTCTTTCTGTGGCAGAGAATTCCAAAGACTAATGGCCCTCTGACAGAAGATATTCCTCCTCATCTCCTTCAATGGCAAACCTCTCATTTTGAAGCTCTGTCCCCTACCTCTAGATCCTACTGTGAGAAGAAACATTCTTTCAGCATCCGTTCTTTCAACACCACCCCTTCCCCAAACTGCCATTATTTTGTTCCAAAAAGATCACTTCTCACTCCTATAAACTCCAATAAGAACAGGACAACTTGCTTAACCATCCCTCAAAAGGCAACCCCCCATTCATCCCAGGATTCAACCGAGTGAACCCTCTCTGAACCATTTCGAATGCAAACACATCCCTCCTTAAATAAAGAGATCAGTGCGGCACATAGCTTTCTAGTTATGGGCTTACTTATCAGTGCCAATGTTCTGTAAGGTTTCTGCCTTTAATTCGAACGAACATCAGTTCGTGATGAATGGGTCAAGTATACTCTAATAAGCACATTGTGCAAATCCAGGTGTAGCTGAAGTTTTTGTAAAGTTCCATAGAATTCCTATCTAAATCAAGAGCCCAAGCTCAATATTAGCAGAACAAAATATGAATGCACTGTAAGAACATCAGTTATTACTTTATTTACCTTTTCAATGAGTAACACCTTTTAAATTTGTCAGAGTGCAAACATATAGCTAACTCACAGTAAGGACTATCTTTCTGAGGGGGAGTCACTATTGGAATACTGCGTTCAATTCTGGCCTACCTGCCATAGGAAGGATATTGTGAAACTTGAAAGGGTTTAGAAAAGATATACAAGGATGTTACCAGGGTTGGAGGGCTTGAGCTGAGGGGAGAGGCTGAATAGGCTGGGGCTATTTTCCCTGGAGTGTCGGAGGCTGAGGGGTGACCTTATAGAGGTTTATAAAATCATGAGGGGCATAGATAGAGTAAATAGACAAGGTCTCTTCCCTGGGGTTGGGGAATCCAAAACTAGAGGGCAGAGGTTTAAGGTGAGAGGGGAAAGATTTAAAAGGGACCTAAGGGGCAACTTTTTCACACAGAGGGTGGTGAGTGTATGGAATGAGCTGCCAGAGGAGTTGGTGGAGGCTGGTACAATCACAACATTTAAAAGGCATCTGGATGGTATATGAATAGGAAGGGTTTGGAGGTATATGGGCCAAATGCTGGCAAATGGGACTAGATTTATTTCAGATATCTGGTCAGCATAGATGAGTTGGACTGAAGAGCCTGTTTCCATGCTGTATATCTCTATGACCCAAAACGTTAACTCTGATTTCTCTCCATAGATGTTGCCAGTTCTGCTGAGCTTCTCCAGCAATTTTTGTTTCTATCATTCCGATTTGTACTTTTCTCTTAAGTTAATGTCAGGTTTGACTTGTAATAGTATATGCATTCAATCATCAGAAAGCTTTGTCCTGCTCAGATTACAACAGTGTGAACCATATCTTCATACGGCTTTCAGTTATTAGCCCCCTTTACATCTCTTGCTGTTATAATTTCCTTCACAAAGTAACATTAAAGAAACAACTGTGGCACAGTCTTGCCAAGGTTTGTCTCTGAGAATTTTGGAGTGTTTTATTTCAAGCTGAACAACGCTGTAAATTAAAAGAAGCTTCAGTGCAGTGCCGAGGGAGAGCTCGCTCAGGTGCATTTAAAAGATCCCTTGGCACTGTTTGAAGGAGAGGGCAGGTCTCTGCACCTGCACTGATTCGGCGACCAACATGCAAGTGACTTCATCACTTCCAAATGTCCCCTGGCACTAGGAGTCCATCAGCAGTGCTGTATAAATAGAACATCTTGTTTCTTTTCTTAAACTGAAACAGATTCAAGCCCATTGAAATAATCTCAGCAAGAGTCATTACACTTTTAAACTCATCGTCATAACAACATTCCAGTCATTGATAGCGTGAACCATTCTATTTTGTCTATGGGAAAATAACTGCCAATGATAATAAAGAGACACAGTGCAGCACCATACATAATTAAACCCTGACGCAGAGAAGCTTGCAAGGTTCAGGGGATTATTTTTTAAACCTCTTTTATTCTATGCCTGCCTGATTCACGAGCTGCAGAAACAATCAGCATAAACCTAAAGCAACAAATAGGTATGATGTGCAGATGCCGGTGTTGGACTGAGCTGGATAAGGTCAGAAATCACATGACACCAAGTTATAGTCCAACATGTTTATTTGAAAACGCTAGCTTTCGGACCTCAGCTCCTTCCTCAGGCGTAGTGTGAGAGAGAGGGTATATTCATAAATTCAGTGTCTTATACCCTCTCTCTCACACTACGCCTGAGGAAGGAGCTGAGCTCTGAAAGCTTGCGTTTTCAAATAAACCTGTTGGACTATAATCTGGGAACAAATAAGGAAACACAAGCCACTCTATATTGACTCTTTTCAGCCTTCACCATTCCAGTGAAAAGATAAATGAATAAAACTTGTTTAGGCTGGTGATTGTTAAGACTCAAGCTTAGTAATGTACATGTAGACTGATATCAGATGCAGCAAGCATTAAGCCTGATTGTTAATATTTTAGTCTATAAATGGAACCTATTTTGACGGTTTTTTTTAAAGAAAACCACAAGTTGTTAAAGTTCAGAATGTAATACACCATGTTGCATAATCTTACGATACTCGAATGAGCACTCAGGCAGGAATTTTGCGTTGGAAACATTGCAATGTTTGTAATGTTAGGAATGAGACAGCCACTTTACATCTAGCATGTTCCTACCCACGGCAATGAAATAATGAGTAATTAGCCTGTGTGCAAAAACAAAACTAAAATTCTGCAGTCCTCCCTGAAAATCTGAAATCAATAATCTTTGGACTGCTGCTCTGCTCAAATTTAGCCTGCCCAAACACAGCTCTGCTTTTCTCACTGGGTCTTCCAAACTCGTCAGAAGTACACCATTCATCGAATAAGTCAGTTGTCGCACTGTTTTCTTGGGGGCGGCAAGACTGGGCAGACTCCCTTTTTATGACATGTGGTAAGTACAATTGTCTGGAGTCAGAGTCATACAGCATGGAAACAGACCCTTTGGGCCAACCAGTCCATGCCGAACATAATCCCAAACTAAACTAGTCCCACCTGCCTGCTCCTCAACTTGGTGTACTGTATCCTCTGCTCCCAATGTGGCCTCCTGTACATCAGTGAGACTAAACGTAGACTTGGAGACCATTTTATAGAGCAGCAGAGCAAGAGAGATTGTCAGCTGAGCCTGGATGAGTTGCTGGCAATGCAGCGTGTGCACGGTACACATTGCTGCCATTGTACATTGGTAGTGGAGGGTGCTAATGTGGAAGTTGGTGGATGAAATGCCGGTCAAGCAACCTGCTTCATCCTTGACAGTGTCAAGCTGTCTGAGTGTCAACAGTACTGCACCCATCCAGGCAGGTGAAGATTATTTTTAACCAGAAGACAAAATACTTGATGAAAGATTTGTTTGTTCCCCTGAAATGCAAGGAATGTTGAAAAGAAAGCCTTAATTGCCAATCTCTGATGGATTAGGAGTCAACCTGCATTGCAGGACCAGAGTCACAAGCGGATGATGGGGCTCATTCAGGTTCCCTGTTACAAAGGTGGTGAGGAAAACAGTTTTCAAAACATTATGGTTTCAGTGTTATTTTATCTGCTCATCACCCACACCCTCCAGGTTATGATGTGAAGAAAACTGAAGATTGGGGTGGGGTGGGGGGGTGGGGGTTGGTGGTGGTGGGGGAAAGGGATGTAGAAATGCTAATCTCGCAACTTGATACTGTAACGTTGATTTTCATGGCTTTCAGGCCGAAGGCTTGAAACTGCCAATCATGAGCTGAGGATGTGTCTCTTTTTCCAGCTCCAACATGCAAAAGCATGAAGACAGCTCAATAATAAGACATCTGGCGCTTCACTCTTAGAGGCACCATGATGTATCAGTGTATAAACAGGTTACAAAAGGTTGCTCGGGAACTTTACAGGTAGATCTCACAGTTGCTGATGCAGTAACATACAAGTCAAGATTACCTGGTGGCAACATATTAAGGGTGCACTGACAGCTCTTCAGTCCGTTTAGTTAGAAAATTATTGCGTCTGCCACAAGGATCAGTGCTGGGTCTGCAGCTTTTTGTCATTCATATAAATGATGTGGATGTGAACATAGGAGGTATGGTTAGTAAGTTTGCAGATGTCACCAAAATTGGAGGTGCAGTGGACAGCGAAGAAGGTTACCTCAGAGTACAACGGGATCTTGATCAGATGGGCCTGTAGGCTGGGGAGTTTCAGATGGAGCTTAATTGAGATAAGTGTGAGGTGCTGCATTTTGGAAAGGAAAATCAGGGCAGGACTTATACACTTAATGGTAAGGTCATGGGGAGTGCTGATTAACAAAGAGACCTCAAAGTCCAGGTTCATAGTTCCTTGAAAGTGGAGTTGCAGGCATATAAGATAGTGAAGAAAGTGTTTGATATGCTATGAGATAACAAGGTGTAGAGCTGGAGGAACACAGCAGGTCAGGCAGCATCAGAGGAGCAGGAAAGCTGACGCTTCGGGTCTGGACCCTTCTTTTCTGCTGTGTTCATCCAGCTCTACACCTTGTTATCTCAGATTCTCTAGCATCTGCAGTTCCTACTATCTCTGTTTGATGTGCTTACCTTTATTGGTCAGTGTATTGAGTATAGGAGTTGCGAGATCATGTTGCAGCTCTGCAGGACATTGGTTAGACTATTATTGGAATACTGCCTACATTTCTGGTCTCCCTGCTATCAGAAAGATATTGTCAAACATGACAGTGTTCAGAAAAGATTTACAAGGATATTGCCTGGTTTGGGGGGTTTGGGCTATAGGGAGATGCTGAATAGACTGGGGCTATTTTCCTGGAAGCGTCAGAGGCTGAGGGGTGACCTTATAGAAGTTTATAAAATCATGAGGGGCATGGATGGAATAAATAGGTAAGGTCTTTTCCCTGGGGTGGGGGAGCCCAAAATTAGAGGGCAGAGGTTTAAGGCGAGAGGGGAAGGATTTAAAAGGGATCTAAAGGGAAACTTTTTCATGCAGAGGGTGGTGCAGGTATGGAACAAAGTGCCAGAGGAAGTTTTGAAGACTAGTACAATTATAACTTTTCGAAGACTTTTGGATGGGTACATGAATAGGAAGGGTTTAGAGAGGTTGGGGCCAAATGCTGGCAAATGGGACTAGATTAATTTAGGATATCCGGTCAGCATTGATGAGTTGAATGGAAGGGTCTGTTTCTGTGCTGTACGTCTCTATCACTCTGTGAATCTAGAACAGAATAATCTGCTTGTCGTACGTAAGATGCCACATAGTGCCATTCTCCAAAGTAAAACTGCCACTGAAACTATGCTTCCCTCTCAAATGGCATGCCTCACCTGCTTAACCTCACTGACAAGCAATATTCATAGTACACCATTCCAACATGCTCCTTTTCAATTCCCCTCCCCTCTCATTTAACCGTGATGAATGTTGCTGCATAATTCTATGGTTGCCAGCAAACTTCAATATCCAATCCAACTGATCATTTTTCATGCACCAGTCTAGGCAGTTTAATATAGAGCAACTTTAACTATCAAGTCCAATTCCATTCCTATTGACATTCATAGCTTTTCTTTTATCATAAACATGGTAGTTGCAAACAGCTCACCTTATGTTCCATTACAGGACTTGAGTTTGAGAGCCACAAACAGCCAAAGGAGGCATTTGAGTTTTCATAAATAACTTTATGGTAGTATTAATTTTAAATTAACGTTTGTAAGAAGCGACGTTTTAGATTTCATAGTAAATAGAGTGGAAATTATAAGACCCGTGCCAGTGGAGAGCAAATGACAAATTCCAGAGAATGAATGAATAGTTGGCATTCTGCTGTCTGCCTGGAGGGTTAGGGAGTGTTTCCCCTGGGCTTCCTCCATCTTCCCTGATCCATCTTCCATCTGAGGATTAGCAGCTGCCTGATGAGAACCACGCCCCCATCCCCCCCTTTCCAAGCACTTGTTAACATGTTTCGTTTCTACAAGGCTGGTAGGGCTGTCCTATGCCAATCGCTTGTTTGAAACCTTTGAGCTAATGAATACAGGACAGTGTTACCTCTGCTCTCGTTCGCCTACTTTAAAGCGAGATTGTGGTTTACCTCGAGCTGGGGTTTGTTTTCCAGTGACATGTCTTGACCAACGTATGCACAAGGCAACAGAGGACACCCTCACTTCTGACTCAGGTCAGAGATATGGACGTCTTTGTTTTGCCTCAGTCCGTGACTGCTGAGAAAGTTGTATTATTGCATAGATTCTACACCACACAGGCCTTTAAGACAGGTACCTGTTATCACGGGATGTGATGTTCTGCTATAAAGATACCTGCCTTGCCTCCGTCACTCACTCTGTGTCACAAAGTCAGTGTAGTGTGTTCAGTCAGTTTTGTGTATGTAATGTACAATAACATCAATAAGCAAGAACCCAGACTGCTCATTAGATCGTAATATTATAAGTGCGAATAGTTAGTGTTACTAATAAACTTAAAGAACTCTGACTGAACAAGAACCTGACCATTGAGCTGCATGTTTTATGAGCCAATATATAGGACAGCATTCACACCATATTATACTGTCAGTAGCATATGATCCACAAAACTGTTTCAAAGAATGTTGTTTTTAACTGAAAAAGGGAGAGAATAAAAGAAGACGTGATCATTTGCTAAGAGTTCACAATGTCATGCTGGCTAATTCTGTAATCACCATTTCGTACACCACTGTTGGAAGAAAACACATTACAGAAACTATACATGAAATTTCTGTGTAGTTATAGAATGTAGCATATTGCAACAGAAGATAATAATCCATAGAAACCAGGAGACACAGAACTTTTGTCCACCAATGATCAGGGCATTTCTAGCAGGCTTGTCATATTGCCATGTTTGAGATTAGATACAATCAGTGGAGAGCAGAGGACCGAATTTGGGAAATTCTTGGTAGATGTGGTGTGGTGTAGTGGGGGACTGCAACATATCATTCATTTCAGGTTATCTACCATAATGCTGGTGTTCAAATAACAGTGGTCCAATTCTTGGCCTCTTTTCAAGCATTTTGGCGGGCACACTGTACTGAAGTTTGCCAGTTGTTTTTTGCTTGCAAAAGTCTCTCGGTGCATCAGGGTTTGGTTAGCCCAATGGAATTAGAGATATTTGTGTAACAGAGGCCAGGTTCTGAAAGAATAGATCAGGTGAGCGTGCGGTACAGCACAACGCCCAAGCCAGGCGGCTGGACGTTGAGATAATTAGTCGATTTTTCAAATTTTCTGTCAATTAAATTGTATAAAACAGTCCATTTGACAAGCGGACCCAGTCTTACAGGGATTGCCAGAGAAGCGAGGGAGTTGAACTTGGTGGAGATGTGTGACAGAATGAGGCCTATCATGAGTGCACTTGCCCTTAGCAGCTCGACTAGCTTAATTATCATTGCTTTGGTCAGTCTATTTGTCATCGTGTCAGCACTTCTGCAGGACGATGAAACCCTGTGAGGTTAAGGAACCCATTTACCTATTCATCTTTGAATTTTAAAAACTTCCTTCTCTGGTTTGGTCAGGTTTTGATGGCACCATCAATTACACATAATAGTTTCAAGGGACATATTTGTTTAAACTTGCTTCAGTGGGTCATACAGTAATTAGCTGCACAACATAAAGTCATGCTTTTTGGAGGCTCTTTATTTATTGAATGTACATAGCCTATGCACTAGCCCCTCAATCTTGTGCTGGGGGTTTGACAGCACCTATTGTTCTAGTCTGTCAAATGCACAGCAATAGAACCTGCAGTTTCTCGTTACTGTGAGAGCATGATGTTGGTAAGTCTCAAGTGAGGAGCCCCACGGGCATCTATGTTGCTTCAAACTTGCTTGCAGTCTGCAAAGCCCTTTTGTTCTTTCTTTGAAACAGAATTATGAAAGAGGGAGTGAGGGACAGAAGGCCCACCTATTGGGATTTGTCGGAGCACCTCTACTATTCTTCCTAAAGAGGTGGCTTTTGAAAATTATGGTTTAAGAAAAAAAAATTAGTGTTCTCTGATGGCCAGTAACTCAACTGTGTCCAGTATAATGGTTTGTGTTTCTCAGCACCTGGGAGTCTTGTATTTGGTTCAAAAGGAGTTTACTCGATAGAAGTTGTTTTCCTGCAGAACAGAGAGTGTTCAAATCAAATCCTGCCCTCACGAGACGCGAGCAGCCAGCGAAACTCCAAGCAGGGTAATGCTTTGAAGTTAATAAAAACAGCCTGTATTTGGGCAACCCCTACACAGTACTGTCATTTTAAACAGTGACGAGACAATGTTGTGGCAAGATTGTTGATTGAATTAAAATTATATTAAGATTGTATTTAAAAAAAAGGAAGCAAAATTTAAAGGGATCAAGGGATCAGGGAAGAAAGGGGGAACAGGGCACTGAGTTAGACGATCAGCCACGATCACATTTAATGACAGAGCAGGCTCGAAGGGCCAAATGGCCTACTCCTGCTCCTATTTTCGATGATTCTGTAAATAGGTTCCAAAAGTATATTCAGGATGACAATGCGCAATGAACCTGCACTCCCCTACGCACCCCCATTGTAGGCAGGTTGCAAACTTTATACCCGACCATTTAAATTATTGTGACAGGCAGCCAGCACCAAGAGTATAGCTAAGCGGCTGCAATCCTGAACAGTAAGAAGCAGATCTGCATTACTAATACAAACCAGGTCACACCTCTAGGGAGATAACACAGTGTGGAGCTGGAGGAACACAGCAGGCCAGGCAGCGTCAGAGGGA